>CM075821.1:1160752-1367332 GCA_037975025.1 Excoecaria agallocha
TCAAAAACTCACCCTTCATGCCCAAGTTAACCCACCTTTGGAAATTATACCTACCTCTGTAACTCAAGCTCTCAAACATCCCAAATGGCGTCAGGCTATGTGTGACGAATTTGATGCTCTAGTTCGTAATGGCACGTGGGAGTTAGTCCCCTCTGCTCATGCTTCCAATATAGTTGGGTGCAAATGGATTTTTCGTATTAAAAGAAACTCTAATGGCTTTATTGACAGGTTTAAAGCGAGGTTAGTAGCGAAGGGATTTCATCAAAGACCCGGTGTGGACTACCATGAGACCTTCAGTCCTGTGGTCAAGACCACTACCATCAGATTGGTACTCAGTCTTGCTGTCAGTCATGGATGGCCTCTACGACAATTAGATGTTAACAAGGCTTTCCTTCAGGGACACCTCTCTGAAGATGTTTACATGGCTCAACCTTCAGGCTTCACTGACTCTGATCATCCCACCCATGTATGCAAACTTCGCAAAGCTATCTATGGCCTCAAGCAAGCCCCAAGAGCATGGTATCATGAACTAAGGAAGTTTCTCATCACATCAGGTTTTCACAATTCTGTCACAGACACTTCTCTATTCATTTTCAAAGATGGTCAACATTTGGTGTATGTCCTGGTATACGTTGATGATATAATAATAACGGGTAACAACAATGGTCTTATTTCACTCTTTGTTACTTCTCTAGCTCACAAGTTCTCATTAAAAGATCTCGGTTCTTTATCCTATTTTCTGGGTATGGAAGTCGTTCCTCATTCACACGGACTTCAGCTCTCTCAACGGTGCTACATTGGTGACCTACTACATCGCACTAATATGATTGATGCTAAGCCAGTGTCCACTCCCTTCCCTCCTGGTTCCTCTCCCACTCTCAACTCAGGCACCTTATTATCAGATCCCACAGAATATCGTGCAATAGTTGGTAGTCTTCAATACTTGTGCCTCACTCGTCCTGATGTATCCTTTGCAGTTAACAAGCTCTCACAATTCATGCACCAACCAACATCAGATCACTGGTCACTAGTCAAGAGAGTGTTACGATATCTACGTGGCACCATGAATAAAGGCTTAATGCTTCACAGACAATCTTCACTTTCACTTCATGCCTTTTTTGACTCTGACTGGGCAGGCAACAAAGATGACTTCTCTTCTACCAGTGCATACCTTATTTATCTTGGACGTAACCTCATCTCCTGGTCATCCAAGAAACAGAAGACTATTGCCAGATCCTCCACTGAGGCGGAATATCGCTCAGTTGCTGCCACTGCATCTGAACTAAGCTGGCTCAGCTCTCTCCTTACAGAACTTGGGTTTTCATGCTCCAAATCTCCTGTAATCTACTGTGATAATGTTGGTGCCACTCAGCTGTGCTCCAATCCAGTCTTTCACTCACGCATGAAACATGTGGCTATTGACTATCATTTTATCAGAGAGCAAGTTCAATTTGGTCTTCTTCGAGTTGCTCATGTGTCATCTGCTGATCAATTAGCGGATGCTCTTACTAAGCCACTGTCTCGACAACAATTTCAAACTTTCACATCCAAGATAGGCCTCTCAAATCGTGACCTATCTTGCGGGGGCATATGAACTACAGTAGTTAACCAGCTGGCACATGTTTGAATTACAAATAAGTTAGTTACAAGAATATTTTTCATATTATACGATGTATAGTTAGATAGGATTATTTGTATTTTGAATTCCTTCAAGCAAGGAACTGCTGCATGTATAAATATTCTTTACACCTCAATTAATAAAACAACTTCTTCACCAAACCTTCTACATTCATTAGCCGAGAGAATGTTCTTCATTTGAATTGGTCTAGACCAGATTGTGGTGTTTGTGAAAAGCATGGCAAGTACTGCAGATTCAACAACAAAAGTACTAAACTTGAAACTGAATGTTTCGACAAGCCAAAACCATCTAGCAGAATTGGAATAAAATTTTGTTATATAAATGTATTTAGTGAATCAAATGTTGGTGTGCAAAAACAAAATTACCTATTAAACTAAAGCTCAAAAACTAGCACAAAATTGGATGCAATCAATGATCAGACATCATTGGGTGGACATAATCTGAATTAACTGTAAGAGAGAAGAAAAAAAGAACACACTCCAAAATCACCAGACAGCTTAAAACGGAGATGATTAATGAGAGATTCGTTATAAAGCTGCTGACACGTGTCTTTTATTAACCTTCTTTCACTTGCACTTCTGTGTTCTAGTGTCCTTATAATGACCTTCTTATCATTCCCTAATTCCATATCAAAAAAAAAAAAAAATGAAAATGTGATGAAACTATTGACTTCCGCATTCCAAACTGAAAATAGTAAACTTGGGGATAAAAATAGAAAACTGAAAGGATCCCAAAAGATAATATCATTAACAACATGGTTTCTTTAACAGAAGTCACAGTTCCATTCTTGCTCAACAGCAGAGTAATAGCCACATTTCATTAAGAATATTAATATTTAGAACAATTACAAATAAAAACAAATTCTCTTTTTATAGAGCCGTAAATGTCCACCATCGCTGCCAACCTAAAGTATGGATATCATCAAATCTCACATAATTAAAAACTTGAAGCAAAATAATGACATTGTGATGTTCTCATTATTACGAAGAAAGATAACTAAAAGGAGAATAATGGCAGCTAATAAAATGAACAACGATGATGAAAATCACAATAGCAGAATTTCTAACAAAAGACAAATGACATCAATGAAATGAAATCTAGAAGCTAAAAGGAAAGGCACCAATCAAAGTCAGTACTGCACATTGGCTGAAGACATGAAAAACAAGCACAAACTCAATGTTAAATATAAAAGTGTCGAGCCCCAAGGATGACAAGTGAATATAATAAAAGAAAGAACACAACTCTCTACATTTGTAAGAAAAAATATAGAACGTATATTCCTTGATTAGAAAAATGCATCTAAAATCACTGAACAAGTATTTTTTTTATTTTTAAAAAAAATCATACACAGTATATTTTTTTTTATAAAAAATCATATACTGTATATTTTTTTTACAAAAAATCATATAATATATTTTTTTTATTTTGAAAAGATCATATACTGTATTTTTTTATTTTTGAAAAGATCATACACTGTGTATTTTTTTATAAGAGATCATACATTTTATATATTTTTTTATTTTGAAAAAATCATATACTTTATTTTTTTTGTTTTCAAAAGATCATACGCTGTATTTTTTATTTTTGAAAATATCATATATTGTATATTTTTTTCAAAAGATCATACACTGTATATTTTTTTTATTTTGAAAAGATTATATACTATATTTTTTTGTCATGCACTGTATTTTTTTATTTTTGAAAAGATCATACACTATATCTAGGCCATAAATTATAATTATACCATCTACAATAAGTTATTTGATTTACTGGAATTGTATCCTTAATTTTTAAAAAGACGGCATCACTAACTTCAATGACGTCTTTTGCAAAAATGATAACAAGATCCATATATTTGTTTTCACATTAGGCATATTCCAAATAGTAATAATAGATTTAAAATACATCAACGGCATCGTCATCCATAGAGCTTCAGCCATTTTTTTTGTGATGGGACATCCAAACATTATTATATCTTGTAATTTTTTATTTATTTTTATAATATGATCGGTAATTATCATGTTATTCTCAATTCTGGTGCAGTACAAATTATTCCATTTTTCCTTTACCATTGGCCTTGCAATGTCGCCTATCATACATCTCGGAGCCAAATATGTACACATCATCTATAATGTGAAATAAATCAAAATAAATGTTATCTCAAAAAAATTTTCATATTACTTTAATTTTCACTTTTATTCTAATTTATTAAGATAAATTGCAATATAATTTATTATCAAACTAATACATTACAAATTATTTTATTTTTTTTACTACAAATTTAATTTACATGCATCAATTTCCACGTAAAAATATTATTAGATTACCAAAATAAACATAAATTTTCTATAAATTACTTTAACTATAAAATTATACATATTAATTGATATTCTTTAATTTATAAATTATTGGTTAATATTTCTCAATAAAAAAACTAATATTGTCAATAAAAAAAAATTAACATCATAATTTACAATGGTATATAAATTGAAACACAACATAAGGAACTACTAAACCTGTGTTATAAGTATTAATTATGATTTTTAAATTTATGTTTATAATGCAACTATTTATGTAATTATAATTTCCTCATCCTATAAATACATACTTCAATTTTTGTACCAACTATAAATATATTTTTCATTTTTGTGTACAATAATTAAAAATATTGGAGCTAAAAAATAAATAAACATAACTTCAAATGCTATGCTTGGAATTATATTGCTAACTCAAATACACCTACACTTTAAAAATAAAAATTATGTTACCCATATGTTAAAAAATAAAAAATCAAAATTAAATTTTATTATGTTAACTTAACATAGCTTACCTTTTTAATAGTCTTCAAAAAACTTGCTATAGAAATCTAACTACAAACTATAAAAATTTAAACACAATTTAAGGAAAATAAGCTAAAAACTTTAGAGAGAAAGAAACAACGAAACAAGGAAAGAGATAGCAAGAGAAATGGAAACAAATGATTTAATTTTCGGGCTCCCTTTCTTAAATATGACTGATTTAAAAAAAGAAAATTTTGCAATGATCTCGTGTTTTGATTGCAGGGCATGAGAATTACTGTATGTTCTGCAGCACACAATAATTTCGTTTTCTGTAGGACACGCTTTTTAAAAAATTATACAAAAAAGGTAGTTGGGCTTGCCATTTTCTGACCGGTGGGCCCCTCCCTCTTGTGGGTCCTCTCCATCAAAATGACACCGTTTCTCCTTGATGAAAAACAGCAAGTTGCTGCGCTGTTTTCTGCAAAAATTGCTTCATTTCAGATTTGGGCCCTGCATGTCAGCGAATTAAATCCTGATGCTTGTTTAGGGTTATTTGCCAAATAGGAATTTTATACAATACTTTACTTTATTTAATCCATTAATGAGGGAATATTGGTTAGAGATGCTTGTTCAATAACTACAACTAGTCTATTACATAAAATTATTGAATTATTCTTTAATCTATAATCAGGTTAAAGAACCTTGTACTGCAAACTAATTTGGTTGGAATTTATTCATACTAATCTCTTCATTTATTTTTAGTTTGTTAATTTTTTAATTATCTAAAAAGTGGATCAATTTCATCTATGGTCGCTAAACTTATGTCTAGTTGCCCAAAAGTAATTAAATTATTTTTTATGACTTAAATGTTACTGAACTTGTCACATTTTTATAGAAAAACATTGACCAATTTTCGACGATTACTCTTATCGAAATGCTGACGTGACACATCACATTATATGCCCGGACACACGTGGCAAGACACGTCAGTAGCCACATCACCAAAGAATTCTGGCTGAGTTTAACAAGTTTGTTGCCTTTGTTGATCTGTATATCAAACATTTTGTGTGACAGAGAATTTACCGTATCCATGGTGCGTAATGTAAACTTACTCTTTTTGCTCTAATAATATCAGCGAATTATTTCATCATTGTCTTGCTCTTATGAATCTATTGGAAATTATGTAACAGTTATCAACAATAATAAAGATGAACCTACACTAATTCTTCATATATTTGAGCTTCATTTTCAGTAACCAGAAAAAGTCATTTTGATTGAAGATTCACTCTTTATTTTCGCCACCTAATATAATGTGAATCTTTCATCATCTTCCATAACCTATTTGATAAGTTGATATGCAGAACTCTTTGATCATATAACAATGGAAGGTTGAGGACTTAGATATTTATTTCAGAGAAACAGGGGAAGAGAAATTCTTCAACTGTGTCCTTCAATTATGTGAAACAGAAAATATTCTTACTAAAATATCATTTTAGTAAGCATGAATTATCTGCTCCCCGACAAGACTGTTGGAACATTTTTAGGATCAAAAAACGTAAATTTTCATTTTCATTAAAAAAAAATTATATTTTAACTATAAACTTGAATCATTAATCCGCTAATTTCATTAAATAATTAACCTATAACTCTATTAATCTATTAAATACACTAACAAAGTTAACTTCACCAACTAATAAAAATTAACAAAAATATTATTAACATCTTAAAATAAAATTCTTTAATTTAAAAATTCTACGAGCATTTTGATTACATATGCTGTTCTTGAATTCCACGCGCAGTTTGACATATGCTGTTCAAGAAGATAAAATTCTAATCCTTTTTGGCGCAAATCAAGAAGAAAGATGATCTTATAATGTGGAGATGAACTAGGATCAAATGCCAAACCAACACTAATCAAATAATTGATTCTCAATTTCTCCTTAATTAAAGCAGGATAACAGAGCATTTTAGATTGTCTGGTAGTAGGATTACAGATGAAGTATACGAAACCCTTAATCACACAATTATCCTCGCCTAAAATCTTCATTTTCTGATGAACTTCCAAGCTAGGACGGCATAGAAGCAACCCATTGCAGGAGTCAGTTTCACACATGGTAACTGAACTTACGTCTAATCGCTAAAAAGTAACTGACTCATTTTTTTAACTTAAATTTTACTGAACTTATCACATTTTTGCAGAAAAATTATCTTAACTTATTTTTGACGATAATTCTTGCCGGAATATTGACGTGACATGCCACGCCATATGTCTAAATACACGTGGCATAACACGTTAGCAGCTACATCACCGAAAGAGCCCATATGACACGGCACATCACGTCATATTTTTGGACACACGTGACCTCTTCTGATGATGTGGTTACTGACTTGTCGTACCACGTGTGTCCAAACGTATGACGTGACGTGCCATGTCAATATTCCGACAAGAATAATCACCGAAAATCAGTCAAAATAACTTTTATGTAAAAAGGTGATAAGTTCAGTGATATTTAAGTCCGAAAAAATAAATCAATTACTTTTGGATAATTAGGCGTAAGTCCAGTGACTATAGATAAAATATACCTCATTGCAGGATTGTAGTATTTTCAACTGAGCAGCCTTCATAAAATCAAAGTACCAAACTGATTCTTGTTTCAGAGAAATGACTTGGAATTCATCAATACTGTCGAAGCCTTTATTGAGCAAGAGAGATTTGGGAGTGGGGTTGAGGCCATGGTGGATTCGATTGTGAGAGACAAAATTGGAAACTAGAGATGAGAGACAGCCATTCCTTAGATACACATTTGAACTTGGTCAGTGATTTTGCCGGTATGCGGAGGAGAATATCGGTGAGAAGGTCCTCAATTTCGGCCACCTTAGCCGCCGCCGAGTATATTCTCTTCAAATTCATGGTATAGGGTTTCAAAATCTGGGTCTCAGATAACTGGGGCAGCTAATTTGTACACCATGCATGCCAATCGGATTATATTTTCTTAAGAAATTCTTGTAGCAATTAAATTTAGCGTTTAAAACTCCAGCCTTTCAAACTTGTCGAATAATTTTATTAAAATATAAAAAAATCAAATAAATCGAATAAGTACTCAATTTTTTTATTTTTTTAAACATAAAATTCAGATAAAAATATGCCTAGCGTGTAGATGTATTCTCTTGTAATAACCGACACGTGCCAGTTTATGCATAAATCACCGACACGTACCAGCAAGCCAAGGTGGCAACCGAATCCCAGTAAATGGGTGCAGAATTCCAGCAGCAATGGGCATGCCAAGTATGTTGCAGCAATGGGGTTATCCGAATGCGTAAAATGGTCTTTCTAGATAGATCTATGGCTATAACTACATCTTCTAGGTTGCTTTTGATGAGTACTATGTCAGCAGCTTCTATGGCTACATCAGTGCCAGCACCAATGGCCATGCCGACATCTGCTGCAACTAAGGCTGGTGAATCATTTATTCCATCTCCCACCATGGCCACAGTCTTCCCTTTTCCGTGTATCCAGCTCAAATATTTTAATGTTTGAGCACTCGCGAGTTGCGTGTTCAATAGAATGCTTAGTTACTTATTCCCTTGGACACTCATTTATAATTAACAATTAATGCTGGATTACATAGCTACTGCTGCTGTTGTGCTCCTCGTCCTCACTTTCATATTGAAATGAAAAGTTACAAAAATATTTCACCAATTCTCAGCATCTCATATACTCTTGATTTCATGTCCCCTATCTTCTATAGCTTATGTTTGGACTTTGGAATGATTTTCATAATTATGATTTGAGTTGTTTTTTATCTTGTTTAGCTAAATTGTATGGATTGATTGATGTTTGGTGGTTTGATACCTTAGATTGTGCACAAATCTATCTGAACACTTTGTTTGATTAAATGCTTGAATGAATTTTTAACCCCCATTTGAAGAACAGAAGGAGATTTGGCAGAGAGAGAGATGAAGATAGTTTCACCAACTTGGAAGCACTTGAGACAGAATTGATTTGAAAGATTAGAAGTAGAAAACAACTTGGCTTGACTTGCCTCGACTTGGTACAACTACTTCAGAATTTCTTTCGTAAACAGGCCTTGCTGCCTTGGCATAATTATTTATGATTCCTGGAACAGCAAATGCAATTACTACTAGAGAGGCTTCTCAAACATGTTAGACCTATCAAGAACCAAATCTAGAAAATCGAATGCTGAGCCTAATACAACTAAGCTTAGCAGAAAATATCAATGCAGATTTGAATTGCATTCAATTGAAATTTTGATCAAGTTAAACAAGCGTGTGATACAATTACAAGGTGGAGATCGAGCAGATTATTGAAGCATGAAAAGTCAAACGAAGTTAGCCAGTGACATCTTCATACACAAAGATTTCTCCCATTTTTATTACAGAGAATGGTTTGGTCAGTTGAAGCCATTTAGCTACTGCCAACTGTGAACAAAACTGTCTCAATGTTGGCCGAAATTGAGGGTTGTCGTCAAATATGCAAATGCAAGTTTTACTGCATTGGTTACTCCTTAAGCAATTTGATGGCGAGGACAAGTTATTGCTATAAATTGTATATTTATATTGCAGTAGTCTATAGATTATCTGATGACGAGTTATTGCTACTAAAACTCTTTATTACAGTATATCATGTGAAGCAAATTAAAGACGAAACATCATCCCATGGCATGGACTAATCTTTAGTCTCCATCCTTCGTACAGTTGGAACCTTAAATCTTAATTGTTTAGAAAAATGAAATTAATATATGGTCTGAAAAATCCACTTTAGATCTTCTTATCCTTTAAAAAATATCTATTGGCATCTCTGGTTCACGAATGAACCTCTCATACATAATTTTACATCCCTGGCATTGCTAATTTATCTACATCTATGGCACTATAAGTTTTTTCAAATCCGTCTAGTACCAGCTGCGAACAAATCTCTCTCATTGTTGGTCGAAATTGAGGATTGTCACCCAAACAAGCAAATGCTATAGTTTTACTTATAAAACCGTCTATATATATGAAGTCATCAACAACGTACTGCTTTAATTGAACAAGAAAATGAAATCCTTCAGTCTCCATCCTACAAAGCTGGATCGTAATATCTTGATGGGCTTAGAAAATGAATTAAATATAAGTTTTGAAATTTTTGTTTTAATCATATTTTGTTTAACTAATGATAATAAATAGCAATAATATATGTTGGAAAGGTAACAAAGCTATAATTATGTTAAAATATTTATGCTGTAAGAAGTTACATGTGTAACTAGTACATCAAATAATTAAGTAATTATATTAATATATTAATTTCATTTTGATTAAACTCTGCTACATATAATATCATATAAATTTGGAAGCAGTTAAGACAAGAATTGACTTGATTGTAATTTAATTTTTTTGTTTTCTTGAAAAAAAAAGTCTAATAATTATTTAATTTTCCATGAACTCATATTCTACATGATTCCTCATTATTTTTGGATTTCTAGTGGTTTTCCTATTGCATTTAACTTCATCTTTTTTTTTTATATATATATAAGCTGTCAATTTTATATTAAAATGAGCCATGAAGCAGCCCAGGGGCAAACACGAGTTGACTGACCCAAGAACAGAGCATTTAACATGCTAAAATTACAGATAGCACCGGACGTCACCAAAAGAACACCGGACAACCCAAGGCAGACCCCCTAACAAACTATTTCTCAGAACCAAAGAACAGTGTATAATTCCCTGTTAACAACCTCTAAACCAAGTCTGCGAATTCGAAGATCACCATCCTACTTGTTGATCCATGCCACCCAATCAGACTTCCTTGATGAGCCTTGTTTTGCCAGGGTATCCGCAAAATGGTTACACTCTATTTTGATATGAATGAACTGAATATGCTTAATTCTGGAGATGCAGTTGCTGATCTCATTGAACACGCTGCTTAACTTCCAAGGCCTGCCTTTCCCTGATCCTTGGAGCCAAGAAACAACAGTTGCAGAATCAAGTTCGAAGAAGACTTCCAGGTCCTGTTGAGCCAGAAAATTGAACTGCCATAATTTCTGCAATGATCAAGCTAGCCACCCGATGTTGCAGGAGAACATACAAGTAACAAGGCCACCCGTGTCCCTCAAAACACCTCCATGGGGGGGTGGGGCCCAAACCAAACTGGGTCTAACAACACAAGGCAGGTGATGCTACCTAATACCATTTGCAGATATCAACAGGTCCTGTTCTCAGTATGCTCAGATCGTTGTGGGCCTTTATCCAGAAGGATGATCGAGCCAAACTGAGATGGTAAAGTGAGACTGAGTACTACCTTTTGCCAGAGAAGACAACCGCATTTCTCTCCAACCAGATCGTCCAAATACATGCTAAGAAAATGATGCCCCAGATTTTGTGTTGGATAGAACCTCGTGCAAAGAAGGACCATTGAGCTGCAAATTCAGAGAAGCTACCGGGCAAGCAAAGCTCATAACCCCACCCCACCAGTTGTAAACCTTGTATCACAATTGCAAGGAGACTGAACATTGCACAAAAAGGTGATCTACATTCTCCGGAGACATATTGCAGAGGGGGCAAAGAGTATCATTTGCTGGAATAATACCTTTACTAGCCAGGAAAGTTTTTCTGCAGATTCTGCCTAATGAGCACATCCAGAGGAATAATTCCACTTTTGGAGGCGATAGGTTCTTCCAGAGAAACAAAGAGAAAGGTTTGAGATTCACAGGACCAATACCAGAGCACCGGCACGAATGCAAAGTTGCTGAATTAACTGAAAAAATACCTTTTGGAGTATGAACCCACACTTTCCTGTCTAGAGTATTCCAAGAAAGAGTAACAGAGTTCAGAATATTCATCAGTTCCTAGAGTGGATTCAGTTCCCACTGCAGGAGGAAGTGTCTCCATTTAAGATCCCAAACCCAGGACCCTTCCGACCAGCATCATCTAGTAGTGAAATGTTAAATAGCCTAGGAAATTTATCCTTCAATGGAGTCTCTGTTATCCATATGTCATGCCAAAAGCGACATGAGTTACCACAGCCCACATCAATTGCCAAGCAGTTAGCGAAGGATGGAGAAGACCTTACTTTATCAATATCCTTCCAGATGATTGAGGGATTATGGCTAGAGATAGTATCCGGAATCAGACCTTTCTTAATTTTGTATTTCTTAAAAATTTATTCTTGCCAAAGAGATCTGCAAGTGGGATTCAACTTCCAATACCATTTAAAGAGAAGACCATATATAGTTTGATGTTATCTTTAGTCTCCATCCATCACAATATGATCTTAAAATTCAAAATAGTGATTTTATATTTCGTCAATTTTGCTTCGTAATGGATATCTTTTTAAATTCTTTTTCTATTTCCTTTCCTTAGTCCCTTTCAAACTTCTTCACATGGACATCAACCTTTTCAAATTTTTGGATGATATTTAAAATGTGGATCTCTATTGATTTAGTAAGTTTGTCGACTAAAAAATAATTTTGAAATATACTCTTAAAGAATTGAATTAGTAAGCCATCAATTTTTATATTATTCCTTTATTTTATAACATAGATTAAAAGATAATATGAATGGAACCAAATAAAAAGATTTATATAATCTGTCTTATTATTTTATTTTAAAAATTTAATTTTCAAATATGGGTCGTACATTTATATATTTAAAACTAATTTATATTGGATTGACTTGAATGTATTATGGACCCAATGAGATATTTTTCTTATAAAGAGGGACCTCAAGGCAATTGTACCAAGAATTGTTAACAATTGTGCCGTGAATAAAAAGGAATTATATAATAGGTAGGATTTGTATTTTTTTTTTGTTACCGCACCCTTAATTGCTATTCTTGCAGATGTCTTTTTTCAATTATTTTTAGAATATTATTGCTATCACGATTTTGGTTGTTTGTTAAATATTATGGTGAATTGAATTAAATGTTTCATATATTTCATTGTTTATATATTTAGTGAATCAATAACAATTAAAATGTTAAAATTTCAAAATACTAACAACAATTCTATACAATTCGCACAAGTGCCATTTCAAGCTCTTACAATAATGAAACGACCAAAGGTTGAAACTTGTACAAAATTCTATACAGCAAACCAGCCAATGGGTGTCCTATTGCTAAATGATGATAAGCGGGAAGCAATCTATCATAGGGCAGACAACGCTATATATTATTATGCACCACCAAAGCTTAAATCAAGACATCAAATTTACACAAAAATTTCTCCCAATTCTATTGCAGAGAATGGTTTTGTCAGAGGAAGCCATTTAGATACCACCAGCTGCGAACATACTTGTCTCATTGTTGGCCGAAATTGAGGATTTTCACTCACACATACAAATGCAAGTTTCATAGCCTTCATCACTCCTTCCGCAATTTTACCATAAGGAAGCAAGAGGCGTTGGTCTATCACATCTTTCAGCAGTGTTTGTTGGCTAGATGTTGGACACGATGAAGAAGAAGATGCTGGAAAAGATGAGATGAGATCACCAGGATGTTTTCCCATTATTATTTCAAGTGTCACGACTCCAAAACTATATGCATCACATTTTTCATTCACTTTCATCGTATATGCTAGCTCTACAAAATCCAATCACAGGGCATCTTATCAATAATTATTATTCATAATACAAAAACTTTGTTAGAGATACAATAAAATAATGAAACATTCAAATCAATCAATATTATGTTAAATAAGTGATGTATTTAATTTATAGATAGGTAATATCAAGGTATGAACCTGGAGCAGTGTACCCAAATGTGCCAGCAAATGAAGTCCAATTTGAGGAGTCAGGAATCAATAGCCTAGCCGTGCCGAAGTCGGAAACATGGGCCTCATATTCTGAATCCAACAACACATTGTTACTGGTAATGTCTCGATGAATAATTGGAGGAAAGCAATCATGGTGCATATATGATAATGCATTGGCTATTCCTTCTATTATATTTAGCCTTTTGATCCAATCCAACTCCATTGCTTCTACTCTGTCACTTAAAGCCTTTCTCAAACTTCCTCTTTCAATGAAGTCATAAATCAAAAATGTATGCCTGGGATGTGAACAAAACCCATGTAATTTTACAATGTTTCGATGACGGATGTTTGTCAATGCATCAATCTCACTTGTAAATGCTTTGAGATCAGTACAGGATTGGTAAAACTTCTTCACAGCAACCACTTGACCTGGCGATACCATAGCTTTGTACACAATCCCATACCCTCCTTCCCCAATGCAATATTTGGAGTTGAATTCTTCTGTAGCCTCAATGATGCTTTCATAGTGCAAATTAGGATGATGGCCCCAAATCATATTATTAGCTTCACTCCCTGACTTAGCTTTGTTGTCTCTTATTCTTCGATAGAGAATGAAGAAACCTCCAATTAAGACAAACAATAGCAACAAACCACCTAAGAGCGGATAAAGAATTATGATGCCTACTTTGTTTTTCGTTCTATGGAAAATGCATACCTTAAGCATTGTATTATTGCCACATAGGTCCTTATTGTTTCTAAGTGCCTTAAATGGGGCCTCATGAAAAGCTTTAATGTTGGGAATTTGGCCCTCCAATTCATTGTATGATATGTCCACTTTTGTCAAGCTTAACAAATTATCGAAACTTGTTGGAATGGAGCCTGACAATCGGTTGTGGGAAAGGTTCAATTTCTCTAGTCTTTGCAACTCTCCAAACTGTTGTGGGATTGCAGCTAGCAAATTTTGACTAACATCAAGATCTTCCAAAGAGTGTAGGTTGCATAGTTGTGATGGAATGCTCTTTGCCAACTTGTTCCTACTGAGATTCAAGAACAATAGTCCCAAGCACTCCCCAATTTGCTCTGGTATTGCTCCGCTTAGACTATTTGCTGCAAGGTTAAGGCGTTGAAGAGTAGATAACATTATTATTTGGTTGGGAATGCCACCTGAGAGCTTGTTACCATCAAGGTGAAGTTCAACCAACCTTAGCTTCCCTAATTCCTCTGGAATGACCCCTAAAAGCTTATTACATGAGAGATCTATCAATTGCAACTTTGGTGCCTGTCCGATTTTAGCCGGTATTGTGCCAGATATATTATTATTGGAGATTCTAAATGTTGACAAATTGCCAAAATTTTCCCATTTCAAAGAAAGCTCACCATAAAATTTGTTACCACTTAAGTCCATGAATCCCAAGTGTGGATGCAGGCCAAATGCTTCAGATATATTTTCTGTGAGTTGGTTGTTCTCAAGATGAAGTCTCAACAAGCTACTACAATTTCTCAAGCTTTTTGGCACAGGACCACTAAAATAATTATCACCCGCATCAAAAAATCGAAGTTTTCCACCAAGGCATATGTCTTGTGGCAAGTGGCCACTAAACTTGTTTGAATAGATTAGCAATTTCTCTAAGTGAGTTATGTTGTTCAATTGAGATTCAAGAGTCCCAGTAAATTTATTGAAACGCAAGGTCAATTCAACAAGCGATGTCATATTTCCAATTTCTTGAGGTATTGAACCACTGAGATTATTATATGACAAGCTAAGTTTTTTGACAGATCTCAACATTCCAATTTCTTTTGGTATTGAACCATAGAGTTTGTTGTAACGAAAATAAAAAACGTATAGGTTAGTCAAGTTGCCTACAGAACTTGGAATTTCACCACTAAGATTATTATGTGACATGCTAAGGCTTGTAGCAGATCTCAACATTCCTATTTCTTTCGGTATTGAACCAGAGAGTTTGTTGTAACGAAAATGAAGAAGGGATAGTTTAGTTAAGTTGCCTATAGAACTTGGAATTTCACCAATGAGATAGTTATTTGACAACTCAAAATTTATGATAGATCTCAACATTCCAATTGTTTTGGGTATTGAGCCAGAGAGTTTGTTGTGATTAAGATAAAGAATGGATAGGTTTATTAAGTTTCCTATAGAACAGGGAATGACGCCACTGAAATTGTTCCTTGACAAGTCAAGAATATCAAGTTTTGAAAGGTTAGAAATATGTGAAGGAATAATCCCATGGAATGAATTGTTCCGAAGGTCAAGCTCCACTAGATTTGGAAAAAAAGAAAAGCTTAGACTCATAAGCGTACCTTTCAAAGAAGAACTTTCAAGGCTTATATTGGTAACACTGCCAGCTTTGTTGCAGGAAATGCCATACCAATTGCAAGGAGTGGCGGTTGGTTCCCATGAAGTTAAGATCGATTGGCTTTGATTGTCAAGAGAAGATTTCCACCACAAAAGACCACTTGCCTCATTTTTAACAGCAGACAAAGAAGTTTTGTGAACAGCAAAGGAAACAACAAACGGATGAGGTCTCAGAATAATTATAATAAGGAAAAAGAAGAGGGACAACATGGGAACTGGTTTCTCAAGAAATAAATAAATTACTTGGGAATCAAGAGGAGTTATGTTTATGAAATGTTTGAGTTGCAATTGCAAAGCTACTTATAAAACCTTTATATAAAAGGTCATCGACTACCGCTTTAATTGAATAATTTTGATTGGCTTAGAAAATGAATTATTATATAAAATGAATTATGCTATACGTCTTAAAATATAAATTTGGAAGCAGTTAAGACAATAACATTTATGCTGTAAGAAATTATACGAACTGAGTTGACACATAATGTGATGTGAATCAACTATAGTTTTGTTAATATGTGTAACTAGTAAATGAAATAAATAATTATATTAGTACTTTAATTTCATTTTTATTAAATTCTGCTATATATAAAATCATATAAATTTGGAAGCAGTTGAGACAAGAATATCAGTTGATGGAGATGTAAGTTTAGAAAAATCAAAGCTCCATGCAAAAGAAAATGATAGCATTGGCTATACATTTTCATTAATTTTCAAGACAAAATATTGTCAAACATATCAATTTGATTAATTTCATTCAATTAAAATTTTGATCATTTCAAAAAGACACTTTAGAAAAAGTTTCGCCCCCTTCCTTTTCTTTGCGATGCTACACGTTTAGCTTAATTTATTATTATTTAAATTTAAAGGTAAAAAATTCTATTTTAAAAACAACAGGCACAGGAAAAAGAAAAGAAAATGTTATTTTCTGGGTTGTCTGCTGTATCTGTTATGAGATCTGCGAACCCTACTGTCACGTGGCCATAAATGATTAGATGTGAATAGATCCAACTCCCATATTAGCAAACGGAATTAGCTAAAATTAACGGAATTTTTTTACCAAAATAGTTAAAAGTATGTTTATTTTTCGTTTAACTAAAATTCAGATCACAACCTTTGTGGCTTCCAAAGTTGTGTTATCAAAAGAAAAAAAAAAAAAAAAAGAGCATCGAATTTTGAGATGTAGTTTGCGAGTTAACAACTTATCGTCTTTTATGCTTTTAATCTTTTATTTATTACTAATTAAGAATACTTAATATTGATTTCCTTTGACAATTTGTCATCTGAATTTTAATTCATAACGGAAAGAATGTTTATTTAAAAAAAAAAAGAAAAAAACTAAGGAACACAATAATTTGGTAGAGAGAAAAATTTGAAAAATCAAAACTCCCAGAAATTAAGTACATACCCATAACATCAGAGAGCCCTATCGATTTAGAGGACTACTCCACAGGATTTGCTGAAATTTTTTTCCATAAATTTAAATTTTTTTTAGTTTATTTAATTTTGTCAATTTTGTCATATAATTATAGTCTATTTAATTTTATAGTTACAATAAAATGATTTGTATATAAAAAAAATAAATAACACAGCCATTATTTCGTATTAATAAAATAATTTCTGTCCAATTTTCTATCTCTCAGTTAGCAATTGAATCGAGTTTCGTATTAATAAAGCCACAAATTGCAGAGATAATGGAGGTGATGAAGAGATTTTTTTATTTTTTTTATTTTTTTATATTTATATATTTATTTATATTTTTTACTTTTGGGAGTTGAATTGAAATAAAAAAGCAATTGTACATAGGCACATAGCTCTGACTATTTGAATATACAAGTGATGGAAAATGGGATACAGTTTTTTTAACTTTTCCTCTCAATTTTTATTATTTTTGTATATACGATTTTTAATTTATTATATAAATAGTTTTTTTAATTATGCATTTTTGGGGAGGGAGAGAGTTGGATTCAAACTCTGGTCAAGTGGAAGAGTATTCAAACTTTCAATTATTTGAATTACATGTGATTCTTATCTATTATAAATAATTAATAACAAATTAGTCAAAAAGTACTCAGTTAAAATTAAAAATTTACGAGCACGTTTTATTTATTGTATTATATTAGCCTGTATAGTATTAACTATATAGTATTAGCCTATATAACATTGTTTGTATAGTATTAGCCTGTATATTATTAACTATATAGTATTAGCCTATATAACATTGTTTGTATAGTATTAGCCTGTATTACATTATACAGTGTAACAAAAAATTATATTAGCCTGCAATATAGTATGCTGTATTTAGTGTATAATGTCATAATATATTATTTTTTTAAAAAAATAATAATAGATACAATTAAATTATTTTTATTGTAACTAATTTAAATAAAAAAATATAATTATAAAATACAATTTTTAATACATACATCAATTTTTTATTAAAAAATGAAAAAAATATTAATGAAAAATAATTATATATTATTAGAAAAACAGGCATTCTAAAGTCAAAATTAGATTAAAAAAAAGAAATCTAACCAATGAATTTGTCAAAATATTTGAGCAAAAACTAAAAGAATTTATCAATTATAATATAATTTTTATATAATAGCTATTAGTTATATATTCAATATTATAAATTTAAAGATTTGGTTACGGTGTGGTAATAGTGATGGCAGCGGTGATGGTGATGGCAATGACGGTAGTGGCGGTGGGGGCGGCATCTGTGGCGGCGGCAACAGTGTGGTGGTGGGGACAGTGGTGGTGGCAGTGAAGGTGGTGGTGGTGGTAGGGGCGATGGTGGCGGCAGCGGTGTGGTGGTGGCACTGTCGGCAGTGGCTGCAGTGTGGTGGTGGCAGCGGCGGTGTTGTGGTAAGGGTGGCGGTGGAAACGATAATGGCAGCGACGGTGGCCGTGGCCTTGTGGTGATAGTGGCGGCAACAACAATGGTGGTGTAGTGGTATTTAATATTAATATGATATTTACCGATACAAATTTATAAGTTTGTGATGTATTATTTTATGCAATATATGTGAGATAATGAGACGTATGGTGTATTATATTATCTCCACATTAATTTTTTAAAAATTTTTTCAAATACCATACTTATCTTAACTTGTATTATATTATAATATTTCACGTGCAATACTAAACTAAAGTTTAATGAAAAATTTATAATTAATTTATCACTACATTATAATAAATTTGATAAATTAGAAACAGAATTATGAATAAGAATTTTGAAAAAAAAATGTTAATAATATTTGTTAGAGAAGTATTACATTACCAGAGAATATTTGACCTTTTTTTCTTTTGAATTTTAAAAAAATTATAATTATTTTTTTTTTTGGTTAACAGAGGTGATAAAAATATTATAATTAATTTAAGAAGGAGAAAAGTGCTCCTTACTAATTATAAAAAGAGTAGAGTAACTATGGAAAAGGGGAGTACAACCAGAGTATGTGGACACTCTATGTTAAATTTTTCTATCAATCACAAATTGATATTATTAAAATAAAAATTTTCATTTTAATATATGTTAATTTAAAATTGATTTGAATCACATGCACCTTATTTAAAAAAAAAAAATCGAGTAAAACCTCAAGGAAAACACTCAAACAAAATTTAAAAAAAAAAAATCGAGTAAAACCTCAAGGAAAACACTCAAACAATAAAATTATAAAAATCTCAAATAACTTTCTTTTATTAATCTTTAATCGCATGATTATAATATAAGATAAATACCCCTAATTTTTATTTTATTTTATTTTTCTATACTTTCAAGATAATATATATATATATATATATATATATATATATATATATATATAGTTGTATTTTATATTAAATTCTCTATACTAATATATTTAATTACTATTTATATTAAATTCTATAGTAATAAGTAATATATATAGTAAGTATATTAAGTATATAATAAAATGTACTATATATTTTTAATATTTTTTAATTAAATATTAAATAAATTAAAATTAAAATTAAAATTAAAATTAAAATTAAAATTAAAGAAAAGAAACATAGAAAAGTAATTAGGAAAGTAATAAAGAGAGAAAAAAAAAATTCAAGCCTTTTTGTGTAATATAACATAGTAGTTATCATTTTTCAATTGGGAGAAATGGCTGAATTGCTAAGCATTTCATAACATATAAAATCTTTTTCTTTGCGTTGATAAAATATAAAATCTAATATTCAGACAAAAAATTAATAATAAAAAACATGTTATGTTAAAAGTAAAGAAAATAGAAGACAGATAGTAAAGAAAATGCATCTAATGTTTCAAATCATATATGTAGACTAAAAAATTTATAATCGGATCATCAAAGTCCAAGTCATTCCTAACTGATAATAACCCATGTAATACGTGGTCAAATAGTTTTATATAAACTTCTAGTCCATTTTAAATCCAGCTATGCTTTTTAATATAAGATAAATACCCCTAGTTTTTATTTTATTTTATTTTTCTATACTTTCAAGATATTTATATATATATATATATATATATATATTTGCACATGTATTTAAATGAATCGATAAGCAATTTCATAACATATAAAATATTTTTCTTTGTGTTAATAAAATATAAAATCTAATATTCAGACAAAAAAAATAATAATATAGAAAACATGTTATGTTAAAAGTATAGAAAATAGAAGAAAAATAGTAAAGAAAATGTATTAACGTCTCAAATCATATATATGCACGATCATCAAAGTCCAAGTCATTCCTAATTGATAATAACCCATGTAATACGTGGTCAAGAAGTTTTAGATAACTTCTAGTCCATTCTAAAGTGAAGTGACTACCCAACAGAACTTTTGTGGAAAGAATTATTAATATTTTTTTCAGAATCAATTTCACTTATAGCTATTAAACTTATACTTAATTTTATGGTTTTTTTTTTGTTTTTTTAATCATTGAATTCATCACATGCACATTATTATATGATAAATTTAATGGTTAAAAAAGCAGAAAAAATCATAAAAGAATAATTTTTTCAAGCTTTACACCCCTTTCCATATCTCACATCGAAATGAAAAAGGAAAAACCATCGGTTTATAAGCTTGGATTCAAGTTCCTTCAGCAAGATGGGTATTAGGATGGATGACCTAATTCTAATTTGGTAAAGGCTAATGGGTGTTTGACATGTATTCTTTTCCTATTTGTTTATTTCAATAGGAAATAAATTTTGTCACTTTACTTGTACCATATACAAGTTTGAATTTCAGGGAACACAGGAACAACAACAATGTTTATAAAGAGACAATAAAATAAATTTGCTGAAATATTTTTCCATAAATTTGTATTAATAAAATAATTTCTGACCAATTTTCTATCTCTCAGCTAGCAATTGATCAATGGAGTTTCGCAAATAAATCAAAACTCAATTCAATAAATACCCAGTAGAAAACAAAAAAAAACAACGACACACACATGCATTAATTAAATAAATCCAAAAACAAACGGAAATACCATAATTCACCAAATTATAGTTATAATCAGCCAGTTATAATTAATAGCATTTAACTGTTGATGCCATTACTAATAATTTAATCTAGTTTGGTAATATTTCACACCATAAAATTGGATCAGATAGTTTTAATTAAGATTTTAATATGTTAATTGATTTCTCCATTAATACTTTTAACTCATATAACCTTAGCCATTAGATTAATGGTATTCATAAAACGTGTGATACTTGCAAGAAATTTGCTTCAAAGTCTTGCGCACATAATATTACAATTTTTAATTAGTATTATGTAAGTTGGTTATGTTACGAGATAAAGCCCAATTAAATTCTGGAATTTAATGCACAGCATTTAATGAAACCCCGAATAAAATTGCATCTCTCTCCTTATAATTTGTAAACTATATATATATATATATATATATATATATATGAAAAGAATCAATTGGCATCTTTGGTTCACAAATGAATCTCTCATGGACATGCAGTTGACCATCATGCATTGCTAATCTTAAAAAAATTTATTTATTTCAATGCAATTCCTTCACCAATCATTAATACTCCACTTATTTCCTAAATTTATTTATCTTCTATGGTTCACTTGCTATGCTTTACTTTCAACAAATTTAAAACTAGTTTTTTTTTTAATCTGGTTTTATTAATTGGTAATTGATCTTTGTTCTATCATTTGCTTTTATTTATTTATTTTTTTTTGTCAATAGCAATTTTTTCTTTTAATTTGTTTATTTTATGTATTTTTCTTATTATATAATTTGATTTGAGTTGCAATATTCTTTTTTACTCTTTTGTCTATTATTCTGAGTGGCAGTTTAAGTAAATATTATAGTATTTTTTTACACTAATAAAATAGCCTTTTAGTTAATATTGTTTATTTAAGTATATCTTTGTCTACTCTCTTTCAATATTTCGCAACTACTGTCACTTAATTATTAATTTACAGTTTGCTTGTAGTTTTTTTCAATGCAAATTAAACTTTCATTAATAAAACAATATATATATATATATATATATATATATATATATATATATATATATATATATATATATATATATATATATAATACAAATAAAATTTTAAAATATATAATATGTACGAAATTAATAAAATTACTAGAGTAAATTTTTAAAATTTTTCAATGAAAACAATGAATAATAATAACATGTTGTTGAGGCAATTTGGTTTTAAATAAAAAACACAGTTTATCTTCTGTCTATATGTGGAATGCCAAACCACCTTTCATACAAGAATGACACATTTCATTAAAGAAGGAAAAAACTTTCATAGAGAAAGACAACAGTGTGTGCATTGAGAGGACAAATCCATATAACAAAAACTTGAATTGTATTCAATATTAGTTAAATAAATTAAATCTATAAAAACATAATTAAAATATGAAAACGCAAAGATCAAATTTAAAATAAAAAATTTTATATATGAGTTTATGGAAATAAAAAAAAAATTATATATGTGTATGGAAATAAAAATATAAAAAAAAATAAATACAAATAAAAACAACAAATAAAAATCAGAATTTAAATTTATATCGATTTGAAAATTATTATATACAAACATAAAAAAATAAAAAAAAATGCAAAAATTAAAGCTATAATTACCTTAAAATATTTATGCTGCAAGATGTTATATGAACTCAGTCTAAATGTTATGTGAATCAGTTATAGTTTTGTTGATATATAAGTATGTATATATAACTATAGTCATCAAAAAAACAATTATATTAATAAATCAATATCATTATGATTGAATTCCATTATATATAATATCGTATAAATTTGAAAGCAGTTTGTCATTTCATTTCTTTTTCTTGAGGAAAAAAAAATCAAAGGCATTATTTTGATGTAGATGTAAGTTTAGAAAATTCAAAACTCCATAATTTTCCATTAAGTCCAAGCAAAATGGAAGGATAGAATTGGCTCTTTCCCTTCATTTTCTCCACGAATATGGATCTGGGACATCAATATTTACATGATTTCTTATTATTCTTTTTTATTTTAAGTCTTATCAATGTATTTCTTAAATTTGCATGATATTACTTGATTTTCACTCGCTTATATGCTTTGATTTGTAGTCAAATTGGAAGCTTTTTACTTGCTCTTGTGATTTTGACTATTGCAACAATTAATTGGTGGATATAGAGTAATTTGTGACTAATTGGAGCTGATTTGGGATAGCTAAAAACATTTCTAGATAATTTGGAAGCAGATGGCTGAATCTGAATAGAAATAAGTGTCAGCCTTGCCTCAAGGCTAAGAGGTAAGGATAAGCTTTGGCTTTGCCCAAGGCTAAGGGTCAAGACGAATGGGCAGATTTCTTTAGCAGATTTGATGTGCGTGAATTGACCTAAACACCAAAGGAGTTCTAGCTAACTTTTAAAGATTTTTAGCCTATATTTTAAGGATTAGGAAGAAGTAGTTTTAGGGAGTTTGGATTGTATTTAATATTTTTATTTTCTTTTCTTAGTTTGGATAGGATAAAAACTACTTTACTTAATTTTAGGAAAGGGAGGAAGAAGAGGAGAGTAGTAGATCATTTTGTCCCTCTTCATAGCTTTGTAAGAGGAGATTTTTCATTTAGTTTTCAATTTTTATTTTGAAATTTATTCATGGTCATGAGTGGTTAGACGTCTTATTTCGGCTAAAGGTTAATTTAAGGGTAAGATTCAGCCAATTACTGTAAGATTGTTCTACATTATCTTTTTTTTTTAATTTTTATATGATATTAATCTTATTTACTGTGCTTTAGAGAAATTTCATCTCGATTGTTATTTATTATTTGTGCAAAAAGAACTCGTTGTTTAATTTAATTAAAAAACATAAATTAATTAAAATTATCAAATCTGTTATTATTTGATAAATTTAATAACAAGTGATAATTAGTATGACAATACTAGCTGAGAAGGATTGTTGTATTAAAAAAAAATATATGATTTGGTTTAAATTAATCTCGTTGAGAAGTTGGTTAGTTTAGGTCGAATCTTTTTAATTCATAAAATTGTCAATGAATTGAATTCTCTCGCTGAGAAACAGTTGTTTATTAGTTAAGGTTTAATTATAATCTTACTTGATTAGCCTATTAATACGAAAAGATTGGCCAGGAGCGCTAAACCGACGGCTATAACCGATTCATTACATGAATTTAGATTTATCTTTTCATCTACAATCAGTAAAATTGAATCCTGTATTCTGAATATTTTTAACTGAAATTTTTTATCAATTGATTTTGATTTAATTAATTCTCTGCATTTTTATTTAGTCATTTTGATTCAGTAATTTAATTTTTATTCTATAAAAATCTCCCTTTACTTTTATTTATCAAAATTCTGGTTGTTTCGAATTAAATTGGTACTAATCTCTATGAATTTGACCCATACTCATTCTATTTACAATTTATTTGGCTAGAAAATGTTATAAATTATTTTTAGTGAATTCAACACCCACCACTGATGTGTTATCTCTATCCAGTTATCACACCACATATTATTCCAACATAGCATTTATTTTAAGTAACTTGGTGACATGTTTGTCTATGTATGAGCTTCTATACTGATATGGAGTGCTAGTAGAGATTTCTGTGGTAATTTTTTATGGGTTTTATGTTTCATTATAGCCAAAATGATATTTAGAAATAATTTTTTAAAATTTAGATATTTTTTTGTTACAAAATTTTTTATTGTTACTACTTCGTTATTTTGGTATTGTCTTATTGCTAAATGACTAGCTAGTTATTGTACAATTACTTCAGAATTTCTTTGGAAAGCAGGCCTTGCTGCCTTGGGCTAATTATTTATGATTAAATTTTTAAAAACTATCATGGAAATGCAAATGCAATTACTATTAGACCCTATCGAGAAAATCAAATGCTAAGCCTAATATGACTAAGCTTAGCATGAAATTGGCAATAAAGATTTAAATAGCATTGCATTGAAATTTTGATCAAACTAAAGAAGTGTATGATATAAGGTGTACATGTCGAGCAAACTAATGAAACATAAAAAGTTAAACCAAATTATATGACAATGCTTTCACAAAATTTTAGCCAGTGATAGTTTCATAAACAGAAATTTCTTCAATTTAACAGCTGAGGATGGTTTTGTCAAAGGCTACTAGTAGCTGTGAACAAATCTGTCTCATTGTTGGCCAAAATTGAGGATTGCCACTCAAACTTACAATGAGGAAGCAAGAGGTGTTAGTCTATCACGTCCTTCAGCAATGTCTGTTGGTCAATTGGTGGACAAGATAAAGATGGTGATGTAAAAGATGAGATGAGACCTCCAGTTAGCATTCCCATTATAATTTCAAGTGCACGACTCCAAAACTATGAAAATCTACTTTAAACAAAATACCACTGCGATTATAACTCTTTAAGGAGTGAATTATTTCATTGGCAACTAGAACCGCATCAAGGATTTGTCTTCCTTTGATGAATGTGCACTACTCATCCGAGATGACCTCACCCACCACCTTTTTTAGCCTGTTTGCCAGCAATTTCGCAATAATTTTGTACAAGCACCCAATCAAACTAATGGGTCGAAAGTCTTTAAGATTGTCAGCGCCCTCCACCTTGGGAATCAGAGTAATGAATGAAGAAGAAACTCCATTGGGAAGTTGACCACCAGCATAGAATTTCTCTACCATTGCAAAAATATCCATCCCAATAATATCCGAGGTTGCTTTAATAAAAGCAAAATTGAAATTATCCGGGCCTGCTGCCTTAGAACTATCACACCCCCCAACTTTCAGTAATCCTATGAAAAGACCCCGTACACCACTTAACTAGAATACCCCCACTACTCCCTTTGCATCCAGAGAGACCCAATCAAAATTTTTGTTTCCCCATAATATCCCAACATGATTTGAGTCAATACCTTGCATTTTCGTTTCTTGCAGCAGTACCATACCAATATTTTTTTTTCCCAATGGAAGAACCTACCAGTCTCTTTTTTTATAGCTGAATTCAGTCCCCTAATGTTCCAGGATAAAAAAAAAATCATAACAAGTTAAAGCAAACAAAAAAACCCAAACGAACTTCAGATTACCCGATCAGCAGTTTTGCTTTCCTTCCTTCGAATTCTTTCAATTTTTTCTCTCTAAGTCCTCGGGTCTGATCAATGACACAAGGAGAGCATCTTGGTTCTGTGGTAGAACAATCCCAACATTTATATTTCGTCAATTTTGCTATGTAATGGATAGATGTAAAATTTTTTCCTTAGTAAATACCGTTTCTATTTCCTTTCCTCAATCCTTTTGAAACTTCTTCACACGGATATTTAAAATGTGGATCTCCATTGATTTAAGAAATAATTTTGAAATGTACTCTTGAAGAATTGAGTTACTAAGCCATCCAATTTTGTATTATTCCTTTATTTTATAAATTAGATTAAAAGAAAATATGAATGGAAAGAAATGAAAAGATTTATATAATCATAGTCTTATTATTTTATTTTAAAAATTTTATTTTCAAATACAGGCCTTTTATATATTTAAAACTAATTTATGTTGCGTTGAACAGAATTTATTACGGACCCAATGAGATATTTGTCTTATAAAGCAATTGTACCGAGAATTGTTAACAATTGTGCCGTGAATAAAAAGGAATTATATTATAGGTAGGACTTTTTTTTTTTCAGCAACCTTAATTGCTATACTTACATATGTCTGTATGATTAATAGGTTGTGTGCACAATTCGCAATTTTATGATTATTGTTTTTAGGTACATTATTTATAAACTGATAAATCTGAAATTACAAATCTAAGGAAATAAGTTCAAATAACAAAGACCTAACATAAAATAAAAATTGCAGGCTAAACGATACGCAATCTTCTTCACAAATATCTTAACCAATAACAAGATTTATATTCGAAAATAAAAAACAATAATTATGAATTAACATGCCCGAATTAGATCTAATGCTAAAATTTAAATATAAAGTTCTACAAATACTTGAAAATTAGTTTCAACAATAACTTCAAAAAAGTTATTGGATTGGATTAATCGAGAATAAGCGAAGCAATGTAGACGGATTAATCAAGAATAAGTGCAGCAATTTTTATTTTATGTTAGGGCTTTGTTATTTGAACTTATTTCCTTAGCTCTGGTAATTGAGCTGTCCACATGTTTCTTTTTATTCTTTTATTTTGCCTCACCAAAAAGTCATTCCCACAATTATTCTTTTGAGGTGTCTTCTTCATATTTAATTAAGTTTTTTTTTCCTTAAAAATAAAAATATTTCAGGACTCATTTACCCTGCTACCAAGACTGAGTCCAAAATTTTACATAAAAAAATAAAATTTTCAACTCTTGAAATTATAAGTCGATTGAAAAATAAATTTAAGATTTTCTATTTCTTTATATATATATAATTACACTTTATTTTAGGAAAAAGTAAAACTCGAACTCTGATAAATTAAAAAAATAAATAAAACAACTATATAAATAACATGTGATTCACGAGATTTTCTATTTCTCTTAGAAGACACTAACCTAAATTTGATAAATATTATGGTAGGGTACATGGATTAATGTATGTACTTATGCAAGACTTATTTAATGGTTAGTGTTTCAGGTATTTTTGTTTTGATCCCTAAATAAAACCTAATCCAAAGTCTTTGCAGGAGTAGGCAAATAATTGTACCTTAAAAGAATACAGTGTCTTCTTTTTAACTGAAAAAGTTGGGTTAGGTCCTAACCCAATAAGGTTAAAGGATATTTATTTCTCCATCTATCATATACATACCTACTACTATATATAGCCTCCAATTGGAGCCAAAATAAAATCATATCACTTTCTTATGTGTTGAGTATGGTGATAATTCATGTTTGGATTGGACCACATGAATATCTACTAATGGTGTACCTAAATCAGTTTATTGGTCTATGTATTTATTTAGTTACAGGATGATATTAGGATTTGAAATTGTATTTTAAAGTCTTAATTCATAGTCAGTATCATTAAAACTAAATTTTATTGTTTTCTAAATTAATGTTTAACTAAGTTAATGTTTTAAAGTATCAGATGCAGATTCTAGTTTGTTTGTTAAACTAGAATCAGACTTGCACTTGCTGGTATTGTTGTATGTAGATGATATGATCATTACTGGAAATAATGAAGTTGAGATTTCTAAGTTGAAAAGTGATCTATCTGTTCGATTTGAGATGAAAAGTTTGGGAGAAGTTGACTTTTTTCTTGGTCTGGAAATTAAAAAATCAGAAAATGGATATTTCATTTTCCAAAAGGCTTATGCAAAGAAACTCTTGCAGCGTTTTGGCACGAGAGAGTCAAAAGAAAAAGCAACTCCAATGGAGCCACATATCAAGCTGATGAATGTTAAGATGTTAAATGAGCACTTATTTGATGGTATTTTGCTTAATATTTTGTACTCTTTTAAGTCAGTTTAAGGTACTTTTCATTTGTTTGTATATTTTTCTGACTGTAGGAGTGGATTTTGAGAAAGTTGCATTTTTGGGGCTTATTGTTGATGATCTGGAGAAGCATAGATTTTCAAGGAAGAATTGAAGCAATGGAGCTGATAAGTTGGAAATTCGGAAGGAAGCCTTGCCCAAGGGAAATGCTCAATTGCCCAAGGCAGGAAGTAGCCTTGCCCAGTTCCTTTGCCCAAGTTGCCCAAGGGAGTTGCCCAAGGGAAGTGACAGTGGACAGCGTTTTTTCATGATTAATATGCACGAATTTAACCTAGCCGCCACAAAGACCCTAGCTGGTATTTAGGAGTTTTAAGACTTTATTTTAGGAGTAAAAAGGGGAGTGATTTGAGGGATTTAAAACCCCTTTAGGAATTATCTTTTAAATTTCCTAGTTTGTGGGATTTATTTCCTGTTTTTTCTTTTTTTTTGTTATTTAAGAAGAGTTCTTCTTAGGTTTGAGAGGTTTCTCTTCTGCGTTTTTGGACGAAAATACTGTAGCAGGGGATTCTTTCTCATCTTCTACTTTCTATTTTGTGAGATTTCTATGGCCATGAGTGGCTAGAATATTATTTTCAGTTAAAGATTAATTCAAAACCAGGATTTATTTCATTGTGAGATTGTTGTGCTTACTTCTTGTTCTATAATTTCATTTGATGTTCATGTTATTTACTATAGTTTATAGAAATTTCTTCTCAATTGTTATTTGTTGCATGTTCAATGAGGCGCCGTTGTTCATTTGATTAAATAACATATTGCTAATTGGAGATATCAAATCCGTAATTGTTTGGTGGATTCAATAACAAGTAGCAATCAATTTAGCTTCTTTGCAAGGGTTGTTAGATTGAGTGAATGCATGATTTGGTCTAAATCGATCTCGCTTGTAGATTGGTTGGCTTAGGTCGGGTTTTTCTACTTCCTAATGCTGTCAATAGATTAAATTCCTGCGCTTGTTAAGGGTTGTCTATTGGTTAGGAATTAATTACAGTCTTACTTGATTAATTCATTAATACGAAAAGATTAGGTCGAGAGCGCGATGCCGACGGCTATAACTGACCCATTATTTGATTTTCTTAGAATTATTTCTTGATCTATGATCAGTTGAATAAATCCTGTGTTGCGAATATCTTTAACTGGAATTACCACCCATTGAATTTTCCTCTTAATTAATTTCTGATTCGTTTATCTTATTTCATCAATTTACTTTCAATTTATTAAATCCCCCCATTTATTTTTATTGTTAAAAATCTGGTTGTTTTATATTACTTCAGTGCTAGTCTCTGTAGATTCGACCCTTTCTTACCCTATTTGCAATTTATTTATTGGGAAAAAGTTAGGTTTTTATTTTTGGTGGTTTCGACACCCATCAAATTTTGGCGCCGTTGCCGGGGACTAGTCTAACTTGATTTAATTTGTGAATGACCAGGTCTGAAATTCCGGAAGAATTATTGTTCGATTCTGAAATTGAGAAAACAGCCCGGAGATTGAGGAAGGAGACAAGAATACGCAAAGCATTTACTGGAACTTACTCCAAACAGCAACAAGAAGAAGAGGTAGCTGATTTTACTGAATATCCAGCTGAAATAGAAGAAGAAAAGATGGCGGAAAGAACCTTGAGAGAGTTACACGAGCCACCATTGAATCAGCAACCGCTGTGCATTACATATCCAGCAATAGACGCTACTTTTGAGCTGAAATCTGGATTGATTCATCTGCTGCCCACTTTTAGAGGTTTGGAAAATGAAGATCCTCATAAGCATCTTAAAGAATTTCATGTTGTTTGTTCAGGAATGAAGCCACATGGAGTTACCGAGGAGCAAGTGAAATTGAGGGCCTTTCCTTTCTCCTTAGCCGACTCAGCAAAAGACTGGTTGCTGAATTTACCATCTGGAACTATCACCACTTGGACTGATATGGTAAGAATATTTTTAGATAAATTTTTTCCTGCATCTAGAGCTGCTATAATTCGCAGGGAAATCAGTGGGATTCGATAAAAAGATGTAGAGTCACTTCATGACTACTGGGAGAGGTTTAAAAGATTATGTGCAAGCTGTCCTCAACATGGTATAACTGAGCAGTCCCTTATTCAGTACTTTTACGAGGGAATGTTGAGTATGGAAAGGAAAATGATTGATGCAGCGAGTGGAGGAAGTCTCAACAACAAAACTCCAACTCAAGCACGGGAATTGATCCAAAACATGGCTGCAACGTCCCAACAGTTTGGGCGTTATCAAGACCCTCCAAGACGAGTAAATGAGGTACAATCTTCTTCCCTTAAAGAAACAATTAAAAATCTCACTTTTCTTGTGCAAAATATGGCTGCAGGTAAGACTCCTCAAGCACAAGTGTGTGGAATCTGTGCTTATGCTGGACATACAACCGACATGTGCCCCACACTTCAAGATGAGGCACAAGAGCAAGTTAATGCACTGGGAGGATATGGTGGACAACCCTAAAGAAAATACGATCCATATTCAAATACATACAATCCAGGATGGCGCGATCATCCCAACTTCAGTTATGGAGCAAGGCAGCAAAATTCACAGCAAGCCTTCCCTTCAAGAGCACCACCACAGCCATTCCAATCAGCCCTAAAGCAAGGTATGTCTCTTGAGGATGTTGTTCATTCTTTAGCAACTAACACAAAAGATTTGCAGCAGCATATAGAGAAGACAGATTCTAGGTTTCAAAACTTGGAAAAACAGATGAGTCAAATAGCAATGTCTCTGAGCAGAATAGAATCCCAAGGACGTTTGCCATCACAAACCATAGAAAATTCGAGGCAAAATGCAAGTGCTATTGTTCTAAGAAGTGGAAAAGAGCTGGAACTACCCTTGCCCAAGGAGGATAATCAGAAGAAGGCAAAAGAGGTAGAGAAAGAGGCAGAAATTGAGCAAACAAAACAGCCCACAGGTAATAATTCAAAACAGCCCCCTGTTTTAGTTATACAGCCCCCATTCCCTGACAGGTTAACCAAAGAAAAGAAGGAGAAAGAGGAGAAAGACATCTTTGAAACTTTTCGCAAGGTTGAGGTAAACATTCCTTTGATTGATGCTATCAAACAAATACCAAGATATGTGAAATTTCTCAAGGAACTTTGTACTAACAAGAAGAAACAGATTGATTATGAGAAAATTACTGTCAATGAAAATGTTTCTGCTGTTATTCAAAGAAAAATGCCTCAAAAATGCAAGGATAAAGGTATGTTTGCTATATCCTGCAAAATTGGTAATTTAAGCATTAAAAGAGCCATGTGTGATTTAGGTGCGTCTATAAATGTCATGCCCAAGTCCATTTATTCCTCTTTAAATGCTGGATCTTTAGAAGAAACAGGAATAGTCATTCAATTAGCAAATAGGTCCATTGTTTACCCTGAGGGATTGTTAGAAGATGTGTTAGTTCAGGTTAATGGTCTGATCTTTCCTGCTGATTTTTATGTGATTGATATGGAAGATGACGGAAATTCAGGAGAATCATCTGATATTCTATTAGGTAGACCATTCCTTCAAACAGCTCGGACAAAAATTGATGTTTACAAAGGTACTCTCACTATGGAATTTGATGGTGAAACAGTTCAATTCAATGTGTATGATGCTATGAAATATCCATGTGAGATGTCTTCTATTTGTGGAATTGATGTTATTGAACCTTTGACTCAAAATGTGTTTGAAATGGATAGAACTGACAAGTTACAAGTTGCTTTGAATGAAAGTGTTCACAGGGATAGCTTTGATGCAGTGGGAGACGAGTTACCTCTTGAAAAAGAGCTAGAAGAAATAGTATTGGAGTTGGAGGCTTTGAAACCAGTAGTAAATGCATATAATCCTTTGAATTTAACTAGCACTGACCACAAACTTTTACCATCTGTTTTGCAGGCACCGACATTGGAGCTTAAGGTACTACCCAATTATTTGAAGTATGCCTATTTGGGAGAAGAGAAAACACTGCCAGTGATTATTTCCAATAAGCTAACTTCTAAGGAAGAAAAGTTGTTGATCCAAGCATTGAAAGAGCATAAACAAGCCATTGGATGGACTATAGCTGACATCACCGGCATAAGTCCCTCCACGTGTATGCACAGAATTCATTTGGAAGAGGATATCAAACCCAGCAGACAAGCCCAAAGACGTTTAAACCCACCAATGATGGAAGTAGTTAAAAAGGAAATCCAAAAAATGCTGGATGCAGGAGTTATACCCTATTTCGGACAGCAATTGGGTGAGTCCGGTCCAAGTTGTACCCAAAAAGACGGGAATTACAGTTATGGAGAATGAAAATGGCGAGATGGTGCCCACCCGAGTCCAGAATGGGTGGAGGATTTGTATAGACTGCAGGAAGTTGAATACCTCTACTAGAAAAGATCATTGTCCACTTACTTTCATTGATCAAATGTTGGAAAGACTCGCTGGAAAATCTTACTATTGTTGTCTTGATGGTTACACAGGTTTTTATCAAATACCGGTGGCACCCGAGGATCAGGAGAAGACAACCTTCACCTGTCCCTTTGGCACATTTGCTTACCGGCGGATGCCGTTTGGACTTTGCAATGCTCCAGCGACTTTCCAACGTTGTATGGTAAGCATTTTTTCAGATTATGTTGAGAAAATAATAGAGGTGTTTATGGATGATTTTACAGTTTATGGTAACTCATTCCATGAATGTCTATCTAATTTAATTAAGATTTTGAAGAGATGTTTAGAGTCTAATCTGGTTCTTAATTATGAAAAATGCCATTTCATGGTAGATCAAGGGTTGATTTTGGGTCATATAGTGTCTTCAAAAGGAATAGAAGTAGACAAGGCTAAAACTGATGTTATTCAATCTCTACCTTACCCTGCAAGTGTGCGGGAAGTTCGTTCTTTTCTTGGACATGCAGGTTTTTACAGGCGCTTTATAAAAGACTTCTCCAAAATCACCCAACCATTGTGCAGATTATTGCAAAAGGATGTGGACTTTGAATTTGATCAAGCATGCAAAGAGGCATTTGATGAGCTGAAGAGTAGGCTGGTTTCTTCACCTATAATTCAGCCACCCAATTGGGACTACCCCTTTGAGATCATGTGTGATGCAAGTAACCATGCCATTGGAGCTGTTCTTGGCCAAAAAATTGAGAAAAATCCTCATGTGATTTATTATGCTTCAAGAACATTGGATAATGCGCAAAGCAACTACTCTACTACGGAAAAAGAACTCTTATCCATTGTTTTTGCTCTGGAAAAATTTAGGCAATATTTATTGGGTACTAAAGTAGTTGTTTTTTCTGATCATGCAGCATTAAAGTATTTACTGAAGAAGAAAGAAGCCAAACCCCGTCTTATTCGATGGATCCTCTTAATGCAAGAATTTAATCTTGAAATTAGAGACAGGAAGGGGTCTGAAAATTTAGTGGCTGATCACCTCAGTAGACTGTTGCTGAATAAGGAAGCATTGCCTATAAACGATGATTTTCCAGATGAACATTTATTTGTTGTCCAAACTTTAAGCCCCTAGTATGCTGATATTGTGAATTTCTTGGTTACAGGTGCCATTCCTACCGATTTTTTCAGGTTTGAGAAAGACAAATTAAAGAGAGATGCCAAATACTACGCTTGGGATGAACCATATTTATGGAAATATTGCTCCGATCAGATTATTCGACGTTGTATTCCTGATGATGAGATACAGTCCGTCTTGGATTTTTGTCATTCTGAGGCATGTGGAGGTCATTTTGGTCCCAAAAGAACAGCTCGAAAGGTTTTGCAATGCGGTTTGTTTTGGCCTAGTTTATTTAGAGATGCATATTTATACTGTAAATCCTGTGACAGGTGTCAAAGAACAGGTAACGTGGGACCCAAAGACCAAATGCCACTCACATCCATATTAATTTGTGAAATATTTGATGTGTGGGGTATTGATTTCATGGGCCCTTTCCCTTCTTCTTTTGGCAATTCTTATATTTTACTTGCAGTAGATTATGTTTCTAAATGGGTTGAGGCTAAAGCCACAAGGACTGATGATGCCAAAACTGTGGTGAATTTTGTCAAAAAAAATATATTTTGCAGGTTTGGCACCCCACGAGTGCTTATAAGTGACAGAGGGACGCATTTTTGTAACAAAATCTTGGATGCGCTGCTAAAGAAATATGGAGTCACACGTTGTTTGTCAACTGCTTACCACCCTCAGACAAGTGGACAAGCTGAGATTTCAAATAGAGAGGTGAAGTCTATACTGGAAAAGACAGTCAATTTAACCAAGAAAGACTGGAGTTTGAAGCTAGAAGATGCTTTTTGGGCTTATCGGACTGCCTACAAGACACCCATCGGTATGTCACCATATCGATTGGTATACGGAAAACCATGTCATTTACCCGTAGAGTTGGAGCATAAAGCATTTTGGGCCATCAAACGTTGCAAACATGGCGTTAACAGCAGCAGGTGGACATCGTAAGTTAGAGTTGCAGGAGTTGGAAGAGTTACGAAATGAGGCATATGAGAGCTCACGAATTTATAAAGAGAAAACAAAAAGGTTCCACGATAAAATGATTTCTAGGAAAGAATTTCGAATTGGGCAAAAAGTTTTATTATTTCATTCACGTTTGAAATTATTTCCAGGAAAATTAAGGTCCAGATGGATAGGACCCTTTGTTGTTACTAATGTTTTTGCTCATGGTGCAGTTGAAATTCAGAGTTTGGAGACTGACAAAATTTTCAAAGTCAATGGACATCGCCTCAAACCATTCTATGAAAACACTCTGGATCAAGGAAATGAGGAATCTCAAGTGGCCATTCCTAGCTTGGAGAATTAGTTCCAGCAATGTCTAGCCGAAGACGTTAAAGAAAGGCGCTTTTGGGAGGCAACCCAATATTTAGCCTTGCCCAAGGCTAAATTGTTACTGTTTCGATTTACTTTTTGCTTAAAAAAAAAAAAAGCTGCTGGGTTTATCAATTTTCTGGGCATCCCTTTTGAATGTTGGGTCTGTTAGGTTTTTAATCAAGTTTTAATTGATTTTTTTTGGAAGCCCATCAATTCAAATTATTTTGGGACTTCACGTTTTTTTTTTATGGGCTTTATACTTCTTTTGGGTTTTTACAATTTTACTTCTTTTCTATTTTTTTACCTTATTTATTTTATTTTAACCCAAGTTAATTTCTTTTACTTTCACTATTCATTGTCTTTCTCCCCAAACTAAACCCTAATCTCTTCCCTTTCAGATCCACGCAAATCAACCACCATGCCCCGCCGGAAATCAATGGTCTCTCCTCACGACAGCCCGCCACCGCCGCAGCAGGCGAGCAGCGCACGCCCACCGCAGCAGCAGCAGGCGCGCAGCGACGACCCGCCACCGCAGCAGCAGGAGCGACGCAGCAGCGCCAACCCGCCGCCGCAGCAGCAGGCACGACGCACTGCCAGCTCGCCGCCTTCGCCGCAAGCCGCAGCTCAGTCACCGCCGGCCACCGCCGTTCCTCCTGCCCCATCCTCCTTCGCGGCCACAGATCCCACCCTCTCCTCTTATCGCACTCGTCGTTCATCCAGATTTGGTTATGTTCCTCCATCACAAGCACGAGATAAAGGTAAAAGACCTATTACTTATGAGTCTAGGCAGGTAGAGGCTGGTTTGGTTGATGAGAGCACTTCAGAGGAAGATTCCGACCAACGAGATGCACCTATCCCCGACAAGCCACCTCGAAAATATCCAAGGCTTGCCACAGGTAAGAGTAGATTTCCCCCAGCAGCACATGAGGTAGGAGGCAATCTTGATTTTGATAGAGAGGAGCACAAGACCAGGTATTATTCCCTTAATAATTTAGATATTGTGCCAGGAAGATGTTTTGATGCTTCTGCTTTAAGTGCCTTGGGATTATATGATGAGGTGTTGGAATTGATTGATGGTCTTGGTTGGCGTTGTTTTTTCATGATTAACATGCCTGTGTATGATGCTTTAGTCCAGGAATTTTACAGCACTTTCAAATTTGACCACCAGGGACCCGATTTTAATTTAGCTTTTCCCTTTGCTCTGACTTGTCGACTGCTTGGCACATTTCAATACTTTTCCATCACTGCTTTCAACATTGCTCTGGGGTTTATCACTGATAATGAATCTAGAACGAGTGATTATTTGGATATGATTTGTGATTACCCTGATGAATTTGATGCTTTAGCAGTTTATAGAGAGTTAACTGGGATGCCCCACATTGAGTTCTTTCCTGGAAAATCTAAAGCTTTTTACTTTCAAACTGCTGCTTTGCGGGTTATTCATCGTTTCTTAGCCATCAATTACTCTGCACGTAATGATGATAGCACAGTTGTCACTAAAGCTGAATTATTTTTTTTATGGTGCATGGTTCATGAGAAAAGAGTTAATTTAGGCTATTGGCTTGCGGTTAAATTGGATAAACTTTGTTTAAAACCTAAGAAGCTTTATTTAGGATCTTTTATCACTAGCTTGGCTGTTAAGGTTGGTTTGTTGGATATCAGTACTACCACCATGCATGTTGCTTGTACAATGCCACCTATGGATTTGATGTTTTTGGATAAATTACACTTGTTGCAATGTGGCGAGAAAGGAGCCATTTCTTTTGTGGATGCAGGTGCCTTGGCCAAAGAAAGAATTTTCAAAAAGGACACTAAGAAGAGAGCCCCAGCAGCATCTTCACAACCAGCAGCCTCTGTTCGCTCTTCATCCCCATCCACCACTGTTTTTGAAGCCCGCTTAGAGCGTATTGAAACTGCTGTTAACCAGTTGCAGGCGCATCTTTTGGCCTACTTTCAACATGTGGGGTTTACCCCACCCCCTTCGCAGCAGTGATTGCTTGGACTCATCCTCCTCCACCAGGGCAGTATTCGTTCTCTCTGTTGTTATTTTTGCATTTTTTTTTGGCTGCCCTTTGCCCCATAGTTGATTGGTTGTTCCGCATTGAGGACAATGCGAGGAGTAAATGTGGGGGAGGGGTTGAGATAGAAGTGCTGTGTGTTTTGTGGTGATGAGTTGATTTTGCTATACATGTGCTTGGATTCTTAGGTTGTTTTGAATATATTATCTAGTTGGTCTCTTTGGATGCTTTAGGAATTAATTGCACTTGAAAAATTGGGATGTTAGAGAATAACTGTGTATATTTTGTGGTTAGGCCATAGGTGTTAGCACTTGTTCCATGAATCTAAATGATTTGTTCTTCTAGTTCATTGTTCTTAGCATGTGTTGAATTACATTTTTCAATTCTAAGAAGACAATACTTATCTTAAGCCAATTCCTTGACCATTTAATTTTAACTTGTTGGATGTTAGGCAGAGATGAGTCAATTTCTTGATAATTTACTCTGTTGCATACATTTCATGGTAGCCTCAGCATTTTTTTAAAATTAGAAAATTCAAGACTTAAATTTAACAAGTGAAACAAATTTTTGCATGAACTTAATTTGAAATCTTTGCACATTAGGTGATTGTTAAAACCAGTTGAGACATCAAATAAATCTTTGTGTGCTCATAGTTTGGGAATCTAGTTGCCATACTTTGAAAAAAAAAAAGGAGATTAGTGAATAAAATTTTACTCCGCTATCCATTAAAAATTTGGATATGAGTAGAGCTAGTAGCCGCTTGGATTTGTGTTGTCTGAGTAACCGGGTGTATGCGGGTCAGAACCGGGTGCCCTCGCGTAAAAAGGACCTCTACATTCCTTGTAAGCAATCCTAGTCTTCCCCATGAAAAATAAAAATAATGAAAGCATCAAAAGTAAAAATGATGCCAAAAATATAAGTTTTGGTAGTTTGATTCCCTTTCTTGTTGAAAATTGCGTGTGAATTGTCTCTTCTGGTTTGACATCCATCTCTGTGTATTGATTTAATTCTAAACTAAGACCTTAAAAATTATTGCATGATTAAAATATTTGGAGTCTTGTTGTTTTTGATTAAAGAAAGATGGTTGAGGAACTCATGTTATGATATGAAATAGTAGGAAATTGTTCTGAATGTCATTCTCTAATTTGTCTTGCATTTCAATATGGTTGGAACTTTTGGGATGGGATTTGGTTGAGGATGGGAATGTTTTTGATGGGATTGATTATATTGTTTGACTAATGCTTGAGGACAAGCATGGGATAAGTGTGGGGGAATTTGTTAAGATGTTAAATGAGCACTTATTTGATGGTATTTTGCTTAATATTTTGTACTCTTTTAAGTCAGTTTAAGGTACTTTTCATTTGTTTGTTTATTTTTCTGACTGTAGGAGTGGATTTTGAGAAAGTTGCATTTTTGGGGCTTATTGTTGATGATCTGGAGAAGCATAGATTTTCAAGGAAGAATTGAAGCAATGGAGCTGATAAGTTGGAAATTCGGAAGGAAGCCTTGCCCAAGGGAAATGCTCAATTGCCCAAGGCAGGAAGTAGCCTTGCCCAGTTCCCTTGCCCAAGTTGCCCAAGGGAGTTGCCCAAGGGAAGTGACAGTGGACAGCGTTTTTTCATGATTAATATGCACGAATTTAACCTAGCCGCCACAAAGACCCTAGCTGGTATTTAGGAGTTTTAAGACTTTATTTTAGGAGTAAAAAGGGGAGTGATTTGAGGGATTTAAAACCCCTTTAGGAATTATCTTTTAAATTTCCTAGTTTGTGGGATTTATTTCCTGTTTTTTCTTTTTTTTGTTATTTAAGAAGAGTTCTTCTTAGGTTTGAGAGGTTTCTCTTCTGCGTTTTTGGACGAAAATACTGTAGCAGGGGATTCTTTCTCATCTTCTACTTTCTATTTTGTGAGATTTCTATGGCCATGAGTGGCTAGAATATTATTTTCAGTTAAAGATTAATTCAAAACCAGGATTTATTTCATTGTGAGATTGTTGTGCTTACTTCTTGTTCTATAATTTCATTTGATGTTCATGTTATTTACTATAGTTTATAGAAATTTCTTCTCAATTGTTATTTGTTGCATGTTCAATGAGGCGCCGTTGTTCATTTGATTAAATAACATATTGCTAATTGGAGATATCAAATCCGTAATTGTTTGGTGGATTCAATAACAAGTAGCAATCAATTTAGCTTCTTTGCAAGGGTTGTTAGATTGAGTGAATGCATGATTTGGTCTAAATCGATCTCGCTTGTAGATTGGTTGGCTTAGGTCGGGTTTTTCTACTTCCTAATGCTGTCAATAGATTAAATTCCTGCGCTTGTTAAGGGTTGTCTATTGGTTAGGAATTAATTACAGTCTTACTTGATTAATTCATTAATACGGAAAGATTAGGTCGAGAGCGCGATGCCGACGGCTATAACTGACCCATTATTTGATTTTCTTAGAATTATTTCTTGATCTATGATCAGTTGAATAAATCCTGTGTTGCGAATATCTTTAACTGGAATTACCACCCATTGAATTTTCCTCTTAATTAATTTCTGATTCGTTTATCTTATTTCATCAATTTACTTTCAATTTATTAAATCCCCCCATTTATTTTTATTGTTAAAAATCTGGTTGTTTTATATTACTTCAGTGCTAGTCTCTGTGGATTCGACCCTTTCTTACCCTATTTGCAATTTATTTATTGGGAAAAAGTTAGGTTTTTATTTTTGGTGGTTTCGACACCCATCAATGAAAAATGAGGGAAAGTTACTGTAGGATGCTACAAAATTTTGGCAACTTTTTGGTAGTTTAATTTATTTAACTATCACAAGATGATAAATTGTTTATTCTGTAGGTGTTGTTTCGCAATTCATGCAATGTTTACGATATGTAAAGGGCTCTCTTGATTATGGTCTAATGTATGGAAGATGTGAGAACTTTTTGTTAAAGGGATTTACTGATGCAGATTGGGCAGGAGATGCAAATGACAGACATTCAACTTCAGGTTATTGTTTTAACACTGGTTCAGCTGTGATATCCTGGGGTAGCAATAAGCAGAATGTGATTTCTTTATCTAGCACTGAAGCTGAATATGTGGCAGCAACCATGGCTGCACAAGAATGCATGTGGTTGAGGAGTTTGGTGGGAGATATACTGTGTAAAGTTGAGTATGCTGTCAATATTAAGTGTGACGATGAAAGTGCTGTCAAACTTGCTTCCAATCCTATCTTTCATGCTCGAACAAAGCATATAGAAGTGCGCCATCACTATATTCGAGAGAAAGTAAGAAATTGAGTTGCAAGGGATTTCCACCAATGATTCAGTGGCAGATATATTTACCAAGGCTTTATCTAAGCCTAAGTTTGAATTCTTTAGAGAAGCACTTGGAGTTGTTGATTGTAAGTTTGCACTAAGGGGGAGTAAAGTTAGTGCAACTTACTGATAAAATCATGTTTATTTTCTTTTATTTTACCAAGTCAAATAATGTAAGTGGGGTTGTCCACTTAGTCCACGTTGAGAGTGGCTTTGCTGCTCTGTTGTGGCTTTGCTGTTCTGTTTTTATTTTCCAGTTTTTTAGCTAAGTGGTGGTCAAGTGGTCAAATGGTTAAAGAAATTTGTGGTAAGTTGTTAGTGTAATCTTTTTTTCTTAAATAGCTATTATTGTTGAGGTAAAAATCATCAGATCCAAAAATAATTTTGTAATCTCTCATTCTTCGGTTATTAATTTCCCAAATGATTGTGGCTTTTTGATTATTGATTTGCTGTCCTTTTTTTTTGTTGAACTTAAAAGTACAAGTCATTAAAATACAATGTCAAATATAATAAAAAAAACTACATAAATGCTTTATAAAACAATAAAAATAAGTGAAAATTAATTGATCACCCATCAATATTGACAAATTGATGATTTTCGATAACTAAAGTATAAAATATACTCATATTTATATAAAATAAAACGATAAAAACTAAAATGATCCTTATGGATTATATATATAGATACATACACACGAAAAACTCCATATAAAGACCGGTTAATCAGATATTAAAATTCAAGTTTAAGTCCATTAACTATAATTTTTAAAATTAAAGTTTATGTTTGGATCTAATTGGAATGATTAGATATTTATAATGCTTTTATGCCGATGAATTTGTGTAATTGATATTTATGGATTATATAAAACGATAAAAACTAAAATGATCCTTATGGATTATATATATATATACATACACACGAAAAACTCCATATAAAGACCGGTTAATCAGATATTAAAATTCAAGTTTAAGTCCATTAACTATAATTTTTAAAATTAAAGTTTATGTTTGGATCTAATTGGAATGATTAGATATTTATAATGCTTTTATGCCGATGAATTTGTGTAATTGATATTTCGTATTTTATATTCACTCAATATATTTTAAGAACTTTATAAGACTAAAGTTAAGCGTCAAGATAGTTAAAATTCCCCAACTTTGACAAAACCATCTTCAAATTATTCGTTTTAACAATCACACTGACATAATTGCAAAATAATTGTCTCTTTCTGTGTATATAGTTATTTTTTTATGGGTTAATTTTACACATGATCACTGAATTTATGCTTAATAATTCAAAAGTAACTGAATTATTTTTTGTAACAATATTGTTACTGATTTTTGAATTATTTTATACAAAAGTCATTTTAATCGGTTTCCGGTGATGACTCTTGCCGGAGTTCTGACGTAGCATCGCATCGCATGTAAATGCAATCAAATTGCGTCACATAATTAATTTCCTTAATCATACTTAAGGTTTTTTAATTACAAAGTTTGACAATTCTGAAGCATAGGAATCTTAGACTTGAAAGTTGAAAATGGTTGACTGATCACTAAATAGGTCCAACTAAAATCTGAAAATTTAAAATTCTGATCACTAGATATATCGATATAATTAACAGAGGCAGTAGCGAAGACAAGACTCTAAGATTAGGAGAAATCAAATCTTAAAATTAGAACGTTATGTGATTATTATTTGATTAAAATTTGACAAAAAAATATTTAAAATAAATTAGAAGGGTCACTATATATATATATATATATATATATATATATATATATATATATATATATATATATTGAGAAATTCTTAAAACGTCCATACTCTTAAGACAATGTGACTCTGCCACTAAATAGAGGCAGACCAAATGCAAGCATGAGGAGGACCTTGGACCTCTAAATTTTCTTTTTAAACCCAAATTTAACTTAGACTTTATCATTTTATCCATAAAGTGTTCTTATTTTTCAATTTGACCTCTCTAAAATTCTTTTAGACCCTCTTTATAGTTGCAGCCTTTTTGTGTGTTCATTCTGTGTCTGGCCTTACTGCTAAACTAGAACTTATTAATATAGCTTTGATTGCTGGCTGGATCTGAATTCCATGGATTATATATTAACATACAAAATATGGATTTGGCTTCATGAAAAATTTTACTTATAATATTACATTTTCTGACGCTTTAAAAATTTCAATGGCATGAATAGTAAATCAGATTTTTAATTTGTTAGTTGGAAACTTTAGTTAACAAATGCACTGATGAATTGGTTTATAGTTTTATATCCTAATCCAAGTCAAAAGAAACATCACTTCCATTGCAGAATTAATCAACTTAATTGAGCGTGTCAGATAACCGAGCTATAACTAATTCAGGTATAACCTAGTTATAACATATAGGCTTGGTAGCTTGATCATTGAATAATCAAGGGTGAATTGGAATAAATTGTTCGTTTCCAGCTGTCTGGGAGCATATTTCAGATCTTCATGTTTCTTTATGACTTGTTTGTCCTCTGGTTCTATAAGATTTAGCTGCTTTAGTATGTATCCTAAGGGATGCTGCAGACTCCTGCTAGGGGCTTCTTGTTGGTTAGTTTTTTTTTGTTTCTCTGGTAGAGGATGTTTGATATTTTCTTTGTATGGCCTTTTGGGTTTTGCTGTTTGTTTTGGAACAAAATCTTTCGGCTTATAAAAAAAAAAAAGAAAGTCTTGTAATGACTCTGTGTAGACGGACGTTAGTAGATTAACCAGCCTTTTTTGTTGAAGCAAATGGATGTTGAGTGATATCATATGAAAATTAATTAGATTTTAGTATGAAATTTATTTTTTGGATTTTAGTACACCAGACGGTATACCAGATATATCAGTCGATAGTATACCGTCTGGTATACCAAAATATAAAATTGAATTTTTCTTCTATTTTTTGGTATATTGAATAGTATAACTAGTATATTGCCCGGTATACCAAAATCTAAAATTAAAATAATATTATATTTTTTTGTATACCCGATGGTATACCTGGTATACCGGTTGGTATACCAAACTCCATAATTGAATTTCTCTTCTATTTTTTGGTATACCTGGTATACCGTCTGATATACCAAAATTCAGAATTGAAATACTCTTTTTATTTTTTGGTGTACCCGATGGTATACCTGATATATCACCTGTTATATCAAATTCTAGAATTGAAATACTTTTCTATAATGGTATACCAAATTTCAAAAACTGAAATTATATTATGCATTTCAAAATATTAAATTGAAATATATAAACAAAATATTAAGAATATACATGTAGTGCATACACATCTGCACTCTAAAGCCAGAGTCCCAATATATATATTCAAACACAAGGTTTAAAAATTTCTTTAGAAGTCACACAGGGTATATATTAGAAATAAATCATGTACTGATGATCTCTTAAACATATGAACCGAATTTTTTTTTCCCTGAATATCTGCTGCATCTCTGTTTCTTCCAGATACGTATTTGCACATGTATTTCCTCAGTTCTTCAATAATAAATAATGAAGCCAATCATAAGAAGTTCCTTCACTTAAGGATAAGTCAGCAAAAATCCATCCCATATTATCCATGCAAAGCTTCAATCATGAGTTTTGGGTAGTTTTAGTTATTACAAAGTTGATGAATATACAAGTTAATTCACTTCATTAATACATTATTTCTAACATATACCCTGTGTATTAATGAAGGTAATAATTAAAATTTCTAACATGAATGAGTTTTGGATATAGAATTATTTAAAAAAAAATAGTAGTATAAATTTATTTTAACAGATAAATTAATAGCGATATGTAATTATTTCTAAATTAATTTCTCATAAATAAATTAAAAAAATTGATTGGTGGGTTACATTCACGTAGAATGATCCAACTCGAAGTAAAATCACACAACCTACGAAAATGGGGCTAAGATAAAATTAGATTAGATAAACATGTAATCAATCATGTTGTGGATTTCAAAACAATGAGGATTATCGAAGTGTAATTATTAACATAGGTGAGTGAAGGTGAAAAAAGAAAAAGGATGAGTTTGAGTTAAATATGTTATTTTAAAAAAGGGATATTTTTAAAAATAAAAATTAAAAAAAAAGTAATTTTAAAAGAAAAAAAAAAGAGGTTATTTTTGAGGGAACCCCTTTTTTTTTGCTATTTTTGTGAAACTCCCCAATAACAATTCAACGGCTAAATGGTACGAGAAGTCCTTCGAATTTGTCTTAATAGTGAAATAAATCCCACATTTCTTCGTGGATCCAGGAGCGAGCTAAGGTCTATAGATTCCTTGAACATGCTTAACAATGTAAAAATAGGACCTACGGCCTTATGATATTATGAAGAAGCACATACACAAAATGTTAAGAGTCTTGAGGTTACATTTCACAGCCCCAGTGCTCCAAGAACTTACCAGAAAGTTCGTTAACCAAAATAATAATAAATAAACTAAGGACCAGTACAACAAGATTGGTTGAGAAATTACAAGAACCCTCCCCTGCTTCCTATAAATATGTCCAGCCTACATCCTCGCAATGCATAGGGATATCAAAAAGCGAGAAACAGGTTATAATAACAATCACTATTAGAAACCCATGACGAGGAATATGACAAGTTTAAGGGTATAGCTTTTTGTTTTTTATATATGCGCGTGCAACGATTTACACACGTATTACCTTTTTTTTTTTTTTATAAGCCAATGATATCATTAAGAAGGATTATATGAAAATAGAGCAAAAACTCGGTGCAACACAACTGATATATTACACAGCCCTGAGAAAGCGAAAAACTCAGCCAAGGTGAAAAATACATAAACCAACCAAGACAGAACCGCTATTAAGGACCCCGAAACAAGAAACAGAGAGAACACTGCAGTCCAACATAGAGTTTGCAGACCTGAGCGTAAACCAAAACCAAATTGCAGCAGGGAATAATTGCAGCTGATCCAAAAAGCGGATTATGATCTACCCATTAAAACCAACATAACAGGAATAAAACCTGAATCATCACAATTTACAGCGAGCAACATGAGACCAAGTATCCAAAAACATCCAAAACTACGAGCCCCTTGTTTTTCTAAACTGTCAGCAAAATAATTACATTCCTTCTGTATATGAACAAATAAACCTTGCTCTGACCATATAATTGTTAAAGTCATATAAACACACTTGCCAGCTACCGTGATCTGGAAACTTCAGAGTTGTTCAGCTAAGAGAGAGGCCAAAAAAAACTAAACAGAATCCCAAACAAAATCCAAAATGCAGAAGCTACCAAAATACGGTTCCTACTACCACTGAAAGACAGCAGAAATCATCTTTTGACCACAAAACCAAAATCCCGATAAGGACAAAACTCTTGACAGCTCCCCAATCTAGGAGAGAATGCAGCAAAAATGGATCTGACTGATTAAGGAAAGAGCAATCAAACACCTCCGCAATTGCTGAACATAATAACAAAAACCAATGATACAGCCAGCAAAAGAGATCAACTTTCAAACCCAACAAAACCAGAGCTGCACAACACCCTTACAAAACCACAATAACAAGAAAACAGAGGAGATACAGCCACAAGAATAGAGATCAGAAGCAGAAATGCAGCACGCCAAAATAACCCAAGTAGACTAGACTCCTGCACATCGTCTTTGCAGGCCCATGGAAAAACAAAACTGCAATAACAAGAAAACAGAGGAGATACAGCCACAAGAATAGAGATCAGAAGCAGAAATGCAGCACGCCAAAATAACCCAAGTAGACTAGACTCCTGCACATCGTCTTTGCAGGCCCATGGAAAAACAAAACTGGTATAACCCAGCCAAGCCATCGTCTCTGATTACCTCTGCCATACATAGCGATATCCAATGCCAGATAGATATGTAGCCACTGAATCTTCTTACAGAACTTTTATCGAACACCCTGGGAGCAACACGCCAGCGAGACAATGATTTGAAAGACCAAAACTAATGAAATTCCTAACCCAGCGAGAGAAACCAACCAACCACAAAAAGAAAATACAGCCAATCCAAATCCAAACTCGCAGCACAAAGATGGGAGAAAACAAAGCATAAGCTATTGAAATTCAATCCAAAAAAATCCCGAAAATCCATAAAAGAATCAAGCCTTCAATTACTATAATATTTAATCTATAATCCCCAAGACTAAGAAAGCCAAGAGCTTATTTATTTTTTTAACATAGGAGATGGAAGATGGTGGGAATTTAAGGTACTGTTTACTTATAGAAAACTGCTCCAGTTTTTCAAAAAATTTTTCTACAAAAACAGAAAATAGAGATCATGTTTATTTTCGTCAGTTTTCTAAAATAGAAAACAGAAAATGAATTTTTCAGTTTTTCAAAATAAAGAAGAAATTGAAAAACTAATAAAAGACATTTTCCAAATTTTCTAAATAATATTAATACACACACAGACACACACACACATATATATATATGTACATACACACACATATATATATATACATACATACATATACATATACATGCATAAGTAAATTTTTGTATGTGCATACATACATAAGCATATGCATATGCATGTGCATGTATATATATATGTAGTACATGCATACATACATACATATGGATATGTATATATATGTATATACATACATACACATACATATGCATATGTATATGTATACATACATATGTATATGTATGTATATATACGTGCATATATACACATACATATGCATATACAAATATACATATATACATACATGCATGCATGCATGCATGTATCTATATACATACATATACGTATAAATATGTATTTATGCATATACATATACATATATACATATGCACATACACACACATACATGTTCATATACATATATCTATATGTGCTTACATGTGCATACATACATATGTATATATATGTATGTACATACATATATATACATATGGATATGTATATATATATATACACATACATGTATATATGTATGTATTCATAAATACATGTATATGTATGTGCATATATTCACATACATATGTATATACATATACATATGTATGTATGCACATACATACATACATATATATATATATATATAGACACACACATATACATATATAAATGTACGTATGCATGTATGTATGTACACATACATATATATGTAATATTTGTATGCATGTGTGTGTGTGTGTGTGTGTGTGTGTGTGTATATATACATGTGTGTATACACACATATAAATAAACGCTCCAGTTTTTCATTTGTTGATAAATAAACGCGTTTTCTAAATTTTTTACGGAAAATAAATACTCCAATTTTCTAAGAAAATATAAAACAGAAAATAAAAAACTATTTTCTGTAAGTAAACGCACCCTAAGCTGGGTGGCTGAGGTATATGTAATAAATGCCCCATTATTTCAATTGTTTAGCTATCCATTTATTTTTAGAATATTATTACTAACACGATTTTGGTTGCTTGTAAAATATTATGCTGAATTGAATTAAATGCTTCTTATATTTCATTGTTTATATATTTAATGAATCAATAATAATTATAAGGATAACAATTCAATACAATTCACACAAGTGCCATTTCAAGCTCTTACAATAACGAAATAACCTGAGGTTGAAAGTTGTACAAAATTTTATATATACAACAAAGCAGCAGGGTAGACAACACAATAAATTATTCAGCACCAAAGCTTAAATCAAGATATCAAACTTAAACAAAAATTTCTCCCAATTCTATTGTAGAAAATGGCCTTGTCAAAGGAAGCCATTTAGCTACCACCAGCTGTGAACATACTTGTCTCATTGATGGCCGCAAATGAGGATTTTCGCTCACACATGCAAATGCAAGCTTCATAGTCTTCACCACTCCTTCAGCAATTTTACCATAAGGAAGCAAGAGGCGTTGGTCTATTACATCCTTCAGCAGGGTCTTTTGGCCGGTTGGCGGATGCGATGAGGATGAAGATGATGGAAAAGATGAGATGAGATCTCCTGGATGTTTTCCCATTATTATTTCAAGTATAATGACTCCAAAACTATATACATCACATTTTTCATTCACTTTCATCGTATATGCTAGCTCTACAAAATCAATTCATAGTGCATCTTATCAATAATTATCGGTTATAATACAAAACTTGGTTAGAGATAGAATAAAATAGTGAAGTCTAAGATATTAAATTAAAGAAGTGATTATAGATAGGTGATATCAAGGTATGAACCTGGAGCAGTGTACCCAAATGTGCCTGCAAATGACGTCCAATTTGATGAGTTAGGAACCAATAGCCTGGCTGTGCCAAAGTCAGAAACATAGGCCTCATATTGTGAATCCAACAAGACATTGTTACTAGTAATGTCTCGGTGAATAATTGGAGGAGAGCAATCATGGTGCATATATGATAATGCATTAGATATTCCTTCTATTACATTTAGCCTTTTGATCCAATCAAACTCTATTGCTTCTACTTTGTCATTTAAAGCCTCTCTCAAACTTCCTCTTTCAATGAAGTCATAAATCAAAAATGTGTGTTTGGGATGTGAACAAAACCCATGTAATTTCACAATGTTTCGGTGACGAATGTTTGTCAATGCAGCAATCTCACTTGTAAATGCTTTGAGATCAATACATGATTGGTGAAGCTTCTTCACAGCAACCGCTCGACCTGGTGATAACATCGCTTTGTATACAATCCCATACCCTCCTTCCCCAATGCAATACTTGGAGTTGAATTCTTCTGTAGCCTCAATGATGCTTTCATATTGCAAATTAGGATAATGGCCCCATATCATATTATTAGCTTCATTGCTTACCTCCTCTGACTTAGCTTTGTTGTCTCTTATTCTTCGATAGAGAATGAAGAAACCTCCAATTAAGACAAACAATAAGAACAAACCACCCAAGAGAGAAAGAAAAACTATGATGCCTACTTTGTTTCCCGTTCTATGGAAAATGCATACCTTAAGCATTGTATTATTGCCACATAGGTCCTTATTATTTTTAAGTGCTTCAAATGGAGCCTCACGAAAAGCTTTAATGTTGGGAATTTGGCCCTCCAATTCATTGTATGATATGTCCACTTTTGTCAAGCTTAACAAATTATTGAAACTTTCTGGAATTAAGCCCGACAGAAAATTGTGGGAAAGGTTCAAGCTCTCTAATCGATACAACTCTTCAAACTGTTGCGGGATCTCATTTACTAGCAAATTGCGACTTAGATCAAGATCTTCTAAAGAGCACAAGCTGCTCAATTGTGATGGAATCCTTTTTGTCAATTTGTTCCTGCTGAGATTCAGGAACAATAGTCCTAAGCACTCTCCAAGATGCTCTGGGATTGCTCCATTTAGATTATTTGCTGCTAGGTTGAGGCGTTGTAGATTGGATAGCATTCCTATTTCTTTAGGAAGGCCGCCTGAAAGCTTGTTCTCATTAAGAGTTAATTCAAGCAACCTTAGCTTTCCCAATTCTTTCGGAATGGTCCCTACAAGCTGATTGGATGAGAGGTCTATAAGTTGCAATTTAGACGCCTTGTTGATTTCAACAGGAATTGTGCCAGAGATATTATTCTTGGAGATTTTTAAAGTTGACAAATTCAAAAAATTTTCCCATTTCCATAAAAGTTCGCCATAAAAGTTGTTATCACTTAAATCTATGTAACTAAGGTGTGGATGAATGCCAAAGGCTTTAGATATATTTCCTGTAAGTTGATTTCTTTCAAAACGAATTCTCAGCAAACCACTACAGTTTCTCAGGCTTTTTGGCATTTGACCACTAAAATAATTGTCAAAAATAGGAAAAAATTGAAGTTTCCCACCAAGGCATATGTCTTGTGGCAAATGGCCACTGAACTTATTTGAACAAAGTTCCAATGTTTGTAGGTGAGTGAGGTTGTTCAACTGAGCATGAACGGCTCCATTAAGATTATTGAAACCCAAGAAAAGATTAACAAGTGATTTTTTCAAGTTGGAAAAAGAGCTTGGAATTGTACCAGAAAGATTATTATATGACAACTCAAGATCTTTAATAGATCTCAACATTCCAATTTCTTTGGGTATTGAACTAGAGAGTTGGTTGTTATGGAGATAAAGAATGGATAAGTTAGTCAAGTTGCCTACAGAACTTGGAATTGCCCCAGTGAGATTATTATATGACAAGTCAAGGTTTGTGATAGATCCCAATATTCCAATTTCTTGAGGTATTGAACCAGAGAGTTGGTTTTTAAAAAGGAAAAGAATGGATAAGTTTGTCAAGTTGCCCAAAAAGCTTGGAATTGCTCCAATGAGATAGTTATTTGACAACTGAAGATCTATAATAGGTTTCAACATTCCAATTTCTCGAGGTATTGAGCTAGAAAGTTGGTTGCTTCCAAGATAAAGAATTGATAAGTTAGTCAAGTTGCCTATAGAGCTTGGAATTGCACCACTGAGATTATTATATGACAAGCTAAGGTTTGTGACAGATCTCAACATTCCAATTTCTCGAGGTATTAAACTAGAGAGTTTGTTGTGATGGAGATAAAGAATGGATAAGTTAGTCAAGTTGCCTACAGAACTTGGAATTGCACCACTGAGATTGTTATATGCCAAGTCAAGATATGTGATAGATCTCAACATTCCAATTTCTACAGGTATTGAACTAGAAAGTTGATTGCCACCAAGATAAAGAAAGGATAGGTTAGTCAAGTTGCCTACGGAACTTGGAATTGCACCACCAAGATTATTAAATGACAAGCTAAGGTTTGTAATGGATCTCAACATTCCTATTTCTTTCGGTATTGACCTAGAGAGTTGGTTGCGATGAAGATAAAAAATAGATAGGTTTGTCAAGTTTCCTATAGAACACGGAATGGCACCACTGATATTGTTATTTGACAAGTCAAGAATATCAAGTTTTGAGAGGAAAGAAATATGTGAAGGAATAATCCCATAGAATGAGTTGAGACTAAGGTTAAACACCTCGAGATTTGGAAAGAAAGAGAAGTTTAGACTGTGAAGCGTACCTTTCAAAGAAGAATTGAAAAGGCTTATATTGGTGACACTGCCAGCTTTGTTGCAGGAAATGCCATACCAATTGCAAGGAGTGGTGGTTGGTTCCCATGAAGATAAGATAGATTGGCTTTGATTGTCAAGAGAGGCTTTCCACCGCAAAAGACCACTTGCCTCCTTTTTAACAGCAGACAAAGAAGTTTTGTGTACAGCAAAGGAAACAACAAACAGATGAGGAATTAGAATAATTATAATAAGGAAAAAGAAGAGGGACGACATGGAAACTGGTTTCTCAAGAAATAAATACCTTACTTGGGAATCAAGGGGAGTTGTGTTTATGAAATATTCGAGTTGTAATTACAAAGCTACTTATAAAACCCTTTATATAGAAGGTCATCAACTACTGCTTTAATTGAAGAAGAAAATGAAATCCATCGGTCTCCATCCAACAAACCTGGATCCTAGAATTTTGATTGGCTTAGAAAATGAATTATTATATAAAATGAATTCTACTATATATAAAATATCAGTTGATGGAGATGTAAGTTTAGAAAAATCAAAGCTCCATGATTTTCCATGCAAAAGGAAATTATATATATAATATATCAGGAGGAAAAAACGTGGCTTGACTTGGTCCAACAATGGTATCGTCTTAATGCTAAATGTCTAGCTAGTTACAGTACAACGTGGGCCTTGGTGCGTTGGCCTAATTATTTATGATTCATGGAACAGCAAATGCAATAACTACTACAGAGGCTTTTCTCAAATCTAGAAAATCAAATGCTCCGCCTAATAAAACTAAGCTTAGAAGGAAACTGGCAGAAATGTACGCAAATAGTTAGGTACGAGTAGTCATTATTTTTTTTTTCAAATACGATAATTTTTTTTATTCTTAGTCCAAATAACCTTCCAATTGCCAGTATTCTTTTAAGTTTTTAATCTTTTATTTATTACTAATCAAGAATACTTAATATTGCATTCCTTTGATAATTTGTCATCTGAATTTTAATTCATAACACATATATATGTTGTTTTTTTATTATTATTCAGGAAGGGAAAGAAAAACAATACAACAAACTAGGGATGAGCATGGACCGGTTAACCGGTCCATTAACAATTTTTTTAAACCAGTATATTACCATCGGTTAACCACTATATCGGTTTTGATTTTTAACTCGGTTTTTTGGATCGATTTATCGGTTAACCACTAAAAAATTTTAATATATAAATTTATTAAATTATACAATTTATAATATTATTTTTAATAGTTAAAAATGCTTTAACAATAAAAAAATACAAATTAAATACAATATTCATTAAAATAATGAAAATAAAAATAAAATTTCCATAATTAATTATAAAAATTAAAAATATTCAATATAAAACTAACAACAGAATGCTAATTATGTACATAATTTTAATATTTATTTACTAAAAATATATATTTTACAAAATTATATATCATAATATTTATAAATTACACAAAAATTAAAAAATATAAGTGTAAAATTTAAAATATATAAATATTCTGTTTCGGATTGGTTAACCACCGATTTTTAAAGTAATAACCATAAACCTAAAATTTCGGTTTGATTAATCTAAAAATCGATTCGATTTCGGACCGATTTTTCTGTTAACCATGCTCATCCCTACAAAAAACTATACATAAATTTATTTTAAAAGCCCAAAGAAGAGGAAAGAATGTTTAATTAAAAAAACTTAGGAACACAATAATTTGGTAGAGATGTAAATTTGAAAAATCAAAACTCCCAAAAATTAAGTCCATACCCATAACATCAGAGAGCCCTACCCATTTAGAGGACTACTCCGTAGGATTTGCTGAAATATTTTTCCATAAATTTGCATAATTTTTTTGAGTTTATTTTGACTATTCTTTTTTTTTCTGTCTAATTAGTGCACAGGTGGGCTTATTTTTCAAATTTTTCATATAATTATAGTCAATTTAATTTTATACAGTCATTATTTCGTATTAATAAAATAATTTCTGCCCAATTTTCTGTCTCTCAGTTAGCAATTGACTGGAGTTTCGTATTAATAAAGCCACAAATTGCAGAGATATTGGAGGAGATGAAGAGAATTCTTTTTTCTTTTTCTTTATACTTTTGGGAGTTGAATTAAAATAAAGAAGCAATTGGACATAGGCACACAGCTCTGACTATTTTAATATATGAGTGATGGAAATGAGATAAAGTTTTTTAACTTTTCCTCTCAATTTTATAATTTTTGTATATATGATTAATTTATTATATAAATATTTTTTTTATTATGCATTTTTGGGCGGCAAAGATTGAGATTCGAACTTTGGTCAATTAGAAAAGTAATCAAACTTTCAATTATTTAAATTACGAGTGATTCCCTATTATAAATAATTAAAAACGAATTAGTCAAAAAGTACCCAAATAAAATTAAAAATTCACAATAAGACTATTAATACTAAATTAAAGTTTAATGAAAAATTCACAATTAATTTATTACTACATTAAAATAAATTTGATAAATTATAAATATAATTATAAATAAGAATTTTGGAAAAGAAATGTTAATAACATTTGTTAGAGAAATACTACATTACCAAAGAATATTTGATTTTTTTTCTTTTCAATTTTCAAAATATTATAATTAATTTAAGAAGGAGAAAAGCGCTCATTACTTATAAAAAGAGTAGAGCAACAATGGACAAGGGGAAAAGTGCTCATTACTTAAAATTTTCATTTTAATATATGTTAATTTAAAATTGATTTGAATCACATGAACCTGATTTAAGAAAAAAAAAAAGAAATCGAGTAAAACCTCAAGGAAAACACTCAAACAATAAAATTATAAAAATCTTAAATTACTTTCCTTTATTAATCTTAAATCACATGATTTTAATATAAGATAAATACCCTATTTTTTATTTATGTTTTTTCTATACTTTCAAGATAATTTTTTTATATATTTTTTGCACATGTATTTAAATGAATCCATAAAAAATTTCATAACATATAAACTCTTTTTCTTTGCGTTGATAAAATATAAAATCTAATATTCAGACAAAAATATAATAATAATATGGAAAACATGTTATGTTAAAAGTAAAGAAAATAGAAGAAAAATAGTAAAGAAAATGCATCTAATGTTTCAAATCATATATGTACAGACTAAAAAATTTATAATCGGATCATCAAAATCCAAGTCATTCCTAACTGATAATAACCCATGTAATCCGTGGTCAAGTAGTTTTATATAAACTTCTAGTCCATTTTAAATCCAGCTATGCTTTTTAATATAAGACAAATACCCCTAGTTTTTTATTTTTTTTTCTATACTTTCAATATATATATATATATATATATATATATATATATATATATATATATATATATATATATATTTGCACATGTATTTAAATGAATCGATAAGCAATTTCATAATATATAAAATATTTTTCTCTGTGTTAATAAAATATAAAATCTAATATTCAGACAAAAAAATAATAATATAGAAAACATGTTATGTTAAAAGTATAGAAAATAGAAGAAAAATAGTAAAGAAAATGTATTAACGTCTCAAATCATATACATGCAGGATCATTAAAGTCCAAGTCATTCCTAATTGATAATAACCCATGTAATACGTGGTCAAGAAGTTTTAGATAACTTCTAGTCCATTTTAAAGTGAAGTGACTACCCAACAGGACTTTTGTGGAAAGAATTATTAATATTTTTTTAGGATCAATTTAACCTGTGGTTACTAAATTTATACTTAATTTTATGATTTTTTTTTATTTTTTTAATCATTGAATCCATCACATATACATCATTATATGATGTATTCAATAGTTAAAAAAACAAAAAAAAATTATAAAAAAATAATCTTTTCAAACTTTACACCCCTTTCCATATTCTACATCGGAAAGAAAAAGGAAAAACAATCGGTTTATAAGCTTAGATTCAAGTTCCTTTAGCACGATGGATATTAGGGTGGATGACCTAATTCTAATTTGGTAAAGGCTAATAGGTATTTGACATGTATTCTTTTCTTATTTGTTTATTTCAATAGGTGGGGTCGGCTGATGTGACGTCTTTCGATGATGTGGGATATGACGTGACATGTATCCGTGCTATTAATGTGGCACACCACATCAGTATTCTGGTAAGTGGTTGCTGATGTGACGTGACACCTCAGCATTCCGATAAGGATTATTATCGAAAATCGATCAAGATAAATTTTTTATAAAATGTTGACAAGTTTAATGACATTAAAGTCATAAAAAGTAAATCAGTTTACTTTTTATCGATTAGAAGTAAATTCAGTGACCATAGATGAAATTAAACTTTTTTTCTATCCTGACTATACTGTTTAATGTGATTGCAAATCTACTCTGCATAATTAATTACTTGCCAATTTCGTTTCTGTTATAATGGATTGTGTTATAAGATGCGGCATACAAAATAATTTCAGGTTCATCTCATTTATAAGCTTTATTATATATCATTTATAATACAGGTATTCCAGGAAAAATACCTGCTTCCAATTCCAACTCTATATAATAAAGCTTAATGATTTATGGCATTATGGATACTTCCCCAGCGTCAAAAAAACAATGATTGATAACCGTTCCTTCGTGCATTGATTTAATACTCTATCAAAACTATAAAATTTTTGCTCGATTATATTTGATTTTTATCAATTTTTAGATATTGATTTCGGTTTAATTTAGGATTTTCTCTATATAGAACATTTCTTCTCTCTGGTAGCTGTATTCAGTTTGGCTATATTTTTCTTTGCCTTTTGTTCTTGGTCATGTGTGGCTAAATCTTTATGTTCAGTTCAAGATTAATTTAAAGTCAAGGTTTCTTCATGGTTTGTGAGATCTAATTTGTTTATTCTTATTTCTTTAATTTTTGTTATATTCATATGATTTTCTGTGCTTTTTAAAAAATTCCATCTCGATTGTTCATATTTTATCTGCACAATATGACGTCAACGATCGTTTAATAGGTTGACATACAATTAGTTAATAATGAAATTAAATTCGTAATTTTTTAATTGAATTAACACAAGTGGTAAACAATACATATAACCTCAGGAGTGTTAGAATTCCTGGGTTTGTGTAATTGAGTCTGAATGAATTTCGCTAGTAGTTTTGTTGGCTAGAACTGCATCTTTCTAGTTTTTAATGTTGTTAGCGAATTAAATCCTGATGCTTGTTAAGGGTTATTTGCTAAATAGGAATTTTGTACAATACTTTATTTTATTTAATCCATTAATAAGGGAATATTGGTTAGAGATGCTTGTTCAATAACTATAACAGTATAGCTAGTCTATTACATAAAATTATTGAATTATTTTTTCATCTATGATCAGTTTAAAGAATTTTGTACCGCAAACTAATTTGGCTGGAATTTATTTATACTGATCTCATCTCATTTAATTATTTGCTTGCTTTATTTTAATTCTATTATAAAACCACCATATTTATTTTTAGTTTGTTAATTTTCTAATTATTTAAAGGATTGAAACTCTACTAATCCCTGCATATTAGATCCTACTTATCACTGTTACAAGTTAGTCTTAGTTAAGAGTAAATATTTATCTTTGCTGATTTTGACACCCATTTCAAGACAAAACATCATCACGTGGCATGGACGACTGAGTCTTTCTAGACAAAACATGATTTTGATGTAGATGTAAGTTTAGAGAATTCAAGACTCCATAATTTTCCATTAAGTCCAAGCAAAATGGAACGATAGAATTGGCTCTTTCCCGTCATCTTCTCGACGAATATGGATGTGGGACATCAATATTTACACGATTTCTTATTATTTTTTCATGTAAAGTTTTATTTTTTTTAAATACTAAGTCACTCTTAAATGTGCAATCTAATGTCCAGTTTGCATGATTAGAAAAAATAAAATTTAATAGGTTGACATACAATTAGTTAATAATGAGATTAAATTCATAATCGTTTAATTGAATTAACACAAATGGTAAACAATATAATCTCAGGAGTGTTATAATTCCTGAGTTGTATTATGGAAATTGTATAATTTAGTCTGAATGAATATCGCTAGTTTTTTTGTTGGCTAGGACTGCGTCTTTCTAGTTTTTAATGTTGTTAGTGGATTGAATCCTGATGCTTGTTTAGGATTATTTGCTAAATAGGAATTTTATATAATACTTTATTTTATTTAATCCATTAATAAGAAAATATTGATTAGAGATGCTTGTCCAATAAATATTGATCACCTAGAATTATTGAATTATCCTTTCATCAATAATCAGTTTGAAAACTAGAAACATCACACATGGTATGGACGACTGAGTCACTTTAGATGTGCAATCTCATATATATATACCGCAAATGTTAAAATCAAGAAATTAATATAAGTTCAAAAAAATCCACTTTAGATTTTATGCAGTTGACGTCAATAATGTCTAATGGTTAAAAGAATTCATATGTTTTACATGTACACTATAAATTTTATAAATTATATTTATACCAATTCTTTGATCAATGATGAATATTCCGCTAAGTTCCTAGATAATTATTAATTATAAGAATCAATCAATATTCATAATATGAAATTGTCACATCGATTGATCACATTATGCCTTTGATTGCAGAAAATGAATCATTACTGTTCTGCCCCAATGTTCACGGCACCAACTTGGAAGCACTCGAGACAGAATTGATTTGAAAGATTAGAAGAAAAAAACAGCTTGGCTCGACTTGACTCGGTACAAAACAGCTATACGTATAGCTGGATCTATTTTGATTTGTTTTAATTAAAGACACTTTAGAAAAAAGTTTCGCACCCTTTTTTTTTTTTTTGCCATGCTACACGTTTAGCTGGATTTATTATTATTTTAATTTAAAGATATAAAATTCTATTTTAAAAAAAACTATCATAGGAAAAGAAAAGAAAATAATAAATGTTATAATTCAATTTCATGTAACTTTCCAAAATTCTTTTTGAAACAACAATAATTGGAAAAGAAAAGAAGTGTTTCGCTGGGTCAATTTTATCTATGTTTACTGGACTTACGGTTAATCATTCAAAAGTAAATAACTTATTTTTCATAACTTAAATATCACTAAATTTATTACTTTTCTGCAGAAAAATTATCTTAACCGATTTTCGATGATTATTCTAGCCAGAATGCTGACGTAACACGTTATGTCATATGTCTGGACACATATGACAGAACATGTCAGCAGCTACGTCACCACAAAAGGCAACGTGTGTTCAGAAATATGATGTGACGTGTGACGTGTCGTGTGATATGGCTTCTTCAGTGATGTGGTTGTTGACATGTCATACTATGTGTATTCAGAAATATACCATGGCATGCCACGTCAGCATTCCAACAAAAATTATCGCTGAAAATTGATTAAAATAACTTTTCTGTAAAAATGTAATAAGTTTAATGATATTTAAGTCACGAAAAATAAGTCAATTACTTTTGAGTGATTAAGCATAAATTCAGTGACTACGGATAAAATTGACTCCGTTTCACTTCCAAGAATTAAGTCAATAGCCCTACCGATATAGAGGAGTACTCCCAGGATTTTGCTGAAATATTTTTCCATAAATTTGCATAATTTTCTTCGAGTTTATTTTCTGTGTCTAATTAGTGCATAGTTGGGCTTGTTTTTCAATTTTGTCATATAATCATAGTAAATTTAACTTTATAATTACAATAAAATGATATATATATATATACGGACATTATTTTATATTTATATACAAGTATGATATTTATATACAAGATAATATCACGTGATCACCTAATACCGCGTGACCTGCATATAAATAAACTACTATATTTACACGCATTAACTAAATAAATCCAAAAACAAACCACAGCCAATAAACTGCAGAGACATTTCGTGATTGGAAAATTCTTCAAACCGCGTTAAACATTAAAGACCCTGCAAATAAATACGACACCACAAATGTTAAAACCAATGACATTAATATAAGTTCTAAAAGATCCACTTTAGATTTTCTTATCGTTTGAAAAATCAATTGGTATCTTTGGTTCACAAACTAATTAATCTCTCATATACTTGCAGTTGACCTTAATAATCTCACTCCTGGCATTGCTAATTTTACAAAATTTATTTATTTCAATCCAACTCCTCCATTACTGATAAATACTCCACTTATTCATGGCTATTATTCTGAGTGCCGCTTTAAGTAAATAAAATAGGTTTTTAGTTAATATTGTTTATTTAAATATATATGATAACTACAGAAATTACATCTCTAAAGGTACAGTCATTTCGGTTCAATAGTATTTAAGACGGCCCAAATCTGCTAACAAGTAAGAGTAGCGTGAGCTATAAGATAACACAGGAAAGCGTGATCTCCGATCGGACGTCTTGTCCTATCAGCCCACTAGCACAAGCCAACGCCTATACTCTCCATCTACTTCCAGTCACATCGCCGCTCATCTATTCTGACTGCCGGTTATCGTCTTCCCAAGGTACTCAAGTATTCCTCCCCCAAAAGATCTCCTATAAATTGCCAAAAACACAATGGTACCAGGTATTGAACTTTGGAGACTCTCTCTCTCCTTTCAGCACTTACTCCCAAGTTACTGACTTAAGCTTCGGAGTGCTAACGCCTAGGTCCGACCGGACACTCCATTTTTTGCAGGTCCTTCCTTCTACCCAGCCTTCGAACTGCCAGCTGCTCTTCTTGCAAGATAAGGCATTTCCGGCTTTATCATTTGGTACTTTCGTTGAGAGCCATGGCAGACTCAAGGTCTTACGAAAATACAGTTCACCGAGATCGTAATCGCGGTAACCATGACAGATTTGAAGCTCCAAGGCAAAGAAAAAGATCCTTCAGGTCGTCACCTGGAGGGAATCCCCTCTTAAATCTCGGTGATATGATGGCGTAGCAGCAGGACAATGCCCCTATTACTGTAGGTAACATGCGTGCTGTACTTAACCACCTCACTGAGAGCGTGGTACAAGTCTTGGAAATCAGAAACATGCCCAGAGCTCTCGAAGACGGTAAAGAAAAGGACCTGATGGCAGAAGATTTTGAAAGAAGAAAAAAACAAGGGGCTCTCCCTGAGAGAGCCGAGCGCGCATGATAGGAGAAAGGCGAGTGTCAAAACTGCTAACAGACACGATAAAGGCAAGGAAATGATGTTTTCAAGCAGAAATGTTTCTCATATTTCCAGTAGATTGTACGCCTCATCTTTCAATAAGCGGGAAGGATGTGTGCCTAGTCATGCTTACTTCCAAAGGACAAAAGGAGAATTCGCTCCTGCGACGACGAGCAGTGAGGATGAATGGTTCGAACAAAGACTAAAAAGGTTTGGCCCGGCGGAGTCAAAGAAAGAGATGTTGGAGAGGAACACTTGCAACGTTACCTCCCCTTTTTGCAGAGAGATTTTGGAGTCCGAGCTGCCTCCCAAATGGAGAGACATGGTGATGGATAAATATACAGATAAAACAGACCCTGCAACTCACCTTGCAGAATTTTTGACTAAAGTACAGGTCTATACCTTTGATGAAAGGATCGCCTGTAGAGTTTTTCCAACCACTTTAGGAGGGGCCGCCTTGAAGTGGTCCCTCAGACTCCCTCCTGCATCAGTTGCCTCCTTCCGACAGCTCAAAGAATCGTTCGTAGCACGATTCCATGTGCGAACGCACACATCAAAATCGGCTAGTGACTTGTGCAACCTCTACCAGAGAACTAATGAAAGTCTCAGAGATTACATTGTTCGCTTCCAAGATGCAATGCTGGAAACGGGGGACTTAAGTGTGGGATCGGCATCCAGGGCCTTAGCAAAAGGAATTACAGACCGACCATTTATTGAATTGCTAACCACGAAGCCACCAAGTAGTTTTCCCCGACTTAATGGACAAAGTCAGGCGATGCGTCCAATTAGATGATGCTCTTAGAACCGACGGGGATCAGGAAAACCAGTGTGATGGATAGGTTACGTTACATAGATGGTCGACCATTCAAGAGAACCCCTGTATCCGATCGAGTCGAGGAGAAGCTGAAACGGTCGATCTTCTCAAGGATTTCAAAGAGGAGAAACGAGGATGAGAGGGATAAACCCGATTGCCGCAATAATCGGTCGACTGGGACTCCTACCCCTATCAGCATTGATTCTCCGCGAATGCCATTGATCCCCAAGAGAAAGCACGGGAAAGCCGATCGACCCAAAGTGGCCAAGCAAAGGAAAAAGCAATGGAGGCCACGACAAAAACCGTGAACTATTCCACGAAAAGGCCAACAAAAACTGCAACAAATCAAGTGCAATTGTTACAATTTGTACTGAATATGAATGTTCTCTCACTTGTAACAAATACCGAAATATCGATCTATCTTAATATCATTTGTTTTGTCGTTTAAAGATATATTCTTGAAGTAACAGCAAAAAAAAGGAAGAGCGAAGAAAGGGGAGCTGTAACATGCAAAAGCTGTTGAAAACCCCAATGCCGCGACAAACACACAAAACGAATGTCTCTATAAAGTGAGAACAACTTAAGAATAAAAGGTACGTGTTTAAATTCCGTAAATTTAATAGTTATTATTCGAGAAAGCTTATTTATTTTCCAGCAAATTGGTCCCTTGATTCGAATCACTTTGCTATCGGGAATTCGAGGCGAAGACCCTGAAAGTTCGCAGAACTACACCATCCATCCCCAGGAATGGATCGGATGATTATTAACGCCATCGCCAAGAACGCCATCGCCAAGAGCGCCACCGCCAAGAGCGGATAAGATGAACATCCATCCCCATGAGCGGATCGGAGGACTGTTAACACCATCGCCAAGAGCGGATAAGATGAAAATCTATCCCCAGGAGCGGATCGAATAACTGTTAACGCCACCGCCAAGATGGCATAGTCAGCTATATAAATAAATCAATCGGTAACTTTCTCGATATTCACAAGCCTTCGATTTTGAAGATCAAATAGCGTGAAGGGAAGCTAAATAATGATAATACCCAAAATAAAATGAACCTTAAGGCCGGCCTGTTAAAAGCATGCAAAGAAGCCTTAAGAAGATTGGAGAAGAAGGCCATAACACCTAAACTCCATCGTTAAGCTCGATATCCATCCCGAGCATGAGATAAGAAAGCTCTTCATGGCTTGATGTCCATCTCGAGCGTGAGATAAGAAAGCTCTCCATGCATAGGCCTTTTGGGGCAACACCCCTGAAATAAAACCGTGAGAGCTCCGACCCAAAGCGGACAATACATGCAGACCTCGATCGAATCCTCCTCTCCAATTGGATTCCCCACCATCGAAAATGCGAGACAAGATCTCCTACCGATCAGTGAACGGACGATCCATCATTTAAGTTGACAACTTCGCAAATGAATATATGATCGACACAATGAAATAGTTGTTGACAGAATCATGCGTTCCAATGTTGAAAAAATCAAATTGAAATTCAGGGAGTATTTTTCCAGTAACAATTTCGTACATTTGTCACGAATGATTTACACAATTCCCTCTAGTTAACTTAATATTCCCTTGGCCGACCTTATAATGATTGATTATTGAATTGAGAATTGCAGTTCACAGACGCGGCTGAGAGGAAACTTCATTATTATATATGGATAATTTTTACAAAATGAAGACAAAATTGTTACAACAAAAGCTATGATTCTATACTTCAAAGGGGAACTCTGCAATGACTTTAGCGGGGCACGGACAAGACTCCGTTGTTTCCCTGAAAATTCTCACTATCAATAAGGAAGTTGCAAATGATAAAGTTGACTTTTGCATTAGCGTCCAGTCAGAGAAAAGTTCCAAAAAAATCTCATAGCTGCTGATGATAGAAGGAGAAATGGGCGAGACATTCGGCTCACTCATCCGGCTAAGATCAGCCTTAGGGAAAGCACCTACTGGCTTCGTATTTTCCCTCTAGGTAGAAAGTCCTCCTCTGAACCGCTTCCTTTATGCTAGCTCTTTCTCCAAAATAGCCCGTAATGAATCTCGCTCGGACTTTACTTGGGAATATTCAGCAGACGAACGAGTTACATTACTTTGGAGATGGCACACCTCCTCTTGTTGAGCTTTTAGACTTTGAGAAAGATGGGCGGACTCTTCTCTCAGCCTCTCAATTTTCGATTGAGCCAACAGAAACTCCTCTCTTGCTGAATCATATTTGGCCTCTGCCTCTTTCCTAGCTCGATCAGAATCTTTCCATTTCTTTTTGCAAAGATTAGCCACGCCGTGCAAACGCAAACCCCTTTTTATCAATTAAAAGTTAGACGAATAAAAGGTTGAGGAATCAAGAGGATAGGGTATCACAAAATGAATGTCTGTTCAAGAATGAATATTTTGAAAAATACCTCCAGGCTTTGCCTTTGAAAGAAACTGCGTTCTTGGGACAGCCAGTCAATATTTCCTATCGCCCTGAAATCATCCTCTTGAAGTATGCCTTGGCACAGATAACTAGCGACCGCCCTGTCATCAATGGACCAGCCCTCACCGAACTGATTTTTTAAAACTTCTCCCAACGACGCAGCACGATCGCCAGAAATTCTCGCAGTAGCGCTCTTGTGAGACTCATCTCGAAGGGGCTCCTTATCCTTGGCAACAATCCTAGCACCTGCGGCAGTTGCTAACTCCATAGTTTCTCCTTTAGCTCCATCCTTAGCTTTTTTCTTGGTAGTTTGGCTGTTTTACCCCTTAAGGGCACACCGACTTCAACTAACCTTGTATGAGGCATTGAAATAGATTGGTCAGAACGAAAGGCTAAAAGGCTGACGGAAGGCACAGATGTCTGTGCTTTGGAGCGAAATGCGAGCTTTCTCTTTCTAGATTTCTTCTCTTCCCTGGCCGCACGGTTTGCTTCCATATTTGATTTAGCCCGATCGGCCAGCCGCTTAACAATATCGTCTCCCTCAATCATCGCAACTGCGTTGTAAAAGTAAAAGATAAGTACCCCATCAAGTTAATGTAAACTTCATAAACTTGTAATTTACGACTGTTAATATGCATTTAGCTTCGGCACCTCTAACCTACATCAGTATATACGCTAGGGTTCGAGGATCCGACCGAAATACAAAGAAGAGAGATTAAAGTCATATAGTCTTCTATGTCTCCAACATCAATCTTCGCAAACGTCAATCAGAATACTGGCTCATCAAAAATAGTAAACACATCCGATCGGACCCCATGTAAATTACATAGCGTAGAATGGGATTCCTTGGTCGAAGAATGATTATAGTTCGAAATCGCCTTTAATGCAAGGGAAGAAATGCTAAATAAGGTGACACGATGATGTTACAAAAGGTGAAGAAAGTTAAACAACGAAAGTTGCTCACTTACTTGGGCAATTTGATCTTCAAATCCTCGGAATATGAAGCAACTTTCTATACGAAAAAGAATAAAAAACGGATCTACGAAGAAAATCCAGCAGAGTCCTATTAGGAATTATGGAAAAAGGGCATAAAAACTGCCTATTTATAGCTGCACAACTTCTAGAAATATCCAAGCGCCTCAAAAAGTTGTGTAGTCGCCACATGTTTTTAAATCGTCATGATGGTTCCGGGAAAAGAGGCGTCACCCTCGACATGCGCGCTAACAATAAATGCATAATAGTTGACGTGAAAAGACGCGACCTATCGGATGCTAACTAATTTGAAAATCTTCGCAAAATGGTCCCTAGCCAATGGATTGACCATGAAGCAACGAAATTGGGAAGCTCGCCATCAAATTAGGAAAACCCCTTAAAAAGTCTCCAGAATGCCTATAAAATCGAAACCTTTGGCATCCCAAGAAACAAGAATACCGAAACGACCGAGAGTCACCAAGCACAGCCGTTTATACCTGGCAAAGAGAATGTTTTCCATCTTTCTTCACCTCTAGGAAAAGGTATGTTTCTTTGTTTGTTTTTAGACTTTGTTCTTATGTGCAAGACGGTTGTTTCATTTTACCTCAGCCAACCGAAATTTTCAACTAACGAATAATCCAATGCCGATCGGTACTACTAATAATGAGAATACGAAGCCAGATATCCCACCGATCGGATAGATAGCGGTTCATCGTCTCCAATCGATTAAAATGTCCCCAGAAAAAATAGACTCCATAAAAAGCTATGAGCTTCGACCGATCGAAAACAGCTACCAAATCAACTGGAATTAATGTAATCAAAGTTATGGGCAGCCGAAGCTCATTTGCTTGCAATAAAGGTCCTCCTGTCAAAATTGACGTTCATATCGGGTTAAAGATTTGAATCACCAAACCCTTATATCAACAATGGAATGGTGTAAAGACTAAAAGATCATTCACCATGCGTAATTCTCCCGCGAATGACTGATTAAATGATATTCTGGTCAAATCAAAATGTCGAAAAGTTGCCCATTGTGCAGGAGCAGCAATTATAAAATGCAACTTTCACTCGAGCGCAAGACTTATTTCTAACACCCGGTCGGACCCAGGTGATCACCAATCAAAGATGGTTGGGCGCTAAAATGCTCAACAAACACATCTGAATTCAGGAAGTATTATCACTTAATATTTAAGTTCGAGCATTCTCCGCATGGGATCTTCATACATTGACAATAATATTTTTTCATATTAGTTACGTTTGTGGCAAATGTCGCCCAAAATGAAAATTACAGCACAAAGACATGCTCGGAAGATAGATTGACTTCCATAAATGAAGCATTCTAAAAAAAAAGAGAGAAAGAAGGGAGAAGAGGGGGAAAGAAAGCTAAGCCGGTTGACTATGTTTCAACAACATCACCAAGTCTGATCAATCAAAAGGTAGCAAGGACTGACACCGACAACACCGGACATGACGACAGTCTTGATGATGCTGGTTACCCTTACAAAATGTGCACAGAACCTGGCCAATATCACAGTATAAATTGAAGCACACTGAAAGGAGCGTGGTCAAAAAATTATTTTGGCTCCCCATGAGGAAGGAGAATCTCATGATATTCGACTGCTGCAACCACGCCTTCAAGCACCGAATGAATGGTCCGCTATTCTCATCTCCAAATGTTCCCCTATTCTTCGCCATAGAACTTGGTTGAACTGTTACAGATACCTTTGTGGGAAGATCATATTGTAAAGGGATTTCAATTACTTTCCCTTCTTTGAGTTTCGAAGGGCAAACCATGAGCCCGCGACCTCTGTAAGCTTTCAGAAAATGCCAATCTACAGGCTCGGTATAGTCTGATACCATCTTTGATAAAAAAGAAGGAGAGGCAGAAAGTATTTTGTATAGCGATTTGATCAGTTAATCTCACCAAAGAAACGTAACAGGAGCTTCACACCCCTGCCAGGGATGATTAAAGAATGAGATGAAGTCGTCTTAAAGCCATCCTTTTATAGACTCCAAGCTTCTGAAATTCTTCAAACATTCCTTTGAGCAGTCGCCACACGTCTCCAGTTAATGAGAATTCATAGCGAGGAACGAAGCGTCACCTTTGACACATGTGCAAGCACTAAATGCGTAACGGTCGCCCAAAATTGGCGGATATGACTCCTCAAATTGGGCGTTTTCAGAAAACTCAAAATTTTTGCCAATATAATCAAATATGCACCTCGCCCGATCGGACCTGTTTGGGGGGAATAAATGATAACTACAGAAATTACATCTCTAAAGGCCCAGTCATTTCGCCCCAATAGTATTTAAGATAGTCCAAATCTGCTAACAAGTAAGAGTAGCGTGAGCTAGAAGATAACACAGGGAAGCGTGATCTCCGATCGGACTGATGGGACGTCTTGTCCTGTCAGTCCACTGACACAAGCCAACGCCTATATTCTTCACCTACTTTTAATAACATCGCCGCTCACCTATTCTGACTGCCGGTTATCGTCTCCCCAAGGTACTCAAGTACCCCTCCCCCAAAAGATCTCCTATAAATGGCAAAAAATACAATGGCACCAGGTATTAAACTTTGGAGACTCTCTCTCTCCTTTTAGCACTTACTCCTAAGTTACTGACTTAAGCTTCGGAGTGCTAACGCCTGAGTCCAACCGGGCACTCCGTTTTTTGCAGGTCCTTCCTTCCACCCAGCTTTCGAACTGCCAGCTGCTCTTCTTGTAAGATAAGGCATTTCCGGCTTTATCAATATCCTTGTACACACTCTGTCACTTAGTTATTAATTTACAATTTGCTTGTAGGTTTTTTAATGCAAATTAAACATTCATTAATAAAATAAAAAATATATATGTAAAATATAAATAAAATTTAAAAATATATAAATAAAATTTAAAAATTATTGGAGTATATTTTCAAATTTTTTGGAAGAAAACTGTTTGATAATGATAACCTGTTGTGGCAATATGGTTTTCAAAGTAAAATTCAGTTCATATTTTGTTTATAGGTAGACCGCCAAACCACTTTCCATACAAGAACGACACATTTCATTAAAGAAGGGCACAAATTTTCATATAGGAAGACAACAATGTCCACGTTGAGAGAACTGAAGAAGCCAACTTTGATTTGTCCAGCCAACATCTAGAACATCCTGGAGGGGGAGACTTGAAGAAGCCAACTTGGATTTGTCCAGCCGCCATTGTTAAAGGTTGAAGTTTCCTTGTTCACACTGGCAAGTTTCCTTGTTCACACTCCCAAAATCCACTATAAATAGAGGTGCAAATCCTCATTTGAATATATCACCAAAGAGTGAATAAATCACCAGGAGAGTGAATATATCACCAAGACAAGAGTGATTGTGTGAGTTTGAGAGTTTTTTTTTATGAGTTTTGTAAATACTCGTATAATCTATTTTGTGAGTAATAGAGGTTATTTTTCTCTCAAATTCGTATTTACCAACGCCCAATTGATCCATATCCCCCAACAAGTGGTATCAGAGCCTGGTTAGAGGTGTTGGTCGAATTTTAGGTGACGGGCCGAATTTGGATTTTCGGAGCTTTGCTCGAAATCCAATTCTGACGGCACCATTGGATTCGTCTCGTCGAACGGAGTCCAACGCACCAAACAGCGACCTAATCGGATTTGCCGGAAATTTTGCCGGAGAAGACGACCGGTCAACTGTAGCGAACCAGTCCCCTCAATTTTCTGAAATTGCAGATTGGTCCATCAACTTTCAGAAATTATAGTTTTGCCCCTATAGTGGAATTTCAGTCGAGAAGTGTCAATTTCATCATTTTCGACCGTTTCGGACACAACGGTGCACTTCGTGTTTAAAGATTCAACCCCGCTCGTGTTGAAAAATTATTTTGTAAGGTGATGATGTCTACAGAAGAGTCAACATCATCTGTCGGAGCCATGATTACGCTTACTGCCACAAATTACACACTCTGGAGACCTCGGATGGAAGATCTCCTAAGCTGTAAAGATTTGTTTGATCCCATAGAATTGATGGGTAAAAATCCTGATCCCGCCAAGGAGTTAGAGTGGAAGAAATCAAATCGAAAAACTATTGGTCAAATTCGTCAATGGATTGATCATAGTGTCTTCCACCATGTTGCACAAGAAACAGATGCATATACTCTCTGGAAGAAGTTGGAAGACATGTACCAGGCCAAGACCGCTCGGAATAAGGCCTTATTAATGAGGCGCTTAGTCAACAGGAAGCTAAAAAATGAAACTTCAGTTGCCGAGCATACCAGTGAGTTCCAAAACCTGGTCAACCAATTGTCGTCTGTAGAGATGCCACTTAGCGATGAAGTTCAGGCGCTGTTACTACTCAGTTCCCTTCCCGATAGTTGGGAAACGCTGGTTGTATCACTCAGCAACTCAGCCTCTAATGGCAAACTTACCATGTCAATGGTCAAGGATGCCCTTTTTAGTGAAGAGGCAAGGAGAAAGGAGATGGGCACAGATCAGACCCATGCCTTTGTCACAGAGAACCAGGGGAGGCAACAAAAGAGTAGCAAAAGCAAATGGAGAGGCAGAAGCAAGAGCAGGGGCAGGTCCACTGATGGCAGAAAACCAACATATAAGTGCCATCATTGTGGAATAGAGGGACATATGAAGAAGAACTGCTACAAATGGAAAGAGGAGCAAGGCCAGAGCAGTTCGCAGCCGAAGAACAAGGGTGGAGAAGCATTAGTTACTATCTCTGGTGATGTAGCTTATTGTTCAACCCAAGATGAGACATGCCTTCACGTCTCACGAGAAGACACGGAATGGGTGGTAGATTCTGCAGCATCCTACCACGTGACTCCATACAAGGAATACTTCACAACATACAAAGCCGGTGACTTTGGAGCTGTGAAAATGGGAAATTCCAGTTCCTCTGGGATTGTCGGAATTGGTGATGTCCAGATAAAGACAAGTTCCGGGAGCACAATCACTTTGAAGGATGTCCGCCATGTGCCAGATCTTCGGCTGAATCTATTGTCAGGAATAGCTCTTGACAAACAGGGCTATGATAGTCACTTCAGTAAAGGCACATGGAAGTTATCAAGAGGTGCTATGACAGTCGCCCGAGGACATATTTGTGGCACGCTATGCAAGACTCATGTGAAGATATGCACAGACAGCCTCAACGTTGCAGAAAAAGAGGCTTCACAAAATTTATGGCACCAGAGACTCGGCCACATGAGTGAGAAAGGGTTGTCTACCCTAATAAAGAAGGAGCTTATCAATGTTGACAAGGATGCTGTACTAAATCCTTGCAATCATTGTCTGTTTGGTAAGCAGCATAGAGTCTCGTTTAATTCTTCTTCAACGAGAAGATCAGAGTTACTCAGTCTGGTACACTCTGATGTTTGCGGTCCCTTAGAGGTTGAATCACTCGGCGACAACCGATACTTTCTAACATTCATTGATGATGCTTCTCGAAAGGTGTGGGTGTATTTCTTACGGACGAAGGACCAGGTGTTCGATTACTTCAAACTGTTCCATGTCATGGTAGAACGTGAGACAGGAAAGAAGTTGAAGTGTCTTCGATCCGACAATGGAGGTGAATACTCTTCCAGGCAGTTCAATGCCTATTGCAAATCATATGGCATTCGACATGAGAAGACGGTCCCACGCACCCCTCAACACAACGGTATAGCTGAAAGAATGAACCGAACAATCATGGAACGTGTTCGGAGCATGCTCAGTATGGCTAAGCTGCCAAAGCCATTCTGGGGAGAAGCAGTCAGAGCCGCCTGTTACTTGATCAACCGATCTCCATCAGTACCATTGAATTTTGAAGTTCCGGAGAAACTTTGGTCTGGAAAGGATCCATCATATTCTCACTTGAGAATATTTGGATGTTTGGCGTACGCACATGTATCCAAGGAGCTCAGGCAGAAGCTGGATGCAAGGACCACTCCATGCATATTCATAGGCTATGGAGATGAAGAATTTGGATACAGATTATGGGATCCTAAGGAGAAAAAGGTAATCAGAAATAGGGACGTAGTGTTCCATGAAAGCCAGACAATAGAAGATATTGAAAAGCCCATAATATCTCAGAAGCCAAATGTTGCTCCTCAGATGCCAGAGGCAACAGCAGAATCATTCATGAGAAATGAAGATACAGTGCCAGAAGATATTCCAGAAGTAGAAGACAATGAGGAAGAAGACGGTGTTGAGCAGGGGGAGCCACAACCCGCTCTGCCAGATGTTCCAGGACCATCACAAGACTCAAATGATGGTGGATCTCCTCACATTCCAGAAGTTCGTAGATCTGAACGAGATCGGATTCCATCGAGAAGATATCCAGAATCCGAATACCTTCTACTTACTGAAGATGGAGAACCAGAGAGTTTCCATGAAGCAGTATCTCATAAGGACAAAGAACAGTGGTTGCTCGCAATGCAGGACGAGATGGAATCTCTACAGAAAAATCAGACTTATGAGATTGAAGAACTTCCAAAAGGGAAGAAGGCACTGAAAAATAAATGGGTGTTCAAGCTGAAGAAAGATGGCAGTGGAAAAGTGGTGAAATACAAAGCACGGTTGGTAGTCAAAGGATTCCAGCAGAAGAAGGGAATTGACTTTGATGAGATTTTTTCACCCGTAGTCAAGATGACTTCAATCAGAGTCATACTTGGATTGGTCGCAAGTATGAACTTGGAGCTTGACCAGATGGATGTGAAGACAGCGTTTCTTCATGGAGATTTAAAAGAAGAAATCTATATGCAGCAGCCTGAAGGTTTTGAGGTTTCAGGAGATAACCTCGTGTGCAAGCTGAAGAAGAGTTTGTATGGTTTGAAGCAGGCACCAAGACAGTGGTACAAGAAGTTTGACTCGTGTATGGTGAGTCAAGGGTACAAGAAAACTGCCGCAGATGAATGTGTTTACATTCAGAAATTTTCAGACGGGAATTTCGTTGTTCTTCTACTATATGTAGACGATATTCTGATCGTGGGGAAAGACACAACGAAGATCAATCAGCTGAAGAAGGAACTCTCTAAGTCTTTTGACATGAAAGACTTAGGACCAGCTCAACAAATATTGGGAATGCAGATCACCCGAGACAGGAAGAACCGGAGGTTATGGCTATCTCAGGAGAAGTATATTGAACGAGTGCTTGCACGGTTCAATATGAACAATGCCAAACCAGTTAGCATTCCATTAGCCAACCATTTCAAGCTGAGCAAGAGTTCCTGTCTCTCATCCAAGGAAGAGATTGGGGAGATATCGTCAGTACCATATTCTTCAGCAGTTGGAAGTTTGATGTATGCTATGGTGTGTACAAGGCCCGATATTGCTCACGCAGTGGGAACGGTGAGTCGTTTTCTCTCCAACCCCGGGAAAGAGCATTGGGAGGCAGTAAAGTGGATTCTTAGGTATCTTAAGGGTACAATGAAATTATGTCTTTGTTACGGGGGAGCTGATCCAATCTTGGAAGGCTATACAGATGCAGATATGGCCGGAGATCTTGATAGTAGAAAATCTACTTCAGGATTCATTTACACTTTTGCAGGGGGAGCTGTTTCATGGCAGTCACGACTACAGAAGTGCGTTGCTTTGTCCACAACAGAAGCTGAATACATTGCTGCCGCTGAAGCTGGAAAAGAGATGTTGTGGTTAAAGCGTTATCTCCAAGAAATTGGAATCAAACAAAAGGAGTACAAGGTACATTGTGACAGTCAGAGTGCTTTGGATTTAAGCAAGAACTCCATGTACCATTCCCGTACAAAACATATCGATATTCGCTATCATTGGATACGCGAGGTGATAGATCAACAACTGTTGAGACTAGTGAAGATCCATACGAAGGAGAATCCAGCTGATATGTTAACAAAGATAGTTACTCGAGAGAAGTTGGAGCTATGCAGAGATATAGCAGGGATGTTTATTTCAGATATGGCTGGAGGGGGAGAATTGAAGAAGCCAACTTTGATTTGTCCAGCCAACATCTAGAACATCCTGGAGGGGGAGACTTGAAGAAGCCAACTTGGATTTGTCCAGCCGCCATTGTTAAAGGTTGAAGTTTCCTTGTTCACACTGGCAAGTTTCCTTGTTCACACTCCCAAAATCCACTATAAATAGAGGTGCAAATCCTCATTTGAATATATCACCAAAGAGTGAATAAATCACCAGGAGAGTGAATATATCACCAAGACAAGAGTGATTGTGTGAGTTTGAGAGTTTTTTTTTATGAGTTTTGTAAATACTCGTATAATCTATTTTGTGAGTAATAGAGGTTATTTTTCTCTCAAATTCGTATTTACCAACGCCCAATTGATCCATATCCCCCAACAAGAACAAATTCGTATAACAAAAATTTAAATTGAATTCATTATTAGTTAAACAATCAAATTTACAAAAACATAATTAAGATATGAAAAACACAAAAATTAAATTTAAAATAAAAAATTTTATATCTGAGTTTATGGAAGCAAAAATATAAAAAAATTCAAATACAAATTAAATATAACGAATAAAAATTAGAATTTAGATTTATATCAATTTGAAAATTATTATAGAAAAACTTTAAAAAAAAACACAAAAATTAAAGCTATAATTACGTTAAAATATTTATGCTGCAAGATATTAATTATATGAACCCAGTCTAAACGTTATGTGAATCAGCTATAGTTTTGTTAATATATATGTATAACTATAATACATAAAAAAAAAATTATATTAATACATCAATATCATTATGATTGAATTCTGTTATATGTAATATTATATAAATTTGAAAGCAGTTTTTCATTTCATTTTTTTTTCTTGAAAAAAAAAAGGTTAATTACATAAAAATGTTTCAACAATATGATACATTACAATATTTGTATTAAATTTCAAAATCTTACAATATCAACACCAAACTTACACTTCCTTTTCAATTAAGGAATTCTATCAATAATTCAGTTAAATGCTAATAGAACTTACTGATTTAGTTAAATAAATGGATCCAACATGTCAATTAAGCTGCTACATTACTTTCCTCTTTGTCAGCAAATTAGCGACAGAAATTTCAGTCAATATTCCGTCGCTAGAAATATTTAATTTTATTATTATTATTATTATTATTATTATTATTATTATTATTATTATTATTATTATTTTAAAAATATAATAAAGCAGAATGGAGAAAATTATGGGTCTTGTAATCTTTTATTTATTACTAATTAAGAATACTTACTATTGCATTCCTTTTGGTAATGTCATCTGAATTTTAATTCATAACGCATATATATGTTCTTTTTTTTTTTTTTTTTGAATGCACGCATATATATGTTATTCTACACTACACAGCACTACTGCTATTCATTGCCATCCCCATTATCTGCGAAACACCCAACTAATTACCTCCCATTATCTAAGTGAATGCAAGACCAGAAAAACAAGATCATGAGTAACATAAGTTGGTTATGTTACGAGACAAAGCCCAATTATATTCTGGAATTTACTGCACACCATTTAATGAAACCCCAAATAAGATTGTATCTCTCTCTCTTTATAATTTATAAACTATATTATATTAGTAATTATATTAGTACTTTAATGTCATTTTTATTAAATTCTGCTATATATAACATTATATAAATTTGGAGACAAGAATATCGGTTGATGGAGATGTAAGTTTAGAAAAAAAAAAATCAAAGCTCCATAATTTTCCATTCAAAAGGAAATGATAGACTTAGTATTTTCGTTAATTTTGAATACAAAATATTATCAAACATCAATATCAATTAGAAAATATGGAATATTTTTTTCCACTTACGAAAATATTGTCCATCATATGTCATGGACTGATCTTTAGAAAAAATGAACCTAATTGATTAGAAAAAAGAAAAATGAACCTAAATGTCTAATAAGTCCACTTCAATAGGGATGTGCAAAAATCGAACCGACCCGACCAATCCAAATTGAATCGAATTGATCAGTTTGGGTGGAATTAATTGGGTTAATAGGGTCGGTTCAGTTTTTGATATTAGGTATATTTCAGGTTCAGGTCGGGTGAAATCCGATTAATCCGAACCCGACCGAACAATCCGATTTTTTAAATATATAAATAAAAAAAATTAATTTCTCTACAATATTAAATAATATATAATACATATTAAATGTAATTTTGAAATTGTTAGTTTGTTGTATTTTTAAAATTTTTTTTATAGTATTTAATATTATTTATTTGTATTAATTTAGAATTTTAATTTAAATATGTAAATTAAAAAAATAAAAATCGGATTAATCGAGTCGGGATCCGAAAAAAAGGAGTTAATCGAATAGGAGCCCGATATTTATATAGGATCAGATCGAGTGAGAAAAATATAAAAATCATTATTGTTCTGGCCTAATGTTCACGGCACCGACTTGGAAACACCCGAGACACAATTGGTTTGAAAGATTAGAAGTAGAAAACAACGTGGCTTGACTTGACTTGGTCCAACAATGGTATTGTCTTAATGCTAAATGACTTGACTTGGGAATTTCTTTGGAAAACAATTCATACATTATATTGGGAATTTCTATACATACTGCGTAGGATTTGCTGAAATATTTTTCCATAAATTTGCATAATTTTTTTTCGAGTTTATTTTGATTATTCTTTTTTTTTTCTCTCTCTCTCTCTAATTAGTGCATAGTTGGGCTTGTTTTTCAATTTTGTCGTATAATTATAGTCAATTTAATTTTATAAATCATTATTTCATATTAATAAAATAATTTCTGCCCAATTTTCAATCTCACAGTTAGCAATTGAATGGAGTTTCGTATTAATAAAGCCACAAATTGCAGAGATATAGAAGTTGAATTGAAATAAAGAAGCAATTGGACATTATCACATAGCTCTGACTATTTGAATATATGATTGATGGAAATGGGATACAGTTTTTTAAATTTTCCTTACTTTTTATTATTTTTGTATGTACGATTTTTAATTTATTATATAAATATCTTTTTTATTATATGTTTTGGGAAGGCAGAGAATGAGATTCGAACTCTGCTCAAAAGAGTAATCAAACTTTCAGTCATTTGAATTACAAATGATTTCCTATTATAAATATTTAATAACGAATTAGTCAAAAAAGGTACCCCAGTTAAAACTAAAAATTCAGAATAAGACTATTAATTCTAAATTAAAGTTTAATGAAAAATTCATAATTAATTTATCACTACATAAAAATAAATTTTATAAATTAGAAACAGAATTATAAATAAAAATTTTGAAAAAGAAATGTTAATAATATTTGTTAGAGAAATACTACATTACCAGAGAATATATGATTTTTGTTCTTTTCAATTTTAAAAATATTATAATTAATTTAAGAAGGGGAAAAGTGCTCATTACTTAAAATTTTCATTTTAATATATGTTAATTTAAAATTGATTTGAATCACATGAACCTGATCTAAAAAAAAAAATCGAGTAAAACCTCAAGAAAAACACTCAAAAAATAAAGTTATTAAAATCTTAAATAACTTTCCTTTATTAATCTTAAATCGCATGAATTTAATATAAGATAAATACCCCTATTTTTTTATTTTATTTTGTTTTATTTTCTATACTTTCAAGATAATTTTTTTATATATTTTTTTGCACAGGTATTTAAATGAATCCATAAAAAATTTTAATAACATTTAAAATCTTTTTCTTTGTGTTAATAAAATATAAAATCTAATATTCAGACAAAAAATAATAATAATATGGAAAACATGTTATGTTAAAAGTAAAGAAAATAGAAGAAAAATAGTAAAAAAAATGCATCTAACGTTTCAAATCATACAGGTAGACTAAAAAATTTATAATCGGATCATCAAAGTCCAAGTCATTCCTAACTGATAATAACCCATGTAATACGTGCTCAAGGAGTTTTATATAAACTTCTAGACTCTAGTCCATTTTAAATCCAGCTATGCTTTTTAATTGTTTATGTGATTTTGACCATTACTGGACTTGATTAGTGAAATATGAGTATTTTGGATCTAATTGAAATAATAGCTTTGAGTAATTTTAAATTAGACAATACAAAATTAAGTAAAGTCGACAATACAAAATTAAGTTGGAAATCATGTTTTGCGTGCAAATTTGACCTAGCCACTAGAGATATTGCAGAATACTTTTGGAGGATATTTATGAGATTATATAGGGATTAGACGACAATTATTAAGAGTATTTGGATTGTATTTAATTTCTAATTTTATTTTTTCTTTTTTTTTTGATAAGCTGCAATTTATTGAATAAAATAAGGAGCATGAGTACATTAACTGCTCTAAGGAACAGAGCAGAAAACAGATAGGTCTAGTAAGACTTCCGGCCTCCAAGATTTAAGAAAATAACAGCCAGACAAAAAGAAAAACATATAATCCTAAGACAAAATTCCACCCATCAAAACCAGGAATCCGAAGATCCAAGGGGATCCCCGCTGCCTTTACACACGGCACTAGTTAACCCAAGCAACCCATTCATTTCTGCGATGAACTCCTTGTTTTGCAAGGCGATCAGCGAAAGAATTACATTCTCTGTATTTGTGAGTGAAGTGGATTTTGTTGAAACTGGCCAGTAGGTTGTTGATCTTGTTGAAAACTACCGAAAGCTTCCATGGTCTACGGTTATCAGCGTTGTTCAACCATGTTACCACCAGCAGAGAATCCAACTCGAAGATAACCTGATAATTCTTTCCAACTAGAAAATCAATAGAAATTTGCAAGGCTTTTAGTACAGCCAGTAATTCAGCCTCGTGAGACGAAGCCGACCCTATATTGCAGGAGAACAAACAGAGAATGAGGCTGGAGGAGTCCCTGAGTACCCCGCCAATACCTGCGGGTCCTGGGTTTCCAAAGCTGGAGCCGTCTGTGTTCCATTTGAAGGTTCTTCTTTCAGGCGGAGTCCAAAGCAGATTAGATCGTTGTTTACCCTTTGGTCGCAATGTTTGAATACAATCTGCTGACAAGGATAGATCCTGGCCTTGCAAACAAGCAAGTTCCTTATGTGCCTTGATCCAAAAAGCAGAGCGAGCCAAACACAGCTGAAATAAAGATGAGACTTCAACTCTCTTTGACTTCGAAAAAACAATAGCATTCCTTTCCAACCAGATTGACCAAATGCCAGCAAGCAGAATAATAAACCATACTTTTCTGCATATGGGCCCATTAGCAAAGAGCTGCCAATTTTTAACGAAGCTTTTGAAGTTGCCAGGCGAACAAAAGTCAAAACCCCACCAATACATGATTTTATACCACAAGGATGAGGAGAAACTACAGGTGACCATGAGATGATCAATGCTTTCTGGTTGATCATTACAGAAGGGGCAAATGGCTTCATTGGAAGGCAAAATCCCCCGCTCAACTAGTAGCGCTTTTGTGCTAACTCTGTTTAGTAGACACAGCCACAGAAACAAATCTCCTTTAATTTAGAATTTTCTCTAAATAGAACCTTTTCTTCTCTCTAGTAGCTGTATTCAGTTTAACTCTATTTCTCTTTGCCTTTTGTTCTTGGTGATGCGTGGCTAAATATTTATTTTCAGTTCAAGATTAATTTAAAGTCAAAGTTTCTTCATGGTTTGTGAGATTTGATTTGTTTATTCTTATTTCTTCAATTATTGTTATATTCATATGATTTTCTGTGATTCTTAAAAAATTCCATTTCGATTGTTTATATTTTATCTACATAATAAGACGTCAACGATCATTTAATAGGTCGACATACAATTAGTTAATAATGAGATTAAATTCGTAATTGTTTAATTGAATTAACACAAGTGGTAAACAATATAATTTCAAGAGTTTTAGAATCCTTGGGTTGTATTATGGAAGTTGTGAAATTTATTCTAAATGGATTTCGGTAGCATTTTTTTTTTTGGTTAGGACTGCGTCTTTCTAGTTTTTAGGGTTATTTGCTAAATAGGAATATTGATTAATAAGGGAATATTGGTTGGAGATGCTTGTTCAATAACTATAACTAGTATATTACATATAATTATTGAATTATCCTTTCAACTATAATAAGTTTAAAAACTCGAAAAATCACACATGGCATGGACAAATGAGTCACTCAAGATATGCAATCTCATATATATACCGCAAATGTTAAAATCATGAAATTAATATAAGTTCAAAAAAATCCACTTTAGATTTTATGCAGTTGACGTCAATAATGTCTAATAGTAAAAAGAATTCATATGTTAACTATTTTACACTCACGGCGTTGCCAATTTGTTGAAAAAACAATTATTTACATGTGCACTATAAATTTTATAAATTATATTTATACCAATTCCTTGATCAATGATAAATATTCCGCTAAGTTCCTAGATAATTATTAATTATAAGAATCAATATTCATAATATGAAATTGTCACATCCATTGATCATATTATGCCTTTGATTGCAGAAAATGAATCATTATTGTTCTGGCCCAACCTGGAAGCACTTGAGACAGAATTGATTTGAACGATTAGAAGTAGAAAACAACTTGGCATGACTTGACTTCACTTGGCACAACAGTGGTGTTATCTTGATGCTTCTTTTTCTTTGCCATGCTATACGTGTAGCTTGATCTTTTTCCTTCTAATTAAAGACACTTTAGAAAAAGTTTCGCACCTTTCTTTTTCTTTGCCATGCTACACGTTTAGCTTGATTTATTAGTATTTTAATTTAAAGATATCAAATTCTATTTTAAAAACAACTAGCACAGGAAAAGAAAAGAAAATAATAAATGTTATAATTCAATTTCAATCATAATATAAGTAACTTTCCAAAATTCTTTGTGAAACAAAAATAATTGGAAAAGAAAAAAAAAGTGTTTCACTCCCAAGAATTAAGTCAAGAGCCCTACCATTATAGAGGAGTACTCCTAGGATTTACTGAAATATTTTTCCATAAATTTGCTTAATTTTCGAGTTTATTTTCTGTGTCTAATTAGTGCACAGTTGGACTTGTTCTTCATTTTGTCATATAGTCATTCTAAATTGAGCTTATAATTACAATAAAATGATTTATATATTAAAAAAAATAACGCAGACATTATTTTATATTAATAAAATATTTTTTGCCCAATTTTCTATCTCTGATCTAGCAATTGATCAATGGAATTTCGCAAATAAAATCAAAACTCAAGTCAAGAAATACCCAGAAGAAAAGAAAAACAAACACACACACACATGCATTAACTAAATAAATCCAAAATCAAACCAAAGCCAAGAAACTGCAGAGACATTTCGTGATTGGAAAATTCTTCACGTCGCGTTAAACATTAAAGACCCTACAAATAAATTATAATAAAATTGTTTCACATCACACCACCACCACTACACTACAGTTCTGCTATTCTTTATCATCCCCATTATCTGCGAAACACCCCAACTAATTATAGGAAAACAAGATCATGAGTTATGTTACGAGAGAAAGCCCAATTAAATTCTGGAATTTACTACACATCATTTAATGAAACCCCAAATAAAATTGTATCTCTCTCTCTATATAATTTATAAACTATATGTATATATATCTTATGAAAAATCAATTGGCATCTTTGGTTCACAAATGAATCTCTCATAGACTTGCAGTTGACCTTAATAATCTCTAATAATCTAAGTCCGGGGAATTCTCATGTTCACCATCTTATATATATATATATATATATATAGTGTAATTCAGAGACTATTCAATAGCATTTTTTTTCTGGTAATTTGTTTATTTTGTGTCTTTTTCTTATTATATAATTTGGTTTGAGTTCAATATTCTTTTTTACCCTTTTGGCTATTATTCTGCGTGTCGGTTTAATTAAATAAAATAGGTTTTTTTTTGGCACAAATAAAATGGGTTTTTAGTTTGTCTAATTAAGTATATCTTTGTCCACTCTCTTTCAATAAAAATATAATATGTATGAAATTAATGAAATTATTGAAATATATTTTTTAAGTTTTCGATGAAAACAGTAAATAATAGTAAAATGTTGTGGCAATATGGTTTTTAACAGGAATTTCAGTTCATCTTTTGTTTATAGGTGGAATGTCGAACCACCTTGTATGACACGTTTCATTAAAAAAGGGCAAAAACTTTCATCTAGAAATACAACAATTTACTCATTGAGAGGACAAACTCGTATAACAAAAACTTGAATTGCATTTAATATTAGCTAAACAAATCAAATCTACAAAAAAAACATTTAAGATATGGAAAACACAAAAATCAAATCTAAAATTAAAAATTTCATATTTGAATTTATGGAACAAAAATATAAAAAAAATTCAAACACACATTAAAAACAACAAATAAAAATCAGAATTTAGATCTATATCAATCTGAAAATTATTATAGACAAACTTAAAAAAAACACAAAAAATACAAAAATTAAAGCTATAATTATGTTAAAATATTTATGCTGCAAGGTATTATATGAACCCAGTCTAAACGTTATGTGAATCAGCTATTGTTTTGTTGATATATATCTATAATTATAGTGCATCAAAAAAAATAATTATATTAATACATCAATATCATTATGATTAAATTCTGTTATATATAATATCATATAATTTTCAAATCATTTTTTCATTTCATTTTCCTTTTCTTGAGGAGAAAAAAAAACTCAGAGGCATTATTTTGATGTAGATGTGACTTTAGAACATTCAAAACTCCATAATTTTCCATTAAGTTCAAGCAAAATGGAACAATATAATTGGCTCTTTCCCCTCATTTTCTCCACGAATATGGATGTGGGACATCAATATTTACACGATTCTTATTATTCTTTTATTTAAAGTCTTAATTTTTTTAAAGACTAAGTCACTCTTAAATGTTATCTAATGTCTAATCTGAAGACTAAGTCACTCTTAAATGTGTAATCTAATATCTAGTCTGCATGGTTAGAAAAAATAAATGTTAATTTTACCTTATCGAACCTATACCAAAATAACATATTAGTAACAATAATAAAATATTTTGGAGTACAAAAATAACTCAACTTTAAAAGATTATCCTGAAAAATCATTCAGCTGAAAATTAACCATGAAAAGCATCGAATATCACCACCGAAATTCCTGCTATCACTTTAACTCAACGTATGACCTCATATGTAGGCAAGCACATCATTAAAGCGCATAGAAAATGTCATGTGTCAGTCCGATTGATAACTAGTTAAATTTGCTTGATATTACTTGATTTTCACTTACTTTTGTGCATTGATTTTTAGTTAAATCGCAAGTTTTTTTACTTGTTTTTGTGATTTTGACCATTGCAGGAATTAATTGGTGAATATGAAGCAATTTGTGACTAACTAGAGCTGATTAGAAATAGGTAAAAAAATTTTGGACAGTTTGAAAGCAAATAGTTGAATCTGGATAGAAATGAGCGTTCGCCTTCCCCAAGGCTAAGAGGTAAGGGTAAGTTTTTGCCTTCCCCAAGTCCAAGGGGCAAGACAAATGGGCAGGTTTCTTTAGCAGATCTGATGCGTATGAATTGACCTAACCGCCAAAGGAGTTCTAGCTAAACTTTGAGGATTTTTAGCCTATATTTCAGGGAATAGAAAGTAGTAGTTTTAGAAAGTTTGGATTATATTTAATATTTTTATTTTATTTTCTTAGTTTGGGTAGGATAAAAACTACTTTCCTTAATTTTAGAAAGGGGAGGAGGAAGAGGAGAGTGGCAGATCATCTTCTCCCTCTGCGTAGCTTTGTAACAGGAGATTTTTCATCTAGTTTTCAATTTTATTTTGCCTTTTGTTCATGCTCTTAAACTTTTTTTTCAAAATGATCGTTGCTTACTATTAGTGTGGGATGCATTATTTTCAAATTTAATCTATTAGTGTGGATTTTTAAAAATTAAAATTTAACTTCAATTCAATAATAATTTGTTAACCTAAATAGAATCAAATAAATGTGTACAATTTTAATTATTTTAAATTTTATAAAAAAATTCATATACCTATCAAATTAAAATATAATTTTTTTAAATTCATACCAACTACAATTTTTTTTATATCAAGCATGCCCAGCCTGATCCCAAATCGATCTGACCCTAATTCAATCTGGCCAAAATCCAATCCATCCTGGTTTGGCTGAACTCGATCATCCCAATCCAAACCTGGCAAGCCCAAAGTAGGTCTCAATTTTATTTATATATGCTTGTGCAGAAAAAAAATTTCAAATTTCGTTTATGGTGGCCCGAACTCGATCCATCTTGGTTCAGCTTGAACTCAACGCATCAATTTATAATTTTGATTTGTCACATGCATTTATCACATTATGCCTTTGATTTGCAGAACGTGCCATTCTTTCAATTTGCTCCTTTCAAATCAGAGAAGTAAATTAGTAAGATGAATGATGTTAAATTTGTATGGATGCAGATAATTGTAGCTCTTTGTTATTTCCTTTAATTATTCAATGTGAGATTCTTTCCAACAATTTATTGTTCTGCCCCAATGTTCACAGCAACAAATTGAAGGCACTTGAGACAATATATTTGAAAGATTAAAAGCCGAAAACAACTTGGCTTGATTCGACTTGGTACAACACTGTTACTGTCTTATTGCTAAATGACTAGCTATTTATTGTACTACTTCAGAATTTCTTTCGAAAACGGCCCTAGCTGCCTTGGCCTAATTATTTATGAGTCAATTTTTAAGAACTATCATGGAAAAGCAAATGCAATTACTACTAATGTAGCGTCTCAAATATGTTACACCCTATCTAGAAAATCAAACGCTGAGCTTAATAAAACTAAGCTTAGTAGGAAATTGGCCATGAAGATTTAAATAGCACTGCATTGAAATTTTGATCAAAATAAAGAAGCGTATGATAGAATTACAAGGTGGAGACGAAACTATTGAAACATAAAGAGTGATACCAAATTATACAACAATGTTTTCATGAAATTTTAGCCAGTGACAGTTTCATAAACAGAAATTTCTTCCAATTTAACTGCTGAGAATGGTTTTGACAAAGGAAGCCATTTGGCTACTAGTAGCTGTGAACAAATCTGTCTCATTGTTGGCCGAAATTGAGGAGTGCCACTCAAACATGCAAAGGCCAGTTTTACTGCATTCACTACTCCTTCTGCTATTTTATCATGAGGAAGTTGGAGTCGTTGATCAATCACATCCTTCAGCAATGTATGTTGGCCAATTGCTGGACAAGATGAAGATGAAGATGGAAAAGACAAGATGAGATCTCGAGGATGGATTCCCATTATAATTTCAAGTGTCACGACTCCAAAACTATAGACATCGCATTTTTCATTCACTTTCATCGTGTATGCCAGCTCTAAAAAAGAAATGTTAATAATTTATCAATCATTATAGATTACGCAAAAAATAAAAAATCATTCAAGGATAGAATTGTCGCTAATGTAATTCAAATATAAGTGAAATCAAGGTATTGCACCTGGAGCAGTGTATCCAAATGTGCCTGCAAATGACGTCCAATTTGACGATTCAGGAACCAATAGCCTAGCTGTGCCGAAGTCGGAAACATGGGCCTCATATTCTGAATCCAACAAGACGTTATTACTGGTAATGTCTCGATGAATAATTGGAGGAGAGCAATCATGGTGCATATATGATAATGCATTAGCTATTCCTTCTATTACATTTAGCCTTTTGATCCAATCCAACTCCATTGATGCTTCTATGTCACTTAATGCCTTTTTCAAACTTCCTCTTTCAATGAAGTCATAAATCAAAAATGTGTGTTTTGGATGTGGACAAAACCCGAGTAATTTCACAATGTTTCGATGACGAATATTTGTCAATGCGTTAATCTCACTTGTAAATGCTTTCAAATCAGTACAAGATTGGTGAAGCTTCTTCACAGCAACCGCTCGACCTGGTGGTACCACAGCTTTATACACAATCCCATACCCTCCTACCCCAATGCAATACTTTGAATTGAATTCTTCTGTCGCTTGAATGATGCTTTCATACTGCAAATTAGGATCATGGCCCCAAATCGCATAATTAGCTTCACGATTGAACCGAGCTTTTTTATTTCTTATTCTTCGATAGAGAATGAAGAAACCTCCAATTAAGACAAACAATAGCAAAAAGCCACCTAAGAGAGGAAGAAGAATTATGATGCCTACTTTGTTTCCCGTTCTATGGAAAATGCATACCTTAAGCATTGTATTATTGCCACATAGGTTCTTATTGTTTCGAAGTGCTTCAAATGAAGCCTCATGAAAAGTTTTAATGTTGGGAATTTGGCCCTCCAATTCATTATATGATATATCCACTTTTGTCAAGCTTAACAAATTATCAAAACTTATTGGAATTGAGCCTGACAATCGATTATGGGAAAGGTTCAATCTCTCTAGTCTTTGCAACTCTCCAAATTGTTCTGGGATTGTAACCAGCAAATTTTGACTAAGATCAAGATCTTCTAAATAGTGTAGGTTGCATAATTGTGATGGAATGCTCTTTGCCAACTTGTTCTTGCTGAGATTCAAGAATAATAATCCGGAGCACTCCCCAATTTGCTCTGGAATCGCTCCACTTAGACTATTTGCTGCAAGGTTAAGGCGACGAAGAGTAGATAGCATTACTATTTTGTTAGGAATGCCACCTGAAAGCTTGTTACCATCAAGGTGAAGTTCAACCAACCTTAGCTTCCCCAATTCCTCAGGAATGACCCCTACAAGCTTGTTGGATGAGAGATCTACTAATTGCAACTTTGGTGCCTTTCCGATTTCCGCCGGTATTGTGCCAGAGATATTATTGTTGGAGATACGAAATGTTGACAAATTGCCAAAATTTTTCCATTTCAAAGAAAGCTCACCATAAAACTTGTTCTCACTTAAATTTATGAAACTTAAGTGTGGATGCACACCAAATGCGTTAGATATATTTCCCATGAGATGGTTGTTTTGAAGGTGAAGTCTCAATAAGCTACTACAGTTAATAAGGCTTTTAGGCAAAGGACCACCAAAATAATTATCATATGCAGCAAAATATCGAAGTTCTCCACCAAGGCATATGTCTTGTGGCAAGTGGCCATTAAACTTGTTTGAATAGACTAGCAATTTCTCTAAGTGAGTTATGTTGTTCAATTGAGATTCAAGAGTCCCATTAAATTTATTCAAATGCAAGGTCAATTCAACAAGTGATGTCATATTTTCAATTTCTTGAGGTATTGAACCTGAAAGTTGGTTGACACCAAGACAAAGAATTGATAGATTTGTCAAATTGCCTATAGAGTATGGAATGGCACCACTTAGGGTATTATTTGACAAGTCAAGGTTTGTGACAAATTTTAGCATGCCAATTTCTTGAGGTATTGACCCAGAGAGTTGATTGTTTAAAAGACAAAGAATTGAGATATGTGTTAAGTTTCCTAGAGAGCTCGGAATTGCACCAATGAGATAGTTATTTGACAACTTAAGATCTATGACAGATATCAACATTCCAATTTCTGGAGGTATTGAATTAGAAAGTTTATTGTCATTAAGATAAAGAATGGATAAGTTAGTCAAGTTGCCTACAGAACTTGGAATTGCACCACTAAGACTATTATATGATAAGCTAAGGTTTATGATAGATCTCAACATTCCTATTTCTTTGGGTATGAAACTAGAGAGTGTATTGTGATGAAGATGAAGAATGGACAGATTTGTCAAGTTTCTTATAGAACACGGAATGGCACCACTGAGATTGTTATTTGATAAGTCAAGAATATAAAGTTTTGAAAGGTTAGAAATATGTGAAGGAATAATCCCATGGAATGAGTTGAGACTAAGGTTAAACTCCACGAGATTTGGAAAGAAAGAGAAGGTTAGACTGTGAAGCGTACCTTTCAAAGAAGAATTGAAAAGGCTTATATTGGTGACACTGCCAGCTTTGTTGCAGGAAATGCCATACCAATTGCAAGGAGTGGTAGCTGGTTCCCATGAAGATAAGATAGAACGGCTTTGATTGTCAAGAGAAGCTTTCCACCACAAAAGACCACTTGCCTCACTTTTAAAAGCAGAAAAAGAAGTTTTGTGAACAGCAAAGGAAACAACAAACAGATGAGGAATCAGAATAATTATAATAAGGAAAAAGAAGAGGAACAACATGGGAACTGGTTTCTCTAGAAATAAATACATTACTTGGGAATAAGGGGAGTTATGTTTATGAAATGTTTCAGTTGAAATTACAAAGCTACTTATAAAACCCTTTATATAGCAGGTCATCAACTGCTGCTTTCATTGAAGAAGAAAATGAAATCCTTGGGTCTCCATCCAATCCTAGAAATTAGATTGGCTTAGAAAATGAATTAAATATAAGTTCTGAAAAATCCATTTTATTCATGTATTGATAATAAATAGCAATAACATCATCATGGTATATGTTGAAAAGGTATGACTGTTAAAATATTTATGGTGCAAGAAATTATATGAGCTGAGTTTAAACATTATGTCATGTGAATCAACCATAGTTTTGTTAATATGTGCAACTAGTGCATGAAATAAATAATTATATTAGTACTTTAATTTCATTTTTATTAAATTCCGCCATATATAAAATCATGTAAATTTGGAGACAAGAATGTCAGTCGATGGAGATGTGAGTTTAGAAAAATCAAAGCTCCATAATTTTCCATGCGAAAGAAAATGATAGAAGTGGCTTTGCATTTTCGTTCATTTTCAAGACAATATTGTCAAATATCAATATCAATTAGAAAATATGGAATATTTTTGTCCACTTTAGAAAATATTGTCCATTTCAAGACAAAACACCATCATGTGTCATGGACTGATCTTTAGCAAAAAAGAACCTAAATGTCTAAAAACTGCACTTCAGATATTCTTATCCATTGGCAGTGACGTGTTAGGTATGAGTAGCATTTCAAAAATCACTAATAAAGGAATTCCTCGTGGAAAGCATTTCAAAAAGAAACTTTAGAAAAAGTTTCGCACCCTTCTTAATTTTTCTTTGAAGCAAAAATAATTGGAAAAGAAAATAAAAAGAGTTTTACTTTAGTTAATTACAATCTAGAAATGATAACAAATTAACAACTTTCTTATTTAAAATTAAATGAATTTACACCAATTAAAAGATTTACAAGTTTACAGCATTGTATTAAAAATTATAATATATACAAGTTTGAATATTAGGGAACATATAAACAACAATTATGTTTATAAAGAGACAATAAATTAAAAATACACCAATTTTTAGGGTATATATAAAATTACCAATAATATAAAAGAGTCGAATCATATGAATCACACATAATGAATGTTGGAGAAATTCTTAGAATGAAGAACATATAAATTTTATTTTTCAATTTTTTATAAAATAAATTACATATGCCTATTTATAGGTTTATATATCAACTATAAACTTAAGTCACTAACCCAGTAATTTCACTAAACAATTAACTCATAACCTCACTAATCCACTAACTCCATTAACTCCACTAACTAAATAATAATTAACAAAAATAATATAAATATGTTAAAATAAAATTCACTAATTTGGTTACTAAATAAAAAAATAATGATTTTTAATCAATTCTCCAACATACTACCTTGATTCAAAATTATATACATTTAATTGTTTTATTTGAGCACTTATCTTCAATGCGCATTTTATTTTAATTTTTTTTAAATACTTTCTCTTTAATTCTTGATATACTCTCTCATCAAATTTCGATTTTTGATGCACTTTCTCATCAAATTTCAACTATTGATATAGTTTCTCATCAATTTTACACCATCAAATTTTCTTGGAGCACCTCTCTCTCCAATTTAAAAAACAATTTATTGTGCCAAATTTGTCTGATGATCATTTGCAAATCTCAAATCTTATTTTATATGTCCGTAATTGATATTTTTCTCCATTGAATATGGAAGGCCAAATCTCACTTGTTTTCTCTAGTGTCATTTTTCTCATAAACCCATGGCCAATAAAGACTCTGATACCACCGTTGGCGAATTTTTTAGGATTAAGAACATAAATTTCATTTCCTAATTTTTCACAAAAATAAATTATATATATATCTATTTATAGGCTTATATATCAACTATAAACTTAGGCCATTAACCCACTAATTTCTCTTTTACTAACACCATTAACTCCACTAACTAAATAACAATTAACAAAAATAATATAAATATGTTAAAATAAAATTCACCAATTTAGTTACTACATAAAAAATAATAATTTTGAATCAATTCTCCAACAATGAATTATGTCACTTATACTATATACAAGTTTGAATATTATGGAGCACAGAAACAACAATAATGTTTACAAAGAGACAATAAAATAAATTTGCTGAAATATTTTTCCATAACTTTGTATTAACAAAATATAATTTCTGCTCTTCTTTCTATCTCTCAGTTAGCAATTGAATGGAGTTTCGCAAATAAAACCAAAACTCAATTCAAGAAATACCCAGAAGAAAAGAAAAACAAACAAAACGCACACACAGAGATGCATTCACAAACGGAGAAGTCAAGCAGCAGCCCAAAGCCAAGAAACTGCAGACATTTCGTGGTTGGAAAATTCTTCACACCGCGTTAAACATAAAGACCCTACAAATAAATAGACACCACCACACTACACTGCAATAATAAGAATTCGGCCAACTGAATCATAAATTCAGGCGAGTCATGACCTGAATCATAAATTCGGCCAACTGATTGGGTTACATCGTGATTATCAAAATCGCAGTAAGAAGAAAATGATGCAATGGTAATTTCGAAAATAATCCATTTTACGAGGACAATAACTTTAATATAACTATCACAGAACGGACTCATAGACACGTTCCCTTCCCACAGTGCCATAAACAGCCAATAACACTTCATGTGAGCGTCACTGCATGACCGGTGCGTGGCTTCACGATGTACAGTGAAGGGCGGCTGGGGTAGGACATAAGATAAGACAAAATAGGTAAAGGCGCGTGCGTGTGGGTGGGGTCAAAAGAAAAAGGAAAATGGTGGAAAAGGAATACACAAATTCTAGAGAGAAAAAAGGCCGAGTCTTAGAGAGAGAAACTTTTTGGTTTTGTTTCTGGCAATGTTATTAAAACCGGACCGGCCGGTTGAACCGGTTGAACCTCGAACCGACAGGCCAGCCGGTTGGTTTGACTACCAAAAACCGAATTGTCAAAAAACCGGATTGAACCGAAAAAAACCGAATAGAACCGAAAAACCGGCGAACCGGACAAAACCGAGTTTTTTGCTAAAAATGTAAAAAATCAATTTTTTTTGAATTTTTTCACCCACCCACATATATATATATATATTTATTTATTTATTTATTTGAAAAACTTAGTATTTTAAATTTTAAGTATATCACTTAATAATTTAATATATTTATTATATTTTTGATTCATTATAATCAAATATATATATATATATATATCACTTAATAATTTAATATATTTATTATATTTTTGATTCATTGTAATCAAATATATATATATATATATATATATTAAATTTTTATTATTTATTTATTTGAAAAAATTAATATTTTAAATTCTAAATATGTCACTTAATAATTTAATATACTTATTATCTATTTGAATTATTGTAATAGTATATTAAATTATTAAATAATATCTTTAGAATTTAAAATATTAATTTTTTTCAAATAAATAAATAATGAAAATTTAAAATATATATATATTAAAATTTTATTATTTATTTATTGAAAAATTAGTATTTTAAATTCTAAAAATGTCACTTAATAATTTAATATACTTATTATCTATTTGAATTTATTGTAATTAAATATAATTATACTTATATATGCAAGGTTAATATTTTTTGTGTTCACTTTATTAGTACTCCATCTAAACATGAAATTATTTTCATGATATGATTGTATTTTTATGTTTCTAGCATATGATATTCAATAATCTATAATTAATCACTTATAATAATAAAATTAAAATTATTTTCATAACTTATTATTAAAATATTTGTGATATATATTTAAAATTTGATGAATATTTTTTTAATTTTTATACAATAGTATTTAAAAAATTATAATAATTATAATATTTTAAAAATAGAAAAAAACTCGGTTGAATCCGGTTGAATCGGTCGAATTACGAACCTTCAGCCTTGCCGGTTCTCTATCCGGTCCGATTTTAATAATATTGGTTTCTGGAGAGTTTCAAGAGAGGAGGCATGCCTAAGTTCTTCCCAACAGTAGAATTCTTATTATTTTCAGAGTGCAGGTTTTTCAATTTTGTTAAATTTGTCATGATGTGAATTAAGGACCTGATATGATAAGATAAAAATTAACTAGAATAAAAATTAAAGAATAAGATAAAATAATTGAAGGACGACAGAGTAGGAAAAGAAATTAAAAATTGCTTTTGCATCTCAGCTTGCCATTCAAACACAAGCCTCGAACAAGAAGGGAATGCCAAAGGTTAATTTTATTTATAGTCACTAAATTTATGCTTCATCGTTCAAAAATAATTGATTTATTTTTTATAATTTAAATATAATTAAATTTATTATCTTTTTACAAAAAATTTATTTTGACCGATTTTCGACAATTATTCTTGCTGAAATGCCAATATAGCACATCACATCATATATCTGGACACACGTGAAACGATAAATCAGTAACCACATCACCAGAAAAGGCACGTGTGTCTAGAAATATGACGTGACGTGCTGATGTGTCGTGTAATATAGCCTCTTTCGATGATGTGACTACTGACTTATCATGCAATGTGTGTTCAAACATATAGCATGATATGCAACGTCAGCATTTTTGAAAAGAATTATCGCTAAAAATCGGTTAAAATGATTTTTCTATAAAAATATAATAAGTTCAGTGATATTTAATTTGCGAAAAATAAATTATTTATTTTTGAACGATTAGACGTAAATTCAGTAATTATAGGTGAAATTAACTCGAACGCAAGACCATAAAAACAAGATCGTGAGTTATGTAAGTTGGCTATGTTAGGAGACCATAAAGATTTTATTCCATGTCCCATCGATGGCTGAAAAAATTGGGCGTATACGGGTTAGAACCAGTTACAGTCTAAGAAAAGTGTGCTAAAACTTAAATAAATTTAATAAAATTTCCTTATTTCCTTATTTCTCTAATCCATCAAAGTTTATATGTTGGTTTGATAAGCGTTCCTTTGTGCATTGATTTAATACTCTATCAAAACTATAAAATTTTTGCTTCAATACTCTTGTTTCGAGTCTTCTTGTTTCTAGTTTAAAAAGTTAGTTAAAAAATCCATGTTTTGATAAGAGACTTTGGGAAGTTCTTGTGGATGTTTTACTAACTTCAGTTTTGCATTTCATTTTTATCAAGCTTCTAGGATAGATGACAGATGTTTAGGAGTATTTAGGTTGTAGTTAATTTTTAATTTTATTTTTCTTTAATTATCTAGATTAGGAATATGTTCTTTAATTTAGGACTTTCTCTATATGGGACGTTTTCTTCTCTATAGCAGTCGGATTCAATTTGGCCATATTTTTCTTTTTATTGTCTTGTCCATGTGCAGCTAAACATTTATTTTCAGTTCAAGATTAATTCAAAGTTAAGTTTTCCTCATCGATTGTGAGATCTAATTTGTTTATTCTTATTTCTTTAATTCTTGTTCTGTTCATATGACTTTCTGTGATTATTGAAAAATTCCATCTCAATTGTTAATCTGTTATTTGCACAATAAGACATCATTGATCATTTAATAGGTTGACATTCACTTAGTTATTTGTTAATTAGGAATTTTATATAGCGCTTAGTCTTATTTAATTCGTTAATAAGTAAGGGAAGATTGGTTAGAAATGATTGTTCAATAACTATAACTAGTCTATTACATAAAACTATTGAGTAATTCTTGCATCTATGATCAGTTCTGAGAATCTTGTACCGCAAATTAACTTGGCTGGAATTTATTCATATTGATCTCGTCATTTAATATTTGCTTATTTTATTTTAATTCTATTATAAAATTCCCTTTTTTATTTTTTAATTTATTAATTTTCTAGTTATTTAAAAAATTTAAATTCTATTAATTCATGTATATTTGATAGTACTCATTACTATTTACAAGTTAATTAATTTTAATCAAGAGTAGGAATTTATTTTATTGTTGATTTTGAGAACCATTATAATTTTATACAAGAAATATGAAACTATAATACCCATTATCATCATTTGGGCCTGGTACTTCTTGGCACAAGACCTAACTCCGAGCAAAGGCCCAAACCCATTTTAGTCAGCTTGCAAGCAACGTGATCAGATTGACAGGATCATACCCTGTCATGTCTGATTAACTTAATAAAGCTGCATTTTATCAAATCTTTTGACACACACAACCTGACATGCCGAGTCGATCATCTAACCTCGTTATACTATTTTTAAGCACTCAAATATCTAAATAGTAGGTCCAAAGGTATGCACTGAAAAGATCCCAAAGCACATGAGGATCGTATATTAAATTCCTGATACTTTCTCTTTCTAAGCATTACTGCTTTAAGTTTTACAGCGCTTATACTTAGTCTGATCGGACTTGTCTGATGGCAGATTCATTAAGTCTTGCTGATCCATCAGCTTATTCAGTCTTACATTTGGCCTCATCTATTTCTAAACTTTCAGGAGTTATCGTGAAATATTTTTATATTAAATGTTGTCCATTTCCACACAAAACATCATTACATGGCATGGACGACTCCGTCACCCTAATCTGCAATCTTATCTTTAATCTCCATATATATAGGGTCCACAAATGTTAAAAAATCTACTTTAGATTTTCTTATCTTTTGAAAAATCAATTAGCATCTTTGGTTCACAAATAAATCTCTCGTAGACTTGCAGTTGACCTTAATAATATCTAACAATCTAAGTCGGTGGAATTCTCATGTTCACCATCTTACATTCGTGGCATTGCTAATTACAAAATTTATTGATCTTCTCTGGTTCACTTGCTATGCTTTACTTTCAACAAATTTAAAACTAGTTTTTTTATTTGGTTTTATTAATCGGTAATTAATTTTTGTTCTCTCTATATATATGCAATTCATAGACTATTCAATAGCTATTTTTTCTTGTAATTTATATAACACAGCCATTATTTCGTATTAATAAAATAATTTCTGCCATATTTTCTATGCCTCAGTTAGCAATTTAATGCAGTTTCGTATTAATAAAGCCACAATAGTCGAAAAATTATTTACATTCTTTCAATTTTTTCCTTTCAAATCAGAGGAGTAAATTAGTAAAATGAATCATTATTGTTCTGCCCTAATGTTCACGGCACCCACTTGGAAGCACTTGCGACAAAATTGTTTTGAAAGATTCGAAGGAGAAAATAATTTGGCAAAGCTCGTGATAAAAGGCAGGATAGAATTTTGCTAAGAAATACCGAATAATCTTCACGTATGTTCAATTCATTAAATGCATAACGACTGAATGAAGCATCGTCCTCGATACATGTGCAAGCGTTAAATGCATAGCAAAGAACTAAGTGTCGCCCTTGGTACTTACACAGGCATTAAATGCATAACAGCCGTCTGAACTAAACGGACGTGTCACTTTGGATGAGCGTCTTCTAAAAATTTAAAAATTCCGCCAAAAGATTCAAATCGCCCAATCGGATCCTTTGGAGAGGAGGACAAGTCATAACTATGAAAAAAACATCTATAAGGTCCAATCAAGTAGTGAAAACGAGGATTCTAGCTCCCAAACACCTCATACCCGATCGATCAAAGGCAAAAATTTGGCGACCATACAAATTCTGAGGCTAATACTGAGCAAAATTGAACATGTCGATAGCCTTGATGGTGATAGGTTCCCTCATATTGATGCCAGTTTGTAGAGTGACGATATAGTAATTGGAAAGTGCACAAAATCTGGCCAAGATCATAGTATAAAATTGAAGCACGCTAAAAGAGGCATGGTCCAAAAAGTTATTGCGACTTTCGATAACATGGAAAAAACTTATGTTATATTATCTCTGAGGCTGTGTCCGCAAATGGCAAATGAGCAGCTTACTGCTCTCACGCCTATGCACCCCCTCTTTCATCACCATGAAATTTGGACGAATCATCGCATAAACCTCAGCAGGCATATTGTATTGTGCGGGAATTTCAGCCGCTTCCGCCTCCATGAGTTTCGAAGGATGAGTCGCAGTCTCACAGTCTTTATAAGCCTTAAGAAAACTCCCCCCTATAGATTTAATGCTACTTGGAGTCATCTCTGATGAAGGGGAGAAGTAAAAAGTGATATTGTGAATAAGGAATTACTTGGGTAATCCTAGAAAAACTTCGAAATTGCTGACATGTCAAAGTTCATGAGAAAAGGCATGGCAGAAATTTTGCTAAGAAATGAGAAAACTCACCCCAAATTTACCTATTTATAGGCTTTAAGCTTTTGAAATTATCCAGCCAACTCTCTGTTGGATAATCACCACGTGTCTCCAATTCATTAAGTGCATAACAACTGAACGAAGCGTCGCCCTCGACACATATGCAGGCGTTAAATGCATAGCAGAGAATGAAGCGTTGCCATTGGCACGCGCGTACACATTAAATGCATAACAGCTGTCTGAGCTAAATGGACGCGTCTCTTCGAATGAGCATCTTCTAAAAATTCAAAAATCCCGTCAAAAGGCTTAAATCGCCGGATCGGACTCTTTGGAGGGAGGACAAGTGATAACTATGAAAAAAATATCTCCAAGGCCCAATCAAACCGGCTCAATAACGCTTGACAAGGCGCATAGCCCATCAACTAAAAGGCATAGTGTGAGCTGAAAGACAAGACAGAAAGGCATAGCATCCGATCGGACCGATGGGACGCGTTGTCCTGTTTAGTCCACTGATACAAGTAAACACCTATGCCTTCACCTGCTCCCTGTCACATCGTCGCTCACCTGCTCCAACTGCCAATTATCACTCCCCCAAGATACTTGAGTACCGCTCCAAATGACCCCTATAAATAGCCAAAAATATAATAGTTTTAGGTATTGAACATCTGACTCTCTCTTTCTAAGTACCTTTTCTCTAAAAGCTAATCACTTAAGTTTCGGAGTGCTAACATCCAGGTCCGATCGAGCACTCTATTTTGCAAGTTTTATCATCCGACCGAATTCTTAACTGTATATTCTTTTTCATACCGATAAAATTAAAATCTGCTTTATCAATTAGAAAATATGAAATATTTTTGTCCACTTTAGAAAATATTGTCCATTTCAAGACCAAACACCATCATATGTCATGGACTGATCTGTAGCAAAAATGAACCTAAATTTCTAAAAAGTGCACCTCAGATGTTCTTATACATTGGCAGTGACGCGTTAGGTATGAGTAGTATTTCAAAAATCACTAATGAAGGAATTCCTCGTGGAAATCATTTCAAAAAGAAACTTTAGAAAAAGTTTCGCACCCTTCTCAATTTTTCTTTGAAGCAAAAATAATTGGAAAAAAAAAATAAAAAGAGTTTTACTTTAGTTAATTACAATTAGAAATGATACCAACTTAACAACGTTCTTATTTAAAATTAAATAATTTTACACTAATTAAAAGTTTTACAAGTTTACAGCATTATATTAAAAATTATAATATATACAAGTTTGAACATTAGGGAACATAGAAACAACAATTATATTTATAAAGAGACAATAAATTAAAAATACACCAATTTTTAGGGTATATATAAAATTATTAATAATATAAATGAGTCGAATTATATGAATCATACGTAATAAATGTTGGAATGTTGGGAAAATTCTTAGAATGAAGAACATATAAATTTTATTTCCCAACTTTCCACAAAACAAATTACATATGCCTGTTTACAGGCTTACATATCAACTATAAACTTAAGCAACTAATCTAATAATTTCACTAAACAATTTAACTCATAACCCTACGAATCCATTAACTCCACTAATACCATTAACTCCACCAACTAAATAAAAATTAACAAAAATAATATAAACATGTTAAAATAAAATTCTGTAATTTAGTTGCTACATAAAAATAATGATTTTGAATCAATTCTCCAACATACTCTATTGATTCAAAATGATACACATTTAATTGTTTTATTTGAGCATTTATCTTCAATGCACATTTTATTTCACTTTTTTTTTTAAATGCTTTCTCTTCAATTCTTGATACTCTCTCATCAAATTTCTATTTTTGATGCATTTTCTCATCAAATTTTAACTATTGATTCATTTTCTCATCAATTTTACACCATCAAATTTACTTGTGCCAATTTTGCTTGACTATTTGCAAATCTCAAATCTTGTTTCATATGCCCATAATTGATATTTTTCTCCATTGAACATGGGAGGCAAAATCTTACTTGTTTTCTCTAGTGCCATTTTTTTCATAGATCCATGACCAATAAAAGCTTTGATATCATTGTTGGAGAATTTTTTAGGATTAAGAACATAAATTTCATTTTCCAATTTTCTACAAAAATAAATTACATATATCTATTTATAGGCTTACATATCAACTATAAATTTAGGCCAGTAATCCAATAATTCCTCAAAAAAATTAACTCATAACTCGACTAACTCCATTAGCATAATTAACTCCACTAACTAAATAACAATTAATAAAAATAATATAAACATATTAAAATAAAATTCACTAATTTAGTTACTACATAAAAAATAATAATTTTGAATCAATTCTCCAACAATGAATTATGTCACTTTACTTGCACTCTATACAAGTTTGAATATTAGGGAACAAAAAAGCAACAATAATGTTTATAAAGAGAATAAAATAAATTTGCTGAAATATTTTTCCATAAATTTGTATTAATAAAATATAATTTCTGCTCTGTTTTCTATCTCTCAGTTAGCAATTGAATGGAGTTTCGCAAATAAAACAAAAACTCAATTCAAGAAATACCCAGAAGAAAAGAAAAACACACACACGCATATGCATTAACTAAGTAAACCCAAAAACAAACGGAGAAGTCAAGCAGCAGCCCAAAGCCAAGAAACTGCAGAGACATTTCGTGGTTGGAAAATTCTTCATACCGCGTTAAACATAAAGACCCTACAAATAAACAGACACCACCACACTGCACCCGCGTGCGTAATGATTGTGTTCAATAACTGTAATTAGTCTATTACATAAAACTATTGAGTAATTCTTGCATCTATGATCAGTTCTTAGAATCTTGTACCGCAAATTAACTTGGCTGGAATTTATTCATATTGATCTCATCTCATTTAATATTTGCTTATTTTATTTTAATTCTATTATAAAATTCCCTTTTTTATTTTTTAATTTGTTAATTTTCTAATTATTTAAAAAATTAAAATTCTATTAATCCATGTATATTTGATAGTACTCTTCACTATTTAAAAGTTAATTAGTTTTAATCAAGAGTAGGAATTTATTTTTTATTGATTTTGACAACTATAATAATTTTATACAAGAAATATGAAACGACGATACCCATTATCATCATTTGGGTCTGATACTTCTTGGCACAAGACCTAACTCCAAGCAAAGGCCCAAACCCATTTTAGTCAAGCTTGTAAATAACGTGATCGGATTGACAGAACCATACCCTGTCATGTCTGATTAACTTGATAAGGCTGCACCTTATCAAATCTTTTGGCACACACAAACTGACATGCCGAGTCGGTCAACTAACCGCGTTAGACTGCTTTAAGTTTTACAGCTCTTATACTTAGTCTGATCAGACTTGTCTTATTGCAGATCCATTAAGTCTTGCTGATCCATCAGCTTATTCAGTCTTACATTTGGCCTCATCTATTTCTAAACTTTCAGGAGTTATCGTGAAATATTTTTATATTAAATGTTGTCCATTTCCACACAAAACATCATTACATGGCATGGACGACTCCGTCACCCTAATCTGCAATCTTATCTTTAATCTCCATATATATAGGGTCCACAAATGTTAAAAAATCTACTTTAGATTTTCTTATCTTTTGAAAAATCAATTAGCATCTTTGGTTCACAAATAAATCTCTCGTAGACTTGCAGTTGACCTTAATAATATCTAACAATCTCAGTCGGTGGAATTCTCATGTTCACCATCTTACATTCGTGGCATTGCTAATTACAAAATTTATTGATCCACTTTAGACATAAAAGACTTTGAATTTAGAGGGAATAAAAAACTCTATCATAAAACTCTATTTTGAAAACAACTGGTGCAGGAACAGAAAAGAAAAAAAAAAAGGAGAAATGTTAACTCCCAAAAGTTCTTTGAAACAAAAATAAATGGAAAAGAAAAGAAAAAATGTTTTACTTTAGTTAATTACAATTTAGAAATGATAACAAGTTAACAACTTTCTTATTTAAAATTAAAAGATTTACAAGTCAACGACATTGTATTAAAAATTGTAATATATACAAGTTTGAATATTAGGGAAAACAGAAATAACAATAATGTTTATAGAGAGACAATAAAATAAATACACTAATTTTTAAGGCTACGGGGCAATTTTGCCCTTCATCAGAGGGCCCTACCTATATAGAGGAGGACTACACCGTAGGATTTGATAAAATATTTTTTTCTGTGTCTAATTTTTTTCTAGTTTATTTTGACTATTCTTTTTATTTTCTGTGTCTAATTAGCGAATAGTTTGGCTTGTATTATTTCCAAAAGCAGAAAGTATTATTTTCAATTTTTGTCTATCAGTGTGGATTTTTTAAAATCAAAGTTTAACTTCAATTCAATAATAATCGGATAATCCTTAACTCTGATAAAATAAATTTATATAATTTTAATTATTATGAATTTTATAAAAGAAAATTATCCATCAATTAAATTAAAACATAAATTTTTTAAATTTTAAACATAAAATATAAATCATAAAATACAAACCATTTAAATGTAATATCAATGAATTAAAATAAAATGACATAAACACTAATTTATCAATTATATACTTTTTAAAATTACAACAAAATATAAATACATATAAAAATTACTACTGATTAACAGTTAACTAATCAATTCACTAAATACTTTAATTTAAATCTATTAACCACAATTAATTGGATACTTAAATCCAAATCCATTAAACACAATTTTAAAAATTAACTTCTACATTCATATCCAATCGGACTCTAAACCGTTTTGATAATTATTCTATTTTTTTTAATCCAAGTACAAGTAAAAAGTTGTTTTTTTTTAAATATATAAAATGACACATTAATTTATACAATTTTATAAATTCACTGCTATACTTAAATTTATTCCAATTTAACACTTATATTTATTAAATGTTTTGCATATAAATATTCATAAAAGAGAAAAAGGAATTCTAAATGTTACATGTTTTCACTTTCGCTGAAACGGTAAAATCAGAAATACAAATTTCAGAAATTATGATTGTTAATCAGTAGTAATTTTTACATGTATTTATTCACATTGATCTCATCTCATTTAATATTTTATTGAGCCTGTTTACTTACAGAAAACAACTCCAATTTTTCAGAAAAATTTTTCATAGAAAACATAAAATAGAGATCATGTTTATTTTCGTCAGTTTTCTAAATTACAAAACAGAAAATAAATTTTTCAATTTTTTAAAATAAAAAAGAAATTGAAAAACTAATAAAAAATATTTTTTAAATTTTTTAAATAATATTAATACACACATATATATATGTACATACATACATATACATATACATGCATATGTAAATTTTTGTATGTGCTTACATACATAAGCATATGCATGTGCATGTATATGTATATGTAGTACATGCATACATACATACATATGGATATATATATATGTATGTACATACATATACATACATATGTATATGTATGTATATATATATGTGCATATATACACATACATATGTATATACAAATATACATACATACATACATGCATACATGTATGTATCTATATACATACATATATATAAATATGTATTTATGCATATATATATACATATATACATATGCACATACATATTCATATACATGTATCTGTATGTGTTTATACATACATACATACATATGTACATACATATATATATATATATGTATGTACATACATATATATATACACACACACATACATGTACCTATGTATGTATTCATAAATATATGTGTATATATATGCATATATTCATATACATATGTATGTATGCACATATATATATATATATATATATATATATATATATATATATATATATACATATGTACATACATACACACATACATATATGTATGTATGTATGTACGCATACATATACATGTAATATATATATATATATATATACGTGTGTGTATACACACGTATAAATAAATATTTTAATTTTTTATTTATTGATAAATAAATATATTTTTTAAATTTTTTTAAAAAAATAAATACTTTAATTTTTAAAAAAAATAAAAAATTATTTTTTATAAATAAATACACTCTAAAAATTATTTTTTTTAAGTTTCAAAGTGCTTGTATGAAGTCTGACCAGGCTTGTCTTATTGCACATCCATTAAGTCTTGCTGATGCATTAGCTCATTCAGCCTTACATTTGGCCTCATCTATTTCTAAACTTACAGGAGTCATCATGAAATCTTTTTATATTAAATGTTGTCCATTTCCACACAAAACATCATTACATGGCATGGACGACTGAGTCACCACAGATCTGCAATCTTATCTTTAATCTCCGTATATATATGAGGTCCACAAATGTTAAAATCAATGAAATTAATATAAGTTCTAAAAAATCCATTTTAGATTTTCTTATCTTTTGAAAAATCTATTAGCATCTTTGGTTCACAAATAAATCTCTCGTAGACTTGCAGTTGACCTTAATAATATCTAATAATCTAAGCCGATGGAATTCTCATGTTCACCATCTTAAATTCATGGCATTGCTAATTACAAAATTTATTTATCTTCTCTGGTTCACTTGCTATGCTTTACTTTCAACAAATTTAAAACTAGTTTTTTTTATCTGGTTTTATTAAATGGTAATTAATTGTTATTTGTTTATTTTGTGTCTTTTTCTTATTATATAATTTGGTTTGAGTTGAAATATTCTTTTTTACTTTTTTTGGCTAGTATTTTGAGTGGCGGCTTAAGTAAATAAAATAGGTTTGTAGTTAATATTATTTATTTAAGTATATCTTTATCCACCATCTTTTTCTTATTATATAATTTATTTTTTTGCTTTCAACCGATAATAGATTCACATTTTGATTTGATTTTAAAAATTTAATATCTTCTTCTATGCTACTTTGAAACTCTTTTTCAAATTCAAATAATCAATTACGAGTGATAATTATTATGTCACTTGTCAATTTCTCATTAGCTCATCATTTTTTATTTTATTTTTCTATCAAAATTATTTCAAAAACTTTTAAATATTATAATTAAGATGTTTTTAAAATTTTGAGTCAATCGAAATTTGTTTTGATAGGTTTCAGTCACCGAAATATTTTCGATCGATCCAAAAATTATAAAATTTAAAAGTGTCCAAAATTTTATTTTTTACTTTTGAAAATTAATATTCATTATTTTAAAATGTTCATGTAATGAGAATAATTTTTGGAAGTCCGTGAAATATTTTCAAGCCGGTCAAAATTAATTTGACCCATTTTCGATCTCGTGACTTATTTTTATTTTTGACTTTTGGAGGATTATTTGATCTCAATTCCAGCTTAAATTATACCATTAGATTCGTCATGAATTTTACTTTTTAATGGTGACATAAAATTTTTATTGGTCTCGGTGGACCCGGAATAGTATTATTTACCCTCAGTGTCATTATTCACCATCAGGATTAAAAATGTCCAAAATTTTATTTTTTACTTTTAGAAATTAATATTTATTATTCTAAAATGTTTCATGTAATTGGAATAATTTTTAAAAGTCCGTAAAATATTTTCAAGTCGGTCAAAATTAATTTGACCATTTTTCGATCTCATGACTTATTTTTATTTTTCACTTTTGGAAGATTATTTGACATCAATTTCAACTTAAATTGTACCACTGAATTCATCATGAATTGTACTTTTTAATTATGACATAAAATTTTTATGGGTCTCGGTGGATCCGAAATGGTATTATTCACTCTTAATATCACTATTTACCATCGAGAAATATTATTTATGCCAGTAGTGGTTCTAAGGCTTCACAGGTGGCGAGAGTGAAAGAGATAGATGATTTTGTCTACTCTCATGTGGAGGGTGTTGCTCCTGCTTCGGATAGTGCAGAGTTCAACCAATGGGAACAACAAGATCATTAGGTGCTCTCTTGGATTTTCTCCTCTATTACTGAAAGCATGCTGCCACAGATCATAGGAGTTGAAACGGCAAAGCAAGCATGGGACAAACTACATGCAGCCTATTCAGTGGGATCTCGACCTCAAATCCGCAATTTTCGACAACAATTGCAGAATCTTAAACGTGAGAATGATAGTATCACTACATATATGCAACAAGCCAAGAATTTATATGATCAACTAGCTGCCCTGCACAGTCCCGGTACTGTGCCTGCTTCTTCTCCACGTTCTTCATCTATCACTCCCGGTACTGTGCCTGCTTCCTTGGACACCAGCTCCATCATTTGCCACAACTGCAAGGGTCAAGGCCACATCTCACGTGTCTGCCCTTCCCCCAAACTTAACAAAAGCACTCGCTCTGCCCCACACCAGCATCACATCTTGCCTCTACCTCTTCCTCTCAACCTTGGATTATGGATACCGGAGCTACACATCACCTAACCTCTGATCTGGAAAATCTAGCCCTTCATTCTGAATACAATGGACCTGAGGAAGTCATCATAAGTAATGGCTCTAAACTCCCTATTCGTTCCACTGGTTCATTCCACTGTCATCTTAATGGTAAATCCTTTACCTTCAAAGATGTTTTATACGTTCCTTCCTCTTCTCAAAACTTAGTTTCTGTTCGATCTTTGACAGCTTCCAATAATGTTTTTGTTGAATTTTTTGCTAACTTTTTTGTGATCAGGACTTGGCAACGAAGGAAGTTTTGCTCCAAGGCCAGAGTAAAGATGGTTTGTACTACCTTCCACTGTCCACTGCGCCACCTGTTCAAGCTCATTTAGCTTCGGTTTCTACATGACATGCTCGTCTGGGGCATGCTTCTTTTCCAACTGTTAGGAAATTGTTAGCTTCTAATGTTATTGTTGCTTCAACTAAAACATCTTCCTCTATTTGTCATTCATGTTCAGTTAGTAAAAGTCATAAACTACCATTTTCTCGTTCCCTCTTCTCTGCTTCTCAACCACTTGAATTGGTGTGTTCTGATGTATGGGGCCCTGCCCGTATTAAATCACATGATGGGTATTCATTTTATGTGCTTTTCTTTGATCATTACAGCAAATATACTTGGATATATTTTATCAAACATAAATTTGATGTCATGTCCACATTTATTAAATTTCGGTCTGTTGTTGAAAAATTTTTTGGCCTCCCAATTAAGTCCTTTCAAGCTGATTGGGGTGGTGAATATCGTGTCCTCACCAACTATCTAGAAAACAATGGCATTACACAACGCTCATCATGTCCCTATACCCCTGAACAAAACGAATGTGCTGAGCGCAAACATTGCCATATTGTTGAATCCGGTCTTGCAATGTTAACCTTTGCAAAATTACCTGCAGCATTCTGGACATATGCATTTGACACAGCGGTCTATGTCATTAATCGGACCCCCTCCTCCTCAATTAATTTTGATGTTCCTTACAACAAACTTTTTGGTCACATGCCCGATTACACACAACTTCGTATTTTTGGTTGTCTTTGTTATCCTTGACTTCGTCCTTATGCTGCTCATAAGTTATCTCCTCATTCAACTAAGTGTGTATTTTTGGGATATTTTCGTATTCACAAAGGGTATAAATGTTATGATCCTGTTTCTCGTAAGTTGTTTATCTCACTCCATGTTGTGTTTTCTGAACAGGATTTACCATTTAAGGTTTTGAATCAAGCTCATGGTATCCATTCCAAGGGTCTACCTCTTCTACAAACCCCTGCTGTCACATTTCAGACTCTCACGCTGTCACCACACCATTATGCTTCCTCACCACCTGACCCGTCCCCTCCTCCACCTGTATCCCACTCCCCAATTCATCCAGCATTTTCCACCGCAAACCCACCATCTGCACTAGCTGTTGTTCGAACTACTGAGCGGGTCCCCATACCACTAAATACATCCTGTCCCCCCTTGCCACTTACTGTTGATCTTCGCCAGTTTGGGGCTCTCCCTTCCGTTACTTCCACTACCGCTACATCCACCCAGTCCCCTTCAGCACCATCTACTTCTCCTCCCTCAAGGATGGTCACACGTTCTCAAACTGGCTCTCTCAAACCACGGGCTCTTGTTTCTTTGGGTCCACCATCAGAACCGACCACCTTTGGGCATGCATCTAAATATGATTGTTGGCGTCAAGCAATGACAGATGAATACCATGCATTGATCACCAATGACACGTGGAAACTGGTTCCACCTCCTCCATCAACCAATATTGTGGGTTGTAAATGGGTCTTTAAAACAAAGACCTTACCTGATGGCTCTATTGATCGTTACAAAGCCAGGTTAGTGGCTAAAGGGTTTCATCAACGCCCAGGCCTTGATTTCACTGAGACATTTAGTCTAGTTGTGAAGCCGACCACCATTCGCCTTGTTCTCACCTTGGCAGTCTCACTTCAGTGGCGTGTGCTTCAACTGGACGTGTCCAATGCATTTTTGCATGGTGATTTGCATGAGGAGGTTTATATGCAACAACCCCCTGGGTTTGAGGATCCTTCATGTCCTCGATTTGTCTGTAAACTGCAGAAGTCTCTTTATGGCCTTAAACAGGCTCCTCGAATGTGGCATGATAAGTTGACTTCGACATTGCTCTCCTTTGGTTTCTGTGGTTCGAAGACAGATTGTTCTCTTTATTATTATTCTTCAGGCACTACACGTCTCTACTGCCTTATATATGTTGATGATCTTCTCTTGACAGGGAATGACATGCCACTTCTCAACAAACTTGTCTCTTTTCTGGAACACAAGTTTGCTATATGGAACCTAGGCCAACTGTCCTATTTCTTGGGTATTGAAGCCATCTGGACTAACAACAATCTTCTTCTCACACAGTCCAAATACACGAAAGCTATTCTGGCTAGAGCACAAATGGTAGAATGCAAGCCTATTTCTTCACCTACATCTTCGACTAATAAATTACGTCTTGCTGATAGTGACCTGTGTCCTGATCCCAGTTCTTACAGAAGCATCGTTGGGAGCCTTCAGTATCTTACATTCACACGGCTTGACATTTCCTTTGCTGTCAATAGAGTTTCTCAGTTTATGCATGCACCAACAATCAAGCATTGGAGTGCTGTCAAATGTATCTTGCGTTACTTACAAGGAACTCTCAGTCATGGCCTCTTCATTTCACCCACTGATTTGACTCAACTTCATTGCTTTTCAGATGCAGATTGGGGTGGTTGCTTGGATGACAGAAAATCAACGTCGGGTTATGCTATTTTTCTTGGCTCCTGCTTAGTTTCCTGGTCTTCTCGCAAACAAAGGACAGTGTCTCGCTCGTCTACAGAAGCAGAATATCGGGCTCTTGCCTCCTCTACATCTGAAGCTAGCTGGGTGAATATGGTGCTTCATGAGATTGGATTCCCTCTCTCCAAACCTCCCGTTCTCTGGTGTGATAATTTAAGTGCAGTTTACCTCACTGCCAATCCGGTTTTTCACAATCACAGCAAACATTTAGAAATTGATTTTCATTTTGTTCGTGACAAGGTTCGAAACAAATCTCTAATTATCCGATATATATCTACTGTTGATCAGACTGCAGACATTTTCACTAAGGTGCTGACCAAGGGTCGGTTTCAGTTCCTTCGAGCCAAGCTGCGAATTCAGTCTCCTCTTCCTCAGCTCTAGGGGGAGTAATAGGGATATGATAAGGAATATCAAGTTTCCTTTTGTTAGGACTCCTTACGTCCAACAGTTGTAGTCATCTGCTAGGACTTTATGTCCAGCAATTGTAGTCTCCTGCTAGGACTGTATCTCTGTTGTATATTTATACACTGTCAACATCAATATACAAGTAGGTCTGCTAATTGTTCACAGACCTATCAAGAACCAATTTGATAAAACGGGGCATACTCCACTCCAGTGATCACCTCCAGTGATGTTTCCTAAACTTAATCCTTGTCTTCCAACAAAGCTGAACTTAGTGAAAAAAAAAGAATCGGAGCTAGGCAACAAAATCAGATTGTCTATACACCCCCTGTTTTGCAAGACAGTCAGCAACCCCATTACAGTCTCTAGGGTTTTGGTGAAAGGAAACCAATTTAAGAGATTCCAAAAAAAACACTCAGTCCTGTTAAAAATGCTTGCAAGCTTCCAAGGTCTTTCAAAGCAAACAGGTTGCAGCCAAGATACAACATTTGAAGAATCAAATTCAAAAAGGATTTCACAATTTTTATGCTTTGAAAAGTCATGAAAACATAAAGCCTTTTCAACAGCACAAAGTTCAGTTTGGTTGGCCTCCATGCATCCGACACTACACGAGAACAAACACAGGAATTCACCTTTGAAGTTCCGCAATACTCCACCAACTCCAAAAGGTTCCGGTTTCCCCAAGGAGGAGCCATCCGTGTCTCACTTAAGAGGAGATGGAAGAGGGAAGCCACTGAAGATTAGGCCGGTGGATTTTGGAAATGATTGTAGCTTCTTGATACCATCCGAACATAGCATGAGATCCTGACCCAAAAAGAACTGATAATCTCTATGAGCCTTCAACCAGAAATTCGCCCTCGCTAAAACCAGATGGAATAAAGAGTCCAAATTACCAGACTTGCGAGCAAAACAACGATTATTAGGTTCCAACCAAATAGTCCAAAATGCAGCCATGAAAATCACAAAACCAAACATTTTTTTTGTAGCTTGCCTTTAGGCAACCCCAACCATTGAACAAGGAGATCTTTGATAGAGAAAGGAAGACATGTGAAGCAAATTAAAGATGCACTTAAAGTTACAGCTAATTAATATTTATCAACGCCATTTTTGTCTTTTTGGATATAAACTATCTAAATTGAAGTCTACTGGCTCGATTATGATTAAATTGGATTTCCAATGGGGAGACACATATATAAAGAGGGCAAAATGCTCCTTTTTTTAAGTATCCAAGACTTATATGTTAATTTGATAAGGAGATTCCATAAAGTAAGCATATTTTCCTTTAATGATATTAGGAATCGGACATTAATATTAATCAAACTAAAATGAAGTTATTTCATTAATTTTATATAAGAAATATGAAATATTTTTTTATCTTTAGTCTCCATCCTTTACAGCTGGATCTTAAAATCTTAGGATACATTCGGCGAGAATTTTATTTTCGTTTTTTTTAAATAAAACCAAAATATGTTTGGTGGAGTTCTTTCCACTTTCACTTCTACAAAAATGTAAAGAAATGTGATTTTAACCTAAAACAGAAAATAAAAACCTTCAAAATGTGATTTTTACGGTTTTTCTACTAATTTGTCTACATTTTAATTATTTTATCCTTATTATCATCCCATCACCACACTGCTGTCCCCTTTGCCACCACCACAACACTGTTGCCGGCCGTCATCACCACCACTGTCGTCGTCACTGCCATCGGCATCAACGCCATTGCCATTGTTCTTGTTGCCACCACCACCAGAATTATTATTATAATACACATGAATAATTAATAAAATATGATACAATTTTTAAAAAAATAATAATAAAAATTAAAAATAGTTTTTTAATTTTAAAAATAAAAAATTAAAAACTTCTAAATTTATCAAACTTACCCTTAATCTTTATATTTAGATAGTATAAAGATATTAAGTATATCAACAACATTTTCTTATGTGTTGGTTTTATGATGGTTTCCTTGTTAATTTATTATTATTATTTTTTTGGTAAGTCATGTTAGTATTGCTCACTGTCAAACGCAATTTCAAAAACATAAGAGGACAGCTATCCATCTCAACCGTACCCGAGCTTGCACAGCGTCCTCATAAACCACAACAAAAAAAACAAGGCAAAGGAAATACAATCACAGATAAAAAGTGTAAAAGCACAAAATGCAGCGACTCAAATAACTAGAAAAACCAGACCCCTGCACATTGTCTTCAGTCCCAAGAGGAAACAAAGCACCAGCAATTCAAGCAAAAATTAAAACCATAGCCTTTAATGCTTTTTCTACAGCACATAGCTCAGCCAGATTGGAATCCATTATACCAACATTATAGCAGAAAAGGCAAAAAATTTCACCTTTAAAATTGCGAAGCACACGTCCCATACCAGCTGGACCTGGCTTGCCTTTGATAGACCCATTCATATTCCATTTTAGCGAGTGAGGGTTAGGAGGTGACTAAACAGTAGCAGGACGGATTTTGGGAGTTGAAGTAACAATGAATAAATATCAGAAATTCAAATCAATACCGATATGAAAGGCTTTCAAAAAAAAACATAAAATTAAAAACACAAAAATTAAAATTAACAAAAAAAGCCAAAATTTAGATGAAAAAGAACTTTGAATTCAGAGAGATTTTTTTTTTCCCAAACAAGCAAAATTTATGAACAAATCTATTTTTCACTACACATAACCCTGTAAAACATTTAACTAGACAATCTAATCTTAATTTTTTTTTTGTGTTGGTTTTATGATGGCTTCTTTGTGATTTCTATTTGAGTATATGATTAGCTATGTTGGGAATGACTCATATATCAGCTGAGCAACGGATGATGAAAGCAAAGGAAAAAGTATTTGTTTAGGAGAATTCGATCGGAGGAACATATGGAGTATGTACAGTCGAATAAAGACGCTCGGGTTAAGCAAGACGCTCAGGAGAGCTAGACTGTTCCATCGGATAGCTGGAGTAATCTGTTTGAACGGTATATGTGTGGCTGAAATTCTAATGGATTTGAAAAAATGTACGTACACGTTTAGAATATAGGACAATTATGTAAATGCGTACCTATAGAGAATCAATATTCTCTGTAATAAAAAGAATATTCCTCCAAATTGAAATGTCATATTATTTATTAGGCTTATTAAGCTAAATAGTATAGAAAACGAGGTGAGCCAGTGACTGCAACGATTATAAATTTCAGAAATTCCAGCTTTCTATTGCAAGAAACACAATTAGATTAAGCAAAATTACAAACAACAACAACTTGGATTGTTTACAAGCAACAACAACACTTATGCCACATCTAATTTTATCAAACAGACGCTTCCTAGACAAACCATCCTACCAAAATCCAAAAGCTTAATTACACACTGTATTCAAAACACACTCTGCAGCAGTAGCCAGACTCCACTTGAATCCGTAATCCCTAACCGGAGATTTGAATAGTTTTCACATCAGATTTCTTGATCTCGGCCTTGGGCACAGTAACAGTGAGCACACCATTCTCCATGGAAGCTTTAACCTCACCCATTTTAGCATTATCAGGAAGCCTGAACCTCCTCAAGAACTTCCCGCTACTGCGCTCAACACGATGCCAAGTATCGTTCTTGTCTTCCTTCTCCACATTCCTTTCTCCACTAATTTGAAGAACTCTGTCGTCTTCAATCTCAACCTTCACTTCTTCTTTTTTCAGCCCAGGAAGATCAGCCCTGAACACATGTGCTTCGGGTGCCTCCTTCCAATCGATTCTGGTGCCAGCAAAAGCAGAGTTTTCACGAGAAAGTAATGAAGAAGAAGAAGGGAAAGGGAAGTCCTTGAAAGGATCCCATAAATCAAGAGAGAATGGATCAAAGATGTTGCTTCTTCGATCGCCAAAGAATGGAATTAGAGACATTTTCTTTGAATTGGGAAAGGGTAGCAAACCAATCGATATGTATTAGCTTTAGTCGTTGATCGTGTAGAATGTCAAGGAATGTTTGGGTATTTGTAGTAGTTTAAGGGGTATTCTGGAAATTTCTCGATTGTGATGGTTTTGTCAAGTAATGGAATGTTCTAGAGTTTCTGGGCTTCTATGAAGTTGGGCTTTTTTTCTGGACTCTTCTAAATTTTCGATTTAGCTTTTAGGAGCCCACTTAGGATAATTTAGGATGTTTAGACCGTTTCCAAATAAGAGGATAGAGTTACCCGTTCTTGTATTATTGACATCATTTTTATTGATTTCATTTTCGTGGGTCCATAACTGACCCACAGACAAAGCTAAAGACAACACATAACAACAATAAGTGTAAGAGGACAAGATAGGACGTCAAATAATGGAAAGGATCTGTTGCACATACATTATAGAGTAAATACTAGAATCTTCTTCCTTTCTTAATTTCCAATATAAATTCATGATTGCAAACCACATGCAGACACAATTTCTTCCCAAAATGGATTGAGGATACAGTATATGCAAGTCGGGGCATTGATCATGGACATCAAGTATTTCCATGGTCATTATTCCAATGGCGGAGGCTGCAATATATTAATTCAATACATTCGAAAAATGATTCAAATGATGAAGAGCATACAAGTAGGTAAATATTTTATTTATTTTTCTTGTAAGAGAATGACAAATATGCAACATGTGATATTAGAGTTTTGACTTTATACTATTTCGAGCAACTATAAGCGAATTCAGAAAACGGGCCTTGCTGCCTTTGGCTAATTACTACTAATGCAGCTTCTCAAATATGTTACCCTATCTAGAAAATCAAACGTGAGCAAAATAAAACTAAGCTTAGCAGGAATTTGGAAATGAAGATTTAAGTAGCATTGCATTGAAATTTTGATCAAACTAAAGAAGTTTATGATATCAGGTGGAGAGCAAACTATTGAAACATAAATAGTGAAACCAAATTATACAAAAATGTTTTCACAAAATTTTAGACTGTGACAATTTCATAAATAGAAATTTCTTCCAATTTAACTGTTAAGAATGGTTTTGTCAACGGAAGCCATTTGGCTATTACTAGTTTGTGACACCCTTATATCCCCTTAGGAGTATAGGCGAGTGCACACAAGCACAGACTAATCAAAATAGCATACATATAAAAATAACTCATGTATTTACCAGAAATATGTATATACATACATTCTGGTTCCAAACATCCAGAGTCTTTGTATAACTTAAAATTTAATTACATAACATAATTAATACATATATGTATTTAATACAACCCTTGGTTCATCCTTGAAATATTTACAACAAAATGATTGTTACAAAGTATTTCATAATACAAAAACTTCTCTGGCCTTACACTTCAAAACAACTGCAAATTAGCGACGGAAAAATTCCATCGCTAATTACCTGTTTTCGTCGCTAATTTAAATTAGCGACGCCTGGTAACGTCGCTAAAAGGCCAATCGCGAAATATTAGCGACAAATTTTAATATCAGTCGCGAAATATTTCGTCGCTATTTTTCCGTCGCTAATTTTATTCCTAATTAATCGCCGGTATTATAATAATAATATTTGGCGACTACAATATCCGTCGCTAATTATAAATTTACTTTAAAATTTAGCGACGAAATATTAGTCGCTAATTATTTCTTAAATTATATCTATTACCGTTTTCCGTCGCTAAATTATTGCATATTTGAATTTTTTTTCCTGCATTTTAAAATTAACGATTGTAAAATATAAATAAAATTATAAAATTTTAAAGTATCTAATATGTACAAAATTAATAAAATTATTGGAGTATTTCTATGCATTTTTTCGACGAAAACTGTGAATAACGATAACATGCTGCAAATCTAACTTTCAATTGAAAATTCAGTTCATTTTTTGTTTATAGGTGGAATGCCGAACCACATTCCATACAAGAATGACACATTTCATTAAAGAAGGGCAAAAACTTTCATATAGGAAGATAACAATCTCCACATTGAGAGAACAAACTCTTATAACAAAAATTTGAATTTCATTCAATATTAGTTAAATCAATCAAATTTACAAAAACATAATTAAGATATAGGAAATACGAAAATAAAATCTAAAATAAAAAATTTTATATCTAAGTTTATGCAAACAAAAATATAAAAAAATTCAAACACATTAAAAATGATGAATAAAAATCAGAATTTCGATTTATATTAATTTGAAAATTATTATAGATAGACCTAAAAAAATAAAAATTAAAGTTATAATTACGTTAAAATATTTATGCTGCAAGATATTATATGAACCCAGTCTATACGCTATGTGAATCAGCTATAGTTTTGTTGATATATATGTATAACTATAGTACATAAAAAAATTAATTATGTTAATACATCAATATCATTATGATTGAATTTTGTTATATATAATATCATATAAATTTAAAAGAAGGCATTATTTTTATGTAGATGTAAGTTTTGAAAATTCAGAACTCCATAATTTTCCATCAAGTCCAAGCAAATTAAATGGAAGGATAGAATTTGCTCTTTCCTCTCATCCTCTCCGCGAATATGGATGTGAGACATCAATATATACACAATTTCTTATTATTCTTTAATTTAAAGTTTTAATTTTTTAAAGAATGACTCACTCTTAAATGTGCAATTTAATGTCCAGTCTGTATGATTAGAAAAAATAAGGGTTAATTTTACCTTATCGAACTTATATCAAAATAAGATATTAGTAAAAATAATAAAATATTTTGTAATACAAAAATAACTTAAATTTAAAAAATTATCCTAAAAAATCATTCAAGTCAAAATTAACCATGAAAAGCATCGAATATCACCACCGAAATTCCTACTATCACTCCAACTCAACATAAGACGTCATATGCGAGCAAGCACATCATGAAAGAGCGGAGAAAATGTGTCACGTGTCAGTCTGATTGATAAGTGGTAATTTGCATGATATTGCTTGATTTTCAATTGCTTTTATGCATTGATTTTTAATGAAATTGGAAGCTTTTTACTTGCTTTTGTGATTTTGACCATTGCATGAATTAATTGGTGAATAAGAAGCAATTTGTAACTAATTGAAACCAATTAGGAATAGCTAAAAAGAATTCTGGATAGTTTGAAAGCAAAGAGCCGAATCTGGATAGAAATGAGTATTAGTCTTGCCCGAGGCTAAGGTAAGCTTTGGCCTTGCCCAAGGCTGAGAGGCAAGACGAACGGGCAAGATTCTTTAGCAGATCTTTAATATTTTTATTTTATTTTCTTAGTTTGGATAGGACAAAAGGGGAGGAGGAACAGGAGTGTAGTGGATCATCTTCTCCTCAGGAGATTTTTCATCTAGCTTTCAATTTTTATTTTGCAATTTGTCCATGGTTATGAGTGGTTAAACGTTTTATTTTGGTTAAAAGATAATTTAAGGGCAAGATTCAATAAATTATTTTGAGATTGTATTATTTTATCTTTTTCTTTAATTTTTATTTGTTGTTCATGTTATTTATTGTAGTTTAGAGAAATTCCATTTCCATTGTTATTTATTATTTATGCAAAAAGAGCTTATTATTGATATAAATTAAATAATATACAACTAATTGAAATTATAGTTGTTTGGTAAAATTAATAATAAGTAGTAATTAGTATAACAACACTGAGAAAGATTGTTGTGTTAAGAAAATACATGATTTGATTTAAATTAATATCGCTAAGTAGTTGGTTCGATTAAGTCGGGTCTTTCTAATTCATCAAATTGCCAATGAATTGAATTCTCATGCTAAGAAAAAGTTGTTTATTTGTTAAAATTTAATTATAGTCTCACGTAATTAGCCCATTAATACGTAAACATTGATCAGAGCGTTAAGCCAACTACTATAACCGACTCATTAAATGAATTTAGAGTTATTTTCCTATTTGTGATCAATAAAATTGAATCCTGTATTCCAAATGCCTTTAATTGAAATTTTTCATCCATTAATTTTAATTTAACTAATTCTTAAATCGGCACTAATTTCTGTAAATTCAACTCTTACTTATTCTATTTACAATTTATTTGGTAAGAAAAGGTTGAAAATTAGTTTTGGTGGCTTCAATACCCACCACTAATGTGTTATCTCAATCCAGTTATCAGGTTACATATTACTTCGACGTGACATTTATTTTATGCAAGGGTGACATGTTTTCTTAGTATGAGCTTCTACACTGATCTGGAGCAGGAATTTCTGTGGTGATTTCCTATGGTTTTTATGGTTCATTATAGCCAAAATGATTTTTAGGAATAATTTTTTAATATTTAGATATTTTTGCATTACAAATTTTTTTATTGTTACCAAATCAATATTTTGGTATGAGTCCAATGAAAATAGATGAAATTAACTCAAGAAATTAATATAAGGTTTAAAAAATCCATTGGCATCTTAGGTTCACAAATGAACCTTTCATAGGCCTGGAGTTAACCTCAATAATCTCTAATGGTCAAAGGAAATTTCATGTTCACCATTTTGCACTCATGGCATTGCTAATTTGTGGAAAAAAAATAAATTATATTTGTACAATTTTGCACTCATGGCGTCACATCCATTGATCACATTATGCATTTGATTTGCAGAATGTGCCTTTCTTTCAATTTGCTCCTTTCAAATCGGAGGAGTAAATTAGTAAAATGAATAATGTAAAATTTGTCATGAATCAGCCAAAAAGTTGAAGTTGATAATTGCAGGTTTATCATTGCTTCAAAATAATTTAAGTTATTTTGAAAATAACCACCACAATTATAAGCCCCTTGTCATTCCCTTCAATTATCCAATGTGATTCTCTGCAACAAATCTTTGCTCTGCCCCAGTGTTCACGGCACCAAATTGGTGGCATTTGAGACAGAATTGATTTGAAAGATTAAAAGAAGAAAACAACTTGGCTCGACTTGACTTGGTACAACAATGGTATTGTCTTACTGCTAAATGACCAGCTAGTTATTGTACAACTACTTCAGAAAACGGGCCTTGCTGCCTTGGGCTAATTACTACTGATGCAGCTTCTCAAATATGTTAGACACTATCTAGAAAATCAAACGTGAGCCAAATAAAACTAAGCATGGCAGGAAATTGGCAATGAAGATTTAAATAGCATTGAAATTTTGATCAAACTAGAGAAGTGCATGATACAAGGTGGAGAGCAAACCATTGAAACATAAATAGTGAAACCAAATTATACAACAATATTTTCTCAAAATTTTAGACAGTGGCAGTTTCATAAACAGAAATTTTTTCCAATTTAACTGCTGAGAATGGTTTTGTCAAAGGAAGCCATTTGGCTACTACTAGCTATGAACAAAGCTGTCTCATTGGTAGCCGAAATTGAGGATTGTCACTCAAACATGCAAATGCAAGTTTTAATGCATTGGTTACTCCTTCAGCAATTTTATGGTGAGGAAGTTGGAGCGGTTGGTCTATCACATCCTTCAGCAGTGTTTGCTGGCCAATTTGTGGAGATGATGAAGATGAAGCTGATGATTTAAAAGCTGAAATGAGATCTTCTGGCTGTTTTCCCATTATTATTTCGAGCGTCACGACTCCAAAACTATACACATCGCATTTTTCATTCACTTTCATTGTATATACTAGCTCTACAAAACAAATTTCCAATTACAATGCATCTTATTAATAATTTTCAACCAAACACATAATTTAAAAAAACTTTGTTAGAGATAGAATAAAATTGAAGTATATGTGACATAAATAATATATATATATGTGTGTGTGTGTGTATAGGTGATATCAAGGCAAGCATATGGAGCAGTGTACCCAAATGTGCCCACAAATGATGTCCAATTTGATGAGTCAAGAACCAATAGTCTAGCTGTGCCGAAGTCAGAAACGTGGGCCTCATACTCTGAATCCAACAAGACATTGTTACTAGTAATGTTTCGATGAATAATTGGAGGAGAGCAATCATGGTGCATATATGACAATGCATTATGTAACACCCTAATCACACAGATGTAACGGAACAGTGTTCTAGGTCGAAATTTTTTTTTAGCCTAAATTAATTCATTACTTTCCTCCACTTGCATTAACCTTTAATTAACCTAATGTCATTACTATAATCTTAACTTATGAGGTCGATGACCTATAACTGTCCAGAGTTATTATTTATTTTACGAAAATTCAGCAATATAACGGCTAAAAAACTAGCTAGCCTCCCTGAAACACAGACAAAACACAGCCTCTCAGAGGCACAACACTCCCAATAATATCATTTCATTCCTCCAGAACTCCAATCCAACAACCATTAAACCATACATATCCATGCCACTAACATGCGTATCCAAACACAGTCTCAAGCATATATACAACTACATATCCTTTACATAATCATGTATTTATACATAAATGTCTGTTAATATACATGCCAATACACTACTATTGCTACTCAACAAAAGATTTCTGTTGATCGTGCATCACTGCTCCACCTGTTCGGTACCTGCATGCAGCAAAACCTACATGCTGAGCATAAACCATGTCCAGTGGTAACTAACAATCCTATTACCTTCCCTTGCATCTAAATTTTCATTTATGTTGCGGTCATGCGAATAAATTCTTAACTTACTTTAAATGGGCATCTTTAATCCAAAATAAGAAAAGACGGTTACTACTGCTAATAACGACTTATTCTTAATTAGTACTCAACTCTTAGCAATTTTTCAATTTAGTCCTTTAAATTTCATTTATTTCCCAATTTGCCCTTTTTATCTCGATATTTACCAAATTGCCATTGTAACCTTTTTCTTTAGTTTTTGTCCTTTGATTTCAATCTTTAACCATCTATTATTCTTTGTTTTACTATTTTTGTGTAAAAATTATGTTTTAGTCCCTGTGGCACAAAAATCTCATTTTTGACACCGTTGAGACCCTAATTTATCATTTTACCCTCATTATGCTTTTCTTATTCATAATTAATTATTAGTTACCAATTTAATTTTGCCCCCTAAACTTTTTATTTTCTTTTATTTAGGTCCTTTTTCACTTTAAACTTCATTTTTAATATTCTTTTCACACTTTTTGATTTATTCTCAATATAATGCCCCTAGTACAGTTTCGACAGAAACTCTCAGATCGGATACACGAAACGTGGACCCCATGGGCCACATACAAACTGAAAAATGGTCTTTAATCTTAAAGACCATTTTTCTACAGAACAGATATAAAAAACAGACAGATGCTATGGAGACCAGTGATCCTATCACAGCAAAGCAAGTAGTCATGACTTACACCGCGGTACAGATATCCCTATGGCCAGCCAATTATATCCTGAGCTAAGTTTCACTGCCAGTGTAACACCCCAATTTGATAATATTATAGATATTGAATAATTTTAGGTGTAATTGAAAAGAATTTAAAAAGTTTTGGGGTTATTTTATAAATAGAGTAAAATTGAGGGACTAAAGTGGATATTTGGCCAAAACTATGTAGTTTTGGCCATGTTATTTTCTTTGATTTTTAAGGAATCAAAATTCCTTTCCTTTAATCCCAAAGAACCCGACAATAGCAGCCCCTCCTCCTCTTTTTATTTTTTTTCTTTCTTCTTTTTCTTCTTCTTCTTCTTCTCCTTTCTTTGCTCGGTCCGGCCACCACCGCCGCCTCCCTCACCGGCGCCGCCAGCAGCCACCGTTGCCCTCTCTCTCTCCTTCCTCCTTCTCCTTTTTCTCCTCCTTTTCCTCCTCTTTTTGGCGTGGCAGCAACCTTGGATTGGCTCCTCCACCAAATCTCTCTCTCTTGTCTTCTTTTATCTCTCTTTGGTTGGGTAAGTATTTCATTCCTCCTAACTGTTGGTTTATGGTGATCAATTTAAGTAGAGATGATGTATTTTATATTTAGGGTTTTGATTAATTGGGAAAAAATGAAATTGTTGGTAATTAAGTGAAATTATGGTTATATAATTATTGGATTTTGCTATAAATTATTATTTGGAGGTTGAATTGAGGAATTTTTGTGGATTATGAATTTTTGTAGAGAGAGGAAATGGAGTAGATGGAGAAAATAGGGAAAGAGAAGGAATTTGATGGTGAATTAAGGTCCTAAAGGCTGAAATTTTGAGAAGAAATCAAATAACAAGTAAGTGTTCAAGCAAATTTATTTTTTCTTAGTAATTATACATTATGTATGTTATAAAATTTATGTTTTGGATGGATTTAATTATTGTTAATTCTCTTATGTTTAAAGTTATGTAAATTGAGTTTAAAATTAAGTAAAGTTATGATATAAATGTGATTTTTTTTAAAGCAAAAATTAATAAGCATGTATTATGCACAAAAATTGTAGTTAATATGGTTATTGTGCAAAAAGCTTTTAGCTTATAGTTGAGTAATTATGAATAAGCTTATAAATATTGAGCTTAAAAATTCGACTAGATGCATGTATATATATATATATATATATATATATGAAATTGTGATAAATTCAAAGATTAATAATTATGTTTTACGATTAATATAAATTAAATGTGGCTTCAGTTAGCCAGTGTAATTGAAAAAGCTCTACTGGAATCATAGTTGGTGATGCATATTAAGTTGATAATTGAAGATATCTTGAAATTATCTAAATTAAATAAGTAAAGTATATTTGTTATAAAAATTTCTCATTTGCCCTTAGTAAAGCCAGATAGGAATGGGAGAAATTGGATAGATTGGCATGCCAATTAGGAAAATTGTAATGTGGCGCCTTGATATGTAACATCGGATTGGATGGCTCCGAGAGCTGAATTCGATGTATGTAATTTAATGGAGTTGTGGATTGGATGGCTCCGCGAGCTGAATCCACAACTACATGTATATATATATGTATGTGTATATAGAAATGTATATAATTAATAAAAAAATTGTATATGTGGAATAAGAAATTGTTAAAGGGGATTGGATGGTTCCGAGAACTGAATCCCCCGATTATATCCCGTTCATCCAGCTCGGTGCGATTCTGCTGGATTTACTTGGGGCAAATACAAATCGCAAAGTTTAGTCTGACATTTGATTTAGTTAATAAATAGTAACTATATGTATATATTTGTTTAAATTGCATTCATCAGGTTCTTTTACCATATGTCAATGCTTGATTGGTTAAAATGTACATTGTTTAAGAAATTTAAGTATGTAGATGTATGTGATTTACTTAATTTATCTGTATATATATATAATGTGAAAAAATAGAATTGCTTGAACACCACTAAGCAATATGCTTAGCGCGTGGTTTTCTTTCCGCGCGTAGGTTAAAGGAATTTTTGGAAGGAAAGCCGTGGGTGAATCTGCATCAAAATTTGGATCGCAATATAGAAAAATTTTGAGGTGGATACACTATAGATTCTTTTACGGTTTTTCTTAGTACTTTTTGGGTTGTACTTAACTTATGGACATGTAATATGATGTATATAGTTTTGGACAATTTGGTTTTGTATCTAAAGTAAAAATATTGTAAATTAAGGAATATGAATGATTTAATATTTGTTGGTTTATGATTTATTGGAGGAAGGGCATTGATTGTGTTTTGGAGTTTGAAGGGAGATTGGATGGTAGGATGAGAATAAATAGGAGTGTTTTGGATAATTTTATTTCAGGGAGCAACTTGAATTTTAGGGGATACTCTGCCAAAATTTTCATAAAATAAATAGTATTTTAATAAAGGATTATTTTATACGTCAAATTGCCTAAACCCGATTGTGACATCCGATATCCGAGTCTTCTCTTTGACCAGGTATAGGGTGTTACATTTAGTGGTATCAGAGCCTGGTTTAGGAGATTCTGGACTAGTAATTAAGTGATTAAAAAGGGGAGAAAAGAATTGAAATGTATGCTAAGAGGAATATCTATATGTGAATGTGTTGTGTTTCTGATATGGAATTGTCATTGTTATTGTTATAGATTGAAGAATGGAATCGAGTTCAAGGGGAAGTACTGAGGAAATAGAAAGCCATGCATCGGCTAGTGATGTAGACAGGGGTGAAAAGCAGCAACCAGCTCAGCCGGTACCACCACCTGTAGTTCAGCAACTGCCTAATCCGGCAGATTTCTTTGCAACAATGATGGAGCTTATGAAACAGCAATTAGCTGCTACACCACCTGCTCAGCCACAGCCTCAGCCTCCCCTACCTTCTCAAAGACTTATACTGGAGAATGCAAAGAAATTGGGAGCAGAGGAATTTAAGGGAGAGTCATCAGTTACTGCTCCGGATGCAGAATTCTGGCTAGTTAAGATTAAGAGAATTTTTGACCTTCTGCATCTTACACCTAAAGAAAGATTAGATTGTGCAGATGGGTTACTGCAAGGCTCAGCATACCAGTGGTGGGAGTCCACAAAAAGATTTATACCACCAGTGGATCTAAATTGGGAGTATTTTGTGACCCAGTTCAGGGATAAATATGTGGGGGATGCCTACATGGAAGAAATGAGAGATGCATTCCTCCGTCTGAAGCAGGGATCTAGATCAGTGGCAGAGTATGAGAAAGAGTTTGATAGATTGAGTGCCTATGCGAAGCCGTTTATTCCTACCATGGCTGATAGATGTCAGAGATTTGAAGCAGGTCTCCATCATGAGATCAAGAAATTGCTAGTAATAATACCTATCAGAGTTTATGGTGACCTAGTAAAGGCAGCTTTGAGGATTGAAAAAGCTAATTTAGAAGAACAAAAATGGAGGAGTAGAGGTCAACAGAAAAGAGGTCAGGGTCAAGCTGGTTCCTCTTCCACAGCAAGTAAAAAGCAGAAAGGGGCAGGATCTCAGACTCAAACATCATCTCAGATGCCTTCTCGTCAGTCAGGGCAGGGTCAAAGGTCAATCTCCAGGTCGGGTCAGCCAGCCTCCTCTATGGCCAGCACTGCAGGAGGGTCAGGCAAAGGAGAGATTCCACTATGTGAGCATTGTGGAAAAAACCATAGAGGCCAGTGTTGGAGAAAGATAGGAGCCTGTTTAAGATGCGGATCTATGGAGCATTATCAGAAAGATTGCCCAGGTAGGCCACCTTTATCAACTAATCAGCCAGAAAGGTCAGCTCAAGGCACTTCTAGAGGAAGAGGTAGAGGCAGAGGACCCGGTTCTAGTTCTGGTGGCCAGAGAGCCTTGTCAGAATCAGTTGAGAGACCTGACACCCGCACACCAGTACGTGCTTATGCCATGCGGGCTCGGGATGATGTGGATGCTCCTGATATGATTGCTGGTACTTTTTCTATTTTCAATATGTCTGTTCATGCTTTGATTGATCCGGGATCTACACATTCATATATATGTATTCCTCTGCCTAATGATAAAAGATTGCATGTTGATTCTCTTGATCATGAAATTTTGATAACTAATCCTTTGGGTCATAGCATTGTGGTAAATAAAGTTTATCAGAACTGTCCAATTAAAATTCAAGGTTATGAGTTTTGGGGGATTTGATTGGGTTACCTTTCCGTGAATTTGATGTAATTCTCGGTATGGATTGGTTATTTAGGCATCATGCAATAGTAGATTGTCATTCAAAGAGAATAACTCTTAGGACACCTGATAATGGTGAGATTACCGTTGTGGGTGAGAAATCAAACCTTCTTTCTAATGTTATATCAGCCACGACAGCAAAAAGGCTTGTTAGAAAAGGGTGTACAGCTTATTTAGCCTGTGTGCTTGAAGCTAAGAAAGACAAACCTAAAATTCAAGACATACCGACCGTGTGTGAATTCCAGGATGTTTTTCCTGATGAGTTACCAGGGTTACCTCCAGAAAGAGAAGTGGAATTTGCCATTGATCTAATGCCTGGTACTGCACCAATTTCGATTGCACCATATCGAATGGCGCCTACGGAACTCAAGGAACTGAAGATTCAGCTACAAGAACTTCTTGAAAAAGGTTTTATACGTCCGAGTGTATCTCCTTGGGGTGCACCGGTTTTGTTTGTCAAAAAGAAGGACGGAACTCTCAGACTCTGCATAGACTACAGGCAATTAAACAAGGTGATAGTGAAAAATAAATATCCATTGCCTAGAATAGACGACTTGTTTGATCAGTTTTCTGGGGCAGGAGTTTTCTCCAAGATTGATTTGAAGTCGGGATATTATCAACTGGGGGTAAGAGAAGCAGATGTGCATAAAACAACTTTTCGAACTCGATATGGTCATTATGAATTTTTAGTGATGCCTTTTGGGCTCACAAATGCCCCAGCAGCATTTATGGATCTCATGAATCACATCTTTCATTCTTATTTGGATCAGTTTGTTGTCGTTTTCATTGATGATATCTTGATTTATTCAAAGGATCAGGCAAAGCATAATGAGCATTTGAGAATAGTCTTGCAGACTTTAAGGGAGAAGCAGCTTTATGCTAAATTTAGCAAATGTGAATTCTGGCTTGATAAAGTTTCTTTCCTTGGTCATGTGATATCAGCTGATGGGATTAGAGTTGATCCCAAGAAGATAGAAGCAATCTTAGAATGGAAACCGCCTAAGAATGTTACAGAAGTCAGAAGTTTCTTAGGATTGGCTGGATACTTTAGAAGATTTGTTCGAGGATTTTCCATTATTGCAATGCCTTTGACTAAACTGCTTCAAAAGGAGGTGAAGTTTGTATGGGATGGCAGATGTCAAGAAAGTTTTGAAAAGTTAAAAGCTATGTTGACTGAAGCACCTGTCCTCACACAGCCAAAGCCCGGTAAAGACTTTGTGATTTATAGTGATGCTTCTCATAATGGACTTGGCTGTGTACTTATGTAAGAGGGAAAGGTAGTTGCTTATGCATCTAGGCAACTTAAACCCCATGAAAGGAATTATCCGACCCATGACCTTGAGTTAGCAGCCATAGTCTTTGCTTTGAAGATTTGGAGGCATTATTTATATGGAGAAAAATGTTACATCTATACGGATCATAAAAGTCTTAAGTACTTGCCTACCCAAAAAGAATTGAATCTAAGGCAAAGGAGGTGGATGGAGCTGATAAAAGATTATGATTGCATCATTGATTACAGCCCGGGCAAAGCTAATGTAGTAGCAGATGCCCTCAGTAGGAAATCATTGTCAGGTATGACTTAACTGATTGAATTAAGTTATTAAATGTACCTTGTTTTCAGTAAAGTAAGTGTGGATAATGGTCTTAAATGTTTTCTTCTCAGCTTTAAGAGCCATGAATATCAGATTGTCTATCTCCAATAATGGTGCTCTAATAGCCGAATTGAAACTAAGACCTACTTTGGGGCAGCAAATTAAGGAAATCCAAGCACAAGATGAAAAGTTAACCTCCATTGTTGCACAAATTCAAGAAGGGAAAGACAGTGAATATGTAATCAAAGATGACGGTTGTTTGTACTTTAAAGACAGAATTTGTGTTCCTAATGTGGAAGAATTGAAGCAGAACATTATGAAAGAAGCTCATAGCAACTCATATGCCATGCATCCAGGAAGCACAAAGATGTATCAAGACCTTAAGACACATTATTGGTGACCAGGTATGAAGAAAGATATTGCAGAATATGTCTCTAGATGCCTAACATGTCAACAGGTTAAGGCAGAACACCAAGTTCCAGTGGGGTTGCTTCAACCTATAGCTATACCAGAGTGGAAATGGGATCGAATTACGATGGATTTCGTAGTTGGGCTGCCGCAAACTAGAAAACGATATAATGCTATCTGGGTAATCGTGGATAAATTGACTAAGTCAACTCATTTTCTACCTGTCCGCACCGACTATCAACTTTCAAGATTAGCAGAATTGTATATCAACGAAATAGTACGGTTACACGGTGTTCCATCCTCCATTATATCTGATCGGGATCCGAAATTCACTTTAACATTTTGGAAGAAGCTTCAGGAAGCCCTGGGTACCATGTGCAAATTTAGTACAGCATTTCATCCCCAAACAGACGGTCAATCTGAAAGAGTAATCCAAGTATTAGAAGATATGCTGAGAAGTTGTGTTATTGATTTTGAAGGAAGTTGGGATAGATACCTTCCATTGATCGAATTCGCGTACAACAACAGCTATCAAGCTAGTATTCAGATGGCACCCTATGAAGCACTATATGGCAGGAAATGTAGGACACCTTTATGCTGGACAGAACTCAGAGAAAACAAACTTGTAGGCCCAGATCTCATAAAGGAAACAGAGGATAAAGTGAAGATCATTAAAGAAAGATTAAAAGCCGCCTCCGATCGTCAAAAATCATATGCGGATTTGAAGAGGAGAGACATTGAATATGCAGTAGGTGATAAAGTCTTCTTGAAGGTTTCTCCGTGGAAGGAGGTGCTTCGATTTGGTAAAAAGGGTAAATTAGCTCCAAGGTTTATTGGTCCTTTTGCAATCATTGAGCGAGTGGGACCAGTAGCCTATAGGCTAGATTTATCGCGAGAATTGGAAAGAATTCATAATGTCTTCCACGTGTCGATGTTAAGAAGATATCGATCTGATCCATCGCATATTGTGTCATTAAAAGATATCGACGTTCAGCCGAATTTAACTTATGAAGAGAAACCAGTGCAAATTCTAGCCAGAGAAACCAAGCAGCTAAGAAATAAGTCTGTGCCATTAATAAAAGTCCTGTGGAGGAATCACAAGATAGAAGAAGCTACTTGGGAACCCGAGGACACAATGAGAAAGAATTATCCAGAGTTATTTTCTTCAGGTAAATTTCGAGGACGAAATTTTATTTTTTAGAGGGGAGGAATTGTAACACCCCAATTTGATAATATTATAGATATTGAATAATTTTAGGTGTAATTGAAAAGAATTTAAAAAGTTTTGGGGTTATTTTATAAATAGAGTAAAATTGAGGGACTAAAGTGGATATTTGGCCAAAACTATGTAGTTTTGGCCATGTTATTTTCTTTGATTTTTAAGGAATCAAAATTCCTTTCCTTTAATCCCAAAGAACCTGACAACAGCAACCCCTCCTCCTCTTTTTATTTTTTTTTCTTTCTTCTTTTTCTTCTTCTTCTTCTTCTCCTTTCTTTGCTCGGTCCGGCCACCACCGCCGCCTCCCTCATCGGTGCCGCCAGCAGCCACCGTCGCCCTCTCTCTCTCCTTCCTCCTTCTCCTTTTTCTCCTCCTTTTCCTCCTCTTTTTGGCGTGGCAGCAACCTTGGATTGGCTCCTCCACCAAATCTCTCTCTCTTGTCTTCTTTTCTCTATCTTTGGTTGGGTAAGTATTTCATTCCTCCTAATTGTTGGTTTATGGTGATCAATTTAAGTAGAGATGATGTATTTTATATTTAGGGTTTTGATTAATTGGGGAAAAATGAAATTGTTGGTAATTAAGTGAAATTATGGTTATATAATTATTGGATTTTGCTATAAATTATTATTTGGAGGTTGAATTGAGGAATTTTTGTGGATTATGAATTTTTGTAGAGAGAGGAAATGGAGTAGATGGAGAAAATAGGGAAAGAGAAGGAATTTGATGGTGAATTAAGGTCCTAAAGGCTGAAATTTTGAGAAGAAATCAAATAACAAGTAAGTGTTCAAGTAAATTTATTTTTTCTTAGTAATTATACATTATGTATGTTATAAAATTTATGTTTTGGATGGATTTAATTATTGTTAATTCTCTTATGTTTAAAGTTATGTAAATTGAGTTTAAAATTAAGTAAAGTTATGATATAAATGTGATTTTTTTTAAAGCAAAAATTAATAAGCATGTATTATACACAAAAATTGTAGTTAATATGGTTATTGTGCAAAAAGCTTTTAGCTTATAGTTGAGTAATTATGAATAAGCTTATAAATATTGAGCTTAAAAATTCGACTAGATGCATGTATATATATATATATATATGAAATTGTGATAAATTCAAAGATTAATAATTATGTTTTACGATTAATATAAATTAAATGTGGCTTCAGTTAGCCAGTGTAATTGAAAAAGCTCTACTGGAATCATAGTTGGTGATGCATATTAAGTTGATAATTGAAGATATCTTGAAATTATCTAAATTAAATAAGTAAAGTATATTTGTTATAAAAATTTCTCATTTGCCCTTAGTAAAACCAGATAGGAATGGGAGAAATTGGATAGATTGGCATGCCAATTAGGGAAATTGTAATGTGGCGCCTTGATATGTAACATCGGATTGGATGGCTCCGAGAGCTGAATCCGATGTATGTAATTTAATGGAGTTGTGGATTGGATGGTTTCGCGAGCTGAATCCACAACTACATGTATATATATATGTGTGTGTATATAGAAATGTATATAATTAATAAAAAAATTGCATATGTGGAATAAGAAATTGTTAAAGGGGATTGGATGGTTCCGAGAACTGAATCCCCCGATTATATCCCGTTCATCCAGCTCGGTGCGATTCTGCTGGATTTACTTGGGGCAAATACAAATCGCAAAGTTTAGTCTGACATTTGATTTAGTTAATAAATAGTAACTATATGTATATATTTGTTTAAATTGCATTCATCAGGTTCTTTTACCATATGTCAATGCTTGATTGGTTAAAATGTACATTGTTTAAGAAATTTAAGTATGTAGATGTATGTGATTTACTTAATTTATCTGTATATATATATAATGTGGAAAAATAGAATTGCTTGAACACCACTAAGCAATATGCTTAGCGCGTGGTTTTCTTTCCGCGCGTAGGTTAAAGGAATTTTTGGAAGAAAAGCCGTGGGTGAATCTGCATCAAAATTTGGATCGCAATATAGAAAAATTTTGAGGTGGATACACTATAGATTCTTTTACGGTTTTTCTTAGTACTTTTTGGGTTGTACTTAACTTATGGACATGTAATATGATGTATATAGTTTTGGACAATTTGGTTTTGTATCTAAAGTAAAAATATTGTAAATTAAGGAATATGAATGATTTAATATTTGTTGGTTTATGATTTATTGGAGGAAGGGCATTGATTGTGTTTTGGAGTTTGAAGGGAGATTGGATGGTAGGATGAGAATAAATAGGAGTGTTTTGGATAATTTTATTTCAGGGAACAACTTGAATTTTAGGGGATACCCTGCCAAAATTTTCATAAAATAAATAGTATTTTAATAAAGGATTATTTTATACGTCAAATTGCCTAAATCCGATTGTGACATCCGATATCCGAGTCTTCTCTTTGACCAGGTATAGGGTGTTACAGCCAGACTACTTCTAAGGATATAATTCCACTGAATTTCACTTGGTTAACATACTTTTTTCCACATTTTGTTACTCTTTCACTTTTCATAATTGTCAATTAAATCTTTTACACAATTTGTGGATTAATCTACTATTGTTCACCATAAACATTCACCTTTCCATCAAAATACACATTATTTCTTATGAAATCAACATTTTCACTAGTTATATAATTAGTAATTTAGCTCTAAAATATTCTTTAAATTCTTAAAAATTCTACAAAAATTTTCACATGTATTATTTCATCTCTAACACCATTTAAAGGCTTAATTTAATCAAAATACTTAAAATACACATTGTTTTCCCTTAAAGTTCAATTTGGCCACCAAAGGAACCTTAGTATACATTCATCTAAAAATTCATTTAAGCATTCATTCAAGCTTATTTAGGGTCTAATTGCACTATTCTAACTTCAATTTCAATTATGCACCAATATAACATTTTTTATCCTAAGTTACATAAAAGAAAATTGTTCAAAATTTAGAAAAATACTAGGATTTATTAGTCACTTACATTTTCTCCTTGCTTTAGGTGGCTTAGGCTTCCTTTTCCTTGCCTTTACTCTTGGAAGCTTGGAGATCTCCTTGTGAACCTACCATGGCCGAATTTACCATCATAAGAAATCCTAGTTTTTTGACTTCTTTGGCTCGAAATAACTACATAAATGAACTCTAGGCACCCTAAAATACCTATAAAAGCCAAGAAATTAAATTAAAACCATGATTCTCACTTACCTCACTTTGACACCCTAAACTTTTTTTTTGAATTTCCCTTGCTTTAATCTCTCAAATCAAAGGTTTGAGGCTTGATTAAGTATCTAGAGGGATAGAATTAGGGTTATGGTGCTTGATTTTTCAAGAAAAATGAGTGAGATTTAAAGGAAATTTGAGAAATGGAAGAGAAAGAAGGTTTCGGCCATAGGAGGAGTTGAAGAAGAAGGTAGAATCTGCTGGAAATCTGCATATCTCTCTGCCTTTTATACTTCTCCTAGTGGGCCAAAGTTAGGCCAATTCTAATGGGCCTAACTCTTTTAATTCAACGCCCAATAACCAAAATTCAAGGGCCCAAATGAAATTCTCCCACTTTCTCACTCCAATTTACTTCAATTTTGATTCCATTATTCTTAGCACATCAAAAATAAATTGTAAACAAATTTTCAGCTCAATTGGGATCCATTACTGGTCCGATTCAATCGAATTGGTCCCATTCAATGACTACCGACATCGCCGAAAAATTTATTTTTTATACCAAAATAATTTACATGAAATTTTATGAAGATATAAAAAATATGACAATTTTTGGAATTCGTTTGCTATTTTTAAAAATTTAGTCAAAGTTGGTAAACTCTTGTTATGAACAAAATCGACTCGCTATCTTTTTCGTATTTTTGACTTTCGGAAGTCTATTTGATCTTAATTTCACTTCAAATTTCAACCTCGGACTCACCATGACAAATACTTTCCGATGATCAAATAAAATATTTTTCACTTCTGAACCCAATTTACAGGCCGAATGTACTATTCACCATCGAAATTTACTGTTTACGACCAGGTCGGTGTTGAGGCCATTACACATTAGCTATTCCTTCTATTACATTTAACCTTTTGATCCAATCAAACTTCGTTGCTTCTTCTCTATCACTTAATGTATTTTTCAAACTTTCTCGATGAAGTCATAAATCAAAAATGTATGTTTGCATTGGGAACAAAACCCATGCAATTTTACAATGTTTCGATGACTGATGTTTGTTAATGCAACAATTTCACTTGTAAATGCTTTCAAATCAATAGAGGACTGGCGAAGCTTCTTCACAGCAACCACTCGACTCGGTGATACCATGGCTTCGTACACAACTCCATACCCTCCTTCCTCAATGAGATACTTGAACTAAATCCTTCTGTTGCCTCGAGCATATTTCCATATTGCAAATTAGAATCATGGCCCAACCAAATTGCATAATTAGCTTCACTGCGCACCTTTACAAACTTGGCTTTGTTGTTTCTTACTCTTTGATAGATAATGAAGAGAGCTCCAACAAAGACAATAGCAACAGACCACCCAAGATAGGAAGAAGAACAATCTTGCCCATATTGTTTCTCTTTTTATGAGAAATGCAGGCTTTAAGTATTGTATTATTGCCACACAAATCCTTATCATTTCTAAGTGCTTCAAATGAAGCTTCACGAAAAGCTTTAATATTGGAAATTTGACCGTCCAACTCATTGTATGATATGTCTACTTGTGTCAAGCTTAACAAATTATCAAAACTTACTGGAATTGAGCCTGACAACAAATTGTGAAAAAGGTTCAAGCTCTCTAATCAATACAACTCTTCAAACTGTTATGGGATCTCATCTACTAGCAAATTGTGACTTAAATCAAGATCTTCTAAAAATCGTAAGCTACTAAACTATGATAGAATGCTCTTTATCAATACATTCTTGCTGAGATTCAAGAACAACAATCCCAAGCACTCCCCACTTTGCTCTTGGATCACTCCGCTCAGACTGTTTGCTGTGAGGTTATGGGATTGAAGATTGGCTAACATTCCTATTTCTTTAGGAAGGCCACCTGAGAGCTTGTTCAAAACACCCTCCGTCACAGTAGCCAGAACCCACTTAAATCCGTAATCCCTAACCAGAGATTTGAATAGTTTTCACATCAGATTTCTTGATCTCGGCCTTGGGCACAGTAACAGTTAGCACACCATTCTCCATGGAAGCTTTAACCTCACCCATCTTGGCATTCTCAGGAAGCCTAAACCTCCTCAAGAACTTCCCGCTGCTGCGCTCAACACGATGCCAAGTATCGTTCTTGTCTTCCTTCTCCACATTCCTTTCTCCACTAATTTGAAGAACTCTGTCATCTTCAATCTCAACCTTCACTTCTTCCTTTCTCAGCCCAGGAAGATCAGCCTTGAACACATGTGCTTCTGGTGTCTCCTTCCAATCGATCCGGGTGCCAACAAAAGCAGAATTTTCACGAGAGAACAATGAAGAAGAAGGGGAAGGGAAGTCCTTGAAAGGATCCCATAAATCAAGAGAGAATGGATCATCAAAGATGTTGCTTCTTCGATTGCCAAAGAACGGAATTAGAGACATTTTCTTTGACTTGGGAAAGAGTAACAAACCAATCGATACGTATTAGCGCGTGCTTCTTTAGGGGTTGATCGTGCGGAATGTCAGCGAATGTTTGGGTATTTGTAGTAGTGTAAGGGCTATTCCGGAAATATCTCGATTGTGCTGGATTTGTCAAGTAATGGAATGTTCTAGAGTTTGTGGGCTTCTATGAAGTTGGGCCTTTTTTCTGGACTCTTCTAAATTTTCTCTGGCTATTAGGTGCCCGCTTAGGATTTTGTCGGATCACTTGAACGTGAAGAAATTTATTATAATAACAACGTAATGAAATTAATAATTTTTCTTATTACTAATAAAATTTCTTAATTAGGATAAATCTCTATCTTCATTGGCAAACTCATATTCATTTTACAAATATGCATTCGATTGATAAACATGATCAATATCTTTCAATAGAAAAAGAGTTGTTCTGTTTATTACATTTTTTTTTTAATCTTTCCTATTATTTATATGGCATTTATACATTGAATAAATTATACAATCACATATGTCTCACGCTATAAATGAAGAAAGTAAAACAAAAAATAATAAAAAAAAAAGTTATTTAGCATTTCTCATAGGAAAATAGTTGTAGTAAGAAATATATGGTCGAAAATTTTACTTGACTGATAAGTCAAGATTCAAAGTTTTCATATAAATATCATACAAAATTTATCAATTATACCATTCACTATTTATTTAAAATGGAAATTAAATAAATAATATCTTGAATTAAAAACTTGATAATTTAGGATGTTTAGACAGTTTACAAATAAAGGGATATAGTTATGTGTTCTTGTATTATTGATTTCATTTTCCTGGGTCCATAACTGACCCACAGACAAAGCTAAAGACAACACATAACAGCAATAAGTGTAAGAGGACAAGATAAGACATCAATAATGGAAAGGATATATTGTACATACATTATAGAGTAAGAGCTAGATATGGATGGATAGAAGAAGCATAGAATACAAGAGAAAATACTAGAATCTTCCTTTCTTAGTTTCCTGTATAAATTCATGATTGCAAACCCACATGCAGACACAATTTCTTCCCAAAATGGATTGAGGATACAGTATATGCAAGTCCAAGGTACAGGGGGCATCGATCGTGGACATCAAGTATTTCCATGGTCAATATTCCAATGGCGGAGGCTGCAGTATATTAATTCAATGCATTCGAGAAATGATTCAAATGATGAAGAGCATACAAGTAGGTAAATATTTGATTCCTTTTTCTTGTAAGAGAATGACAAACATGCAACATGGGATATTAGATTAGAGTTTGACTTTATACTATTTCGAGCATATAAGATCGAGATGAGACGAGTTATTAGAGCACTACAATTCCTCAACCAACTGTGCCAATCTACGACTACAAGTTAAGAGAAGGGCTACTACCCAACTCCTCCAATATCCTTGGAAACATCATGTGCAGCATCTAGGAAAAAGATTCATTAATTCCCTGCCTTTTAAATTGGAAGAGAACTTATATATATATATATATATATAGTAATGAAGTTAGCCAATTTGCTCGACAGGTTGACGATTGACTTGTGTTTATGTTTTCTATATAGCTAATTATCCTCTAAATTTGGCTAAATCAAAGCCATCCACTTCTTTTCTTCCTTTAAGGAGAAACAGTTATTAGCACTGTTTTTATTGGGTTTAATGGTATGCTTATCTCATGGAAACAAAGATCCAAGCTTCAAAATTAAAGCAGTTAGTCTTGGAGGTTGGCTTGCGACTGAAGGATAGATTAAACCTTCACTTTTCGATGCCATTTCCTAACAAAGATTTCTTGGTTTGTATTTTTATTTCTTGTGCCTTATTAATTAATTTGGATTTATGAGTTTATAATATTAATCAAATGTTAATTTGTTTTTCACCCAACTGTAAGAGAATTCAGTTTATTTTTAGTATAACATTTCCGACGTTCGATTTATTTTTACTTAAGCAACTGAATATGCAATGTAGAAAGAGCATTATAAAGACAAAATCTGCCCATTGTTACATCACATCTATGACATGTTCACGGAGACTATAAAAAACAATCTCAAGAAACATTATCTATGGTAAGTCGAATGAAATGTTTCAAAGCAGTGGCTGAAGATCCACCATCCATCAACACCTTCTTACTCTTCTCACTCATCTCTTTTACTTTTCTCCTTACTTCGCTATCATGTTCCATCACACACCTTATCCCTTTCTCTATATCTTCAGCCTTCACTATCATTTCACTATCCTTTCTATAATCCATTTTAATCTCCACAGCCATTTCCAACTCTTTCACCAATTCGAAGGCATTGAATTGTTGCTCTGCATACATTGGCCACGTCGCAATCGGGACACCAAACCATATGCTCTCCAATGTAGAATTCCATCCACAGTGTGAAACAAAGCCTCCAATGGATGGGTGGGCCAGTATTGCAGATTGTGGAGCCCATCCAATTACTTTCCCAATCCCAGCCGTTCGATCCATGAATCCAACGGGTAGCACTTCTTCAGGATTCTCATAATCAGTCGGGTATTCCATCATCTTTGTTTGACCCGATGGTGTTGGCCGACGTAGGGACCACAAGAATCGGTGTCCACTGTGTTCCAGCGCACATGCGATCTCTCTCACTTGATCCTCACGGAAACTTCCCATGCTGCCAAAGCACAAGAATATCACCGATGACACTGGCTGGCCATCGAGCCAATTCATAACTTCATTCTGACCGTCAGATCCCAAATTCAAGATGGGTCCCACGGGATAAACAGGAGGATTATCTCCATGGGACAGATATTTGAAAGCATAAGATTCCAGCTCCAAGAAGGAATTTACAATAATACCCTTGGCTTCTCTGAACCTTCTTGTGAGGTTGAGGACATGAGGGAGCTTATCATCATGGATCATCACTGACGGCACAAGCCTAGCCGGAAGTGATTTAGCCAAAGTGGGCACCGTTAACTCATCAGCCTCGCCAGAATCCTTGAACTGAGTTGGATCAACTTCTTGCTTATCGTGTAGAAGCTGCAAATGAAACATAAATCCAAGAAAAGCAGAACATGAAGTAAAGAAAATATAAGAAGGGACACCAAACTCATTAGCCACATCAACGATCGAAGTACAGAACATATCGAGAACAAAGCCGGCGAGAGTCAAGTCGGAGGTGGAAATGAGATCGGAAACTGCTTCTTTGACTTGCGGATTTTGGTTTTCCACGAAATCGAGAGTGAATGAGTCAGACTGAGACTCCACCATGGGTAAGATAATGAAGCGGAAACGATTTGTCGTAGTGAGGGTATTGGTATAATCGGTGAGTTTAGAATCGGAAGGTCGCTTAATGATAAGGATAGTGATGGAGAGACGATCATCTTTGTCGAGGAAAAGCTTTGCAGCTTCAACGGTAGATGCCAAATGGCCGACGCCCGGCGAGGGTACGAAGATAAGCTCCGTTCTCTTCATTAATAAGCTCCAAGCTTTTATGAGTTTAGACAGTAATTAGGGGGGTTTTCTGATTGATAAGGTGTATACGTGCTTTGCTTAATTAACAGCCTTCACCGCCTTCCCCTTTGTATAGTTTGCTAATGTAGTTCCGATTTACTTCATTACTTAGGTTTTTTTTTTTTTCTTGTTCTAAATCATTATTTTATTTTTATAGTGGCATCTGCCGCCTCTAACAAAATTCGAATAAAAACAAAGTAGAAAAGAACATATTATTATTATTATTATTACAGAACAAAAAAACATAGTGGTGTCTGCTAAGAAAGACAAGTATACATTAGTTTACTTGTTAAAGTTACGTTCATTAGGATGTGGGTTGATGATTTATTAAGTTCAAATAAAAGCATGAAAATTACGTCAGGGCTTTGCTGGCGGGAGATTTCCAACGAAGCACATCAATCAATAAAAATATTAAATAACATAGCAATTGAAAGACAAAATAAAATGGCAAACCTTTTATTTGTTTATTTATTGGTGATTAAAGATGCGAACACCCATAAAAAAAAAAAAAAACATAACTAGCACAGCCCTGACGTTTGCTTGATGACAAACCTTTTCTAGAACGATTTAATTTGATAATTATGACCTCAGTGCACTATTTAATCATGAATAGGCCATTTGGCAGTAATATTAATGCAGAGAACTGGTAGAATAGTTGTTGGTTCAACAACTGGATTAAGAGTGCATTTAATTACTGAAAATAATTTTTTATTTTTATTTTTAAAAAATTAAAATACTTTTTTAAATAAAAAATTTTAAAAATATATTTATTTATTAATAAATAAAAAATTAAAATATTTATTTTATATATATATATATATATATATGTGTGTATGTACGTGTGCGCGCTCTTGCACGTATATGTGTGTCCGTACATGCATACATATGTATATGTAGATTCATATGTATGTGAATATATGTATATAAATATAAATACATATATATACATACATGCATATATATACGTATTATATATATACATGTATGTGTATATATATGTCTGTACATATATATATATACATATCTATATGTATATATATATATATGTACATATATACATAAATATATATACATAAACATATGTATGTATGCACATACAAATGCATGTATATGTATATTTATGTATATTTGTATGTATAGGTATACGTATATATGCAAGTACAAATACATGAATATTTATATTTATGTGTATGTATATGTATGTGCATATGTATATGCATATATGTGCATAAATACATATGTATATGTATGTACAGAGATACATAGATAGATAAATATATACGTACGTACGTGTCTGTATATATATATATATATATATATATATATATATATATATATATATATATATATATATATATATATATATATATATATATATGCACTTATATATACACACATATACATATGTATATGTATATGTATGTACATGTATATGCATGTATGTACATGTATATGCATGTACGTATATATATATATATATATATATATATATATATATATATATATATATATATATATATATATAAACATGTATATGTATATGTGTGTGTATATTAAGATTATTTAGAAAATTTGAAAAATATTTTTTATTAGTTTTTTAATTTATTTTTTATTTTGAAAAATTGAAAAATTATTTTTTATTTTATAAAATTGATCGAAATAAAAATAATATCAATTTTTTATTTTTTTTGAAATAGTTTTTGAAAATTTGAAGTAATTTTCTGTGAGTAAATAGATTATATAGAGTGAATAGATTGAAAAGTATAGAGATTTAATATTTATTTTTAAAAATAAATAAATAAAAAATAAAAAATCATTAAAATTTAACGATTTCAAAATATATTTTTCTTTTTTTAATTAGCTGTGAACACATTATTGATTTAATTTATATGATTGAGTGAAAAACTAGGCTAGAATTAATTATTATACACATTGTTATATTCCTGTCCCATAAAGGAGACGTCACAAGTATATCAAAAATCGATTTTTTGATTTTGATTTTTTATTTTTTCACAAAAAAAAGTTCTAAACTTGAAGCTTTTTGGTGATGTTTCTTTTATTTCAAATGAATTATAAGTCAATAACCATCAATTACTTTTAATTTCGACTAGCAAATGGTGCAGGATATTATGGTTTTGTTCCTTTTGGCTACTAATTCTTTGAATTATATTCAATTAATTAATAAATTTTTAAACCAACAGGAATTAGTCTAGTGTTTAAAATTCGATAAAAAATCCAAAAAAATTTTAAGTTTAATAAATTTATATTCAAAGATGTAAAATTATATTCAATAAATCATTTCTACTGTCTCACTTAATTTATAATAAGGATAAAATTAAACAAAACCAATTAATTATTTGGTAAATTATAATTATCATTCAGATTTCAGACTAATATTTGGTAATCCGTTTGCATTTTGCAGCGGTTAAGAATTGTTTTCGGCAAGGCAAAAGTCGCAACTATGTCGAAGCTTACCTACTTCACCCTTTTTTTGGGGCATGTTCCTTCGCTTAGCCTAGAATGAAAACCAATACATCTAATTCCGCCGCGATAGTTGCCGGAAACAGGGATCTTCTCACCGATATTCTGCTCCGAGTACCTACAAAGCCGCTACTCAAATTGAATTGCGTATCAAAACAATGGCAATCTTTGATTTCAAACCCCCAATTTTGTCATGCCCATACTCTTCGCCAGAAAATCTCCGATTCCGCCCCTTCTGGTCTGTTGCTCTGCTCTGGCAGACTCGATCCAGGATTCAAGTTCCTCCCTCTTGAATCTTCCACACTAGGAGAGTTTATACCATCTGTGAAGTATGTAAAACTCCCCGAGATTTCCCTCATTCAATCCTGCAGAGGTTTGCTTCTTTGTTCTAAAGAACCTTTTGAATATTTTATCTATAATCTTACTACTAAGAAATCAAAAACATCGTCTTATCCTAGGCCTATGGAGAAGAACTTGATAGAATTACACGATGTTTGTGAGATTTATGTTTCTTTAGCGTTTGAACCTAAAAGTTGGCCATACTAAAAGTTCTTCTTCATTTTGAATCCACTCATACTTAGGGGTTCAAATCATCCAATTGAAGTACATGAATCCACTCTTTTGCTTGTTCCTGAACTTTTTCCAGAATCTATTTAATTCCTTGTATGCCTCGACTTGTGATATGTGACACCATTAGATGCTTTGAAACGGGAAAAGATACTATATTTCCTCGAAAGTGTTTCCATTGGAGCTTTATTTTGCCCTTTCAATTATTTTTAGAGCTTAAATGCCCCTATAATTTTTGAAACTGCTTCCAAAAAAATTGCTTTATAGTTGTTGAAATGGTGCCAAATGCTACTATTTAGCACCCTTTTCAACACATATAGAGCTCTGACACAAACATTAATGACAAAATAGTACATTTTTCCGTTTGAAATTTTTCTCGCCACATGTAGCTTTATGCTGTAACACTTGATCTTTCTCTTTGAATGATGCAGGGGAATTATTCATAGCGGCATAAATCATATAGCTTATAGATTTTAACCTAAGGAAGAGGAGGATGTGAATACAGATTTTAGCAGCTTGTAGATTTTTATCCAAATCAGAGTTGTTTTAGGATATAATGACAGATTTTTAGTAGCTAAGATTGTGCATGTTCAAAGACTATAAGGCAAAGGACCCTTGTATTTTTCTTGAAACAGCTACATTATGAATGATATTTATTTCTCATTTTTGAACGTTCTTGTGATATTAAGTTCTACATCTAATCACAGTCCATTCAGGCAGAATTGCACTTGTCAAGGGCTAGGCAGGATTTAGCCGGCAGGCGGCAGTTAAAAACCAAAGCTCAGACAAAAATAATTGTCTACACAATCTTTGGAGTATGCAAAACTCCCAAATCTTTCGATCATACAATCCTGCAAAGGTTTGCTTCTTTGCTGTTCATGGGAAACATTAGCTCATGCAGAATATTTTAACTATCATCTCACTACTGAGCAATTGAAAGCATTCTCTTACACTGTCCCTCTAAAGTAGATGATCTTGGAATATGATTCATGCTCAAATTTCCATATTTATGCATCTCAAAATTAGCCATACTACAAGGGCTATGATTCATTGTTAATTCCATACTAAATATTAGATTTACTTCCCAATTGATTTTCACAAAATGAAGACAAAAATTATGTAAAGAGAAAAAAAAAATATCCATTCTCTTCTTATTATTGAAATAGCAATCACAATTACAAAATTTGCAACATTAGCAGACTCATCAAACATGAGATGAAAATATACTTCAAGAGACATTACATAATTAATTAAGAAAACTTGCTTCATGAAACATTGCCTATCACATCTCGAATGAAACCATCCAAAGCAATGATTGAAGATCCACCGTCCATTATCGCCTTCTTACTCTTCTCACTCGTCTCTTTTACTTTTCTCCGTATTTTACTATCATGTTCCATCACACACCTTACCCCTTTCTCTATATCTTCGGCTTTCACTATTATCCCACTATCATTTCTATAATCCATTTTTATCTCCACAGCCACTTCCAGCTCCTCCACTAATCCAAAGGCATTGAATTGTTGCTCTGCATACATTGGCCACGTGGCAATCGGAACACCAAACCATATGCTTTCTAGTGTAGAATTCCACCCACTGTGTGACACAAATCCTCCGATGGCTGGGTGGGCCAGTATTGCAGTTTGTGGGGCCCATCCGATTATCTTCCCAATCCTAGCCGTACGATCCAAGAATCCTGATGGTAATACTTCTTCAAGATTCTGATAATCACTGGGATACTCTTTTAACCAATTACCCTTCGGTGGTGGACGGCGCAGAGACCACAGGAAGCGGTGCCCGCTGTGCTCTAGAGCACATGCTAACTCTCTTACTTGATCCTCGCTGAAACATCCCCTGCTACCAAAGCAGAGGAACACTACACTTGATGATGGCTGCCCATCAAGCCACTCCATAATTTCCCTCGGACCATCTGACCCCAGATTCAAAATGGGCCCCACAGGGTAAACTGGTGGATTTTTACCTTCTGACAGAGAATTAACCGCGTGAGACTCAATATCCATGACGGAATTTACTAGAATACCCTTGGCTTCTCTAAACCTGCTCGCATGGCGAACGAAATGAGGAAGCCACTCCTTATCAAGCACCGTAATCGGCAGAACCCTAGCCGGAAGTGGTTTAGACAAAGCCGGAATCTCCAACGTGAAGTCGCCGGAATCCTTGAGCTCAGAAGGATCTACATGGTGTTCATCGTAAAGAAACTGCACATGAAGCATAAAACCAAGAAAAGCAGCATTTGAAGTGAAGAAAATATAAGAAGGAACACCAAAAGCATTAGCCACATCGATCATAGCCGTGCAGAACATATCGAGAACAAATCCTGCAAGAGATGAAGAATCTGAGGTGGAAATAAGCTTAGAAACTGCTTCTTCGACTTGCGGTTTTTGAATATCCATGAAATCAAGATTGAACTTCTCAGGCTCCACCAAAGGTAAGATGATGAACCGGAAACGATCTGTCGTAGTGAGTGAATCGGTGTAGTCATCGAGCTTAGAATCAGAAGATCGCTTAAAGATAAGTATGGTGATGGAGAGACGATTTTCTCTGTGGAGAATAAGCTTTGCCGCTTCAACAGTGGACGCCAGATGCCCGACGCCCGGCGACGGTACGAAGATAAGCTCTGCTTTCTTCATTGCTAAGCTCTGCTTGTTCTGATAGTACAAAGTGAAAAATAAATAACCTTTGACGACAAGATGAAGCGGTTCCAGTTTCGAAAATATCTGCTGCTAAGGGCAGAAAGTATATAATTTCGAAATATAAATAGAAAAGAGTTGACAGCCTTTTCTTTTTCAACGGCTAAATAATATTAAAATAATTAAAAGTACTTAATGATTTATTAATATAAAAATAAAATTGTACTCATTAGTTAAATCAAACGAAGTTTAACTTTTTTATTTGACCTAATAGGCACTTTAATGGAATTTTTTTATATTTTATATATTTAATTTTAACAGATTAAGTTGTTTTATAAACTTTATTTGATAAACTTAAACAAATTAATAAATTTGTCATCTTTTACTATCAAACATCATATGCTGATGTGATCTTAGCACTTCGGATATTGGGAATTGCATATATTATTTTCTAATAGTTAAACACATCCACATGGATATACAAATATTTTTATTAATTTGTCTTTTTAAAAAATCAATATTTATTGATTATATTTTAAAAACTAAACTGATATTTATTGTATAGAAAATATTTGAAAAATTATATTTAAATATATTATTTTTTAAAAAAATAAATATTTATTTGTGAATAAATTAAAATAAAAAAGTGAAATTTATTTATGAAGTATAGTAAAACTATAAAGGAGATAGAATATTCTTTGACTTGGAAAGTTGAAATTTTATTGTTCCTATCTCGGTAACTCAGTTGAAAGTTGAAACCATGAGGTTTACATCACGGTTTTCAATGTTATTAAAATTGGACCGAATAAAGAATCGATGAGGCTGAGAATTCATAATTTGACCGATTCAACCGAATTTTTTTATTTTTAAAATATTATAAATTATTATAATTTTATAAATACTATTATATAAAAATTAAAAAAATATCCATCAAACATTAATATATATCAAAAATATCCTAATAATAAGTTACAAAATATAATTTTAATTTTATTATTACAAGTAATTAATTATGAATTTTTAAATATTATATATTAGAAACATAAAAATACAATTATATTACAAAAAAAATTTCCTTTTTAGATGGAGTACTCATAAAGAAAATACAAAAAATATTAACCTTGCATATATGAGTATAATTATATTTAATTACAATAAATTCAAATAGATAATAAATATATTAAACTATTAAGTGACATCTTTAAAATTTAAAATACTAATTTTTTCAAAAAAATAAATTATAAAAATTTCATATATATATATAATTACAATGAAACAAATAGATAATAAGTATATTAAATTATTAAGTGATATCTTAAACTTTAAAATACTAATTTTTTTAAATAAATAAATAATAAAAATTTAATATATATACACACACATATATTTGATTACAATGAACCAAATATATAAAAAGTATATTAAATTATTAAGTGACATATTTAGAATTTAAAATACTAATTTTTTAAAATAAATAAATAATGAAAAATATATATATATATGTGGGGTGAAAAAATATAAAAAATATATATTTTTTTGCAATTTTCAGCCAAAAATTCGATTTTATCCGGTTTTCTGTTTTTTCGGTTCAACTCAATTTTTTCGATTCAATTCAATTTTTTCTCAATTCGATTTTATGTAGTTAAACCAATTGGTTGGCCTGCCGATTCAATCGACCGGTCTGATTTTAATAACTATGACGGTTTTGCTGGGAAGATATCTCAACCACAGCCACATATATTTTTAATTATTTTTGAGCCAAGAGAAAGTAGAACCACAAGTTTTCAAAAATGACAGGTGTCAATAAATAATTGGGTGAAAACAGGTCCCACCACCATATCAATAATAGTATTAGTTATATTTAATTTTTTTATTGAAATAAAAATTACTCTACTTTAAAAATATTAAAAATAATATTATACCAAAATAAATATTTATTTTGTCAATTTTTTTTTTTATTTTTGCACATTCAGTTTGTTTTTTCCAATTTTTATATGAAATATTCAGCCAGAAAATTGATGTTAACAACAGTTATTTTAGGTTATAAAATAGTAATAAAATTCAATTTTTTCTGTAATGGATCATGTCATTAATAATAATTTATTATTAGTATATATAGGCTATAAACCTATGAGAAGAAAATGGACCTTTAACCGATCAGGAAATTACTAATAAGGACCGAGAGGCAAACCCAAAAATCAGAAATTAATGAAATATTCTATAAATGCTGAGAAAATATTAATTGCCTTTGGATATATATATATATATATATATATATATATATATATATATATATATATATATATATATATATATATATATATATATATATATAAGAGGGCTGTGATTTAATATATGTGCGTGTGGTACTTACATATTTAACACTATTAAATTATCACATATTTGACGGTTTAAATGCGTGTATAGCTTAAAAAACATGACGCATCCTTTCCTCTTGAATAGGGTGTCAAAGGACATTCATTTATTTTTTATTTATTTTTTATGAAAAAATGTATGGTAGGTAGTAGACATAAATGAGAAATTTATGACTATATTATTATGTAAAGACATCAAGTTGTTGACTATTTATTGGAGAATATAATTTTGTATAATATTAATCTGTATAGTATTAATTTATATAGCGTTAAATTATACAATATTAGCCTATATTATATTATATAGCATTTGATGCAAAATTTTATTAGCTTATACTATTTTATACTGTATTTGGTGAATAATATTATAATATATTACTTTTTAAAAATTTGAAAATAGATACAATTAAATTATTTTAATTGTCACGAATTTAAATAAAAAAATTATAATTATAAAATAAAATTTTAATACATACATCATTTTTTTATTAAAAAAATTTAACGAAAAATTACTATGTATTATTAAAAAGATTGACATTTTTAAAGGCAAAATTAGATTAAAAAAATAAAAAATTTTGAATAACAAATTTGACTAAATATTTGAGAAAAAATGAAAAAATTTATCATTTATAATATAATTTTTGTATAATAGCTATCAAATTATACATTAAATATTATTAGTTTGAAGATTTAGTTGTAGTGTGATAATGGTGGTGGCAGCAATGTAGTAAAGGGGGCAATTGTCGTGGCAGCGGTGGCGATGATGATGATGGTAGTGGCGTTGGGGGCAATGTCTGTGACAACAGTGGGGTGGTGGTGGTGGTGTGGTGGTGAAAGAGGTGGTGGTAGTAGCTACGGCGATAATGATGACAACGATGATGGTGGCGGTGATGGCGGCAATGGTTGTAACGGCAATGTAGTGGCGACAATAATTATGGCAGTGATAGTGGTGGTGGAGCAATGGTGGCGGCAGCGGCGATAGTGGTGATGACGGCGATAATGATAACAGTATAGCGGTGGCAACGGTTATGGTGGTAGCAGCGATAGTGATTGTGACAATAATGGTGGTGACGGTGTGGTAATGAGAGTGGTGGTAGCGATGGTGATGGCAGTGGTTGGTGGTGGTAAGGCGTTATCTAGTATACGCACATACGATGTTTACCGTATTATAAAAAATCAAAAATTTATAGTGTATTATTTTATACAGTGTATATGTGATAATGAGACTTATAGTATATTATATTATTTTCACATTAATTTTTCAAAAAATCTTTGAAATACTGTATTTGTATTAGATCATATTATATTATACTATTTCATGGACTTTTTTATGAATAATGTGAATTGAAAAATTATTTATAAAAATGTGGTGTTTTTTATTTTATTTATGGGATTGAAATAGTTTAGGTCAATTTCGTATCAATTGACTACGAGATCTAATACACGTGCGTCTATCGAGAAAAAATGAAACATTTGTTGAATTTTGGACACGTGTACCAAGAAAGGCGTCAGGATCATCTGATCTCGTAGCTGTCACTTGCGGTATCAGAGTTTGATCCCGTAGGGGGCTCTGTACGGATTGCTTCAATTAAATAAAATTGTTTTCCATGAAACAATCCAATAGAGCAAAACCCATCACAGACCAATATGAGATTTTTATTGGAACAAAAAGACAAACAAAACCCTAACTTTCCATTTTTATTTTATATTCAAAAATTTCGCCTTTTATAACAAAATTGTGTTGCCAACTGCTGTGAGGGCTGGCGCAGCCAATGATGATGAGAAATAGCAGATCCTCGAAGAAATCAAGCAATAGCTGGACTTCCTTGAGCAGGAGTTGCGAGCAAAGGAATTCTCTGGAGGCGAAAAAATAGGATTCTTAGACATTGTTGCAATCTTTATAGCTGATTGGCTCCAAAAGCGTCTAGAAATCATGGAAATTGAGTTGCTGACTGAAGAGAAATTTCCAGTTTTATGCAAATGGATGGGAAGAGTTCGCGAAATAGATGTGGTGAAAAGTTCTTTGCCTCCAACTGCTCAGCATTATGCTTATCTTAGAGCTCAAATTGAGAAAGCAAAATCTGCCTCCAAATAAACTTAATCTATTTTGTTATGGTTGTTAATTTTAATCCTGTTAAGATGATGTGTTCTTGTAAATATACGGTTGATTGTTATAGATTGTCCATGCTTCTCTCTTCAATTGCACTTTTATATATAGTAAGTATGATCAGGTAGATGCTTGACAAATAAAAAAAAAGTTAATTTAATATCAAATACGAGTAAAACTAATTATGATTATCGAGCATCTTTAAATACTTAAAATTAACAATTTATTAAAAAAAAGTTCATCTAATATCAAATACAATGAAATATTTATAAATTAACTATAATATAAAAAATAAATAATATTTTGAGACAAATAAAGTAAAAATGGATAAAAATGATAGAATGAGATATAGTTTTAAAAGTAAAGAAATTTAATATGTAAATATATAAATATGTAAAATTTGATAGATCTAATATATAATTTTAAAAGTAAAAGAAATTTAATACTTAAAAATATTAAAATTTAAAAACTGGGTGTTCAAAAAAAATTCTAGCTATTTCTCCTGTATTCTGTGCTTCTTCTATCCATCCACATCTAGCTTTTACTCTATAATGTATGGACAACATATCCTTTCCATTATTGATCTTATATCTTGTCCTCTTACAATTGTTGTTGTTTGGTAGTGTTGTCTCTAGCTTTTTCTAGGGGTCAGTTATGGACCGAAGTGTAAGAAAACAAAAGCAATAATAAAATAAATCCTACCTCTATCCTTTCTCTCTCTCCCTCTATGGATATAGATTCACTAATATTACATATTTAATTGAAAAAAAAATCTAAATCCTAGGTTGAAACTCAAAACTATAAGCATCCTAAATTATTAAATTTTTAAGTCAAAACAATTATCAACATCCCGATTTAATAGGTTAAAGCTTCCACGGAGAGTGGTGTGCTTACTGTTACTGTGCCCAAGGCCGAGATAAAGAAACCTGATGTACAATCTATTCAAATCTATGGCAAATGATTGCCAATTTTAATGTTTGTTTTGTCTATTATGGTTTAGTATTTAGGTACAAGATTAATTGTGAAGAAAGTGTTTGATGACATTAATTGTGTGTAGTATGAGATGTAAACTATCCAAAAGCTTTACCTGTCTTTTATAATCTCTCCATTCGATAAAAAATTTGACCATTTTAACCAAAGACTTGCCATTTTCAAGCATCCTAAAAGTCCAATTTGACTTAAAGCAAAAGGAATAAAGAATTTAAAAAGAAAATGACCTTTTTTAGAGTTATTTATTTCTCTTCTTCTACTGCTGGTTGGAGATAAATTTTTTGTAACTTGAGAAGGAGAAAAGAAATTAATGACCGATCTCGTCTTACGATGGCTCTGACTTTTTACAGAGGTGTGTAGACTGAAGGGTTAAATATGATACATGAGAGATTTATAGGATCAAATTATTAAAAAAATAGAATTTTCAGGCATCAAAAAATAAATTTTTAAAGATGATTTTGAAGAAAAGAAAAAATAAAATTGGGGAGGCCAATGCCTTTCCCACCATCAACGTAAGTCCACTTCTGTTGTTGCATAGTAAAAGAACACTGTGCAGAATAATGTTTTTATTTTATTTTGTTTTATTTATTTATTTTTTTAATTTGAAATATGAACTCTTTTGAGAATTTGAGTTTGGGCCAGCAAATTAATGTGTACCTAGGAGTGGGCTAAGAGAAAAGCTTGAATTTATTATGGGCCAAAGCCCCTACCCGAGTCATGGACCAAGCCTATGCCCCAATAAGAAAACTAGAATGGCTGAAGTCCACATGCCGATTGAATAATTCAAGTACCTTTCGGTGAATTTCTCTCTTTATTTTTCTGTCACTAACTTAATTTTCAAAGTGCTAATCCCCTGCCCATTGGAGGAAAACTTTTCTTTGTATTTGCAGGTTTATGTCGCCCGATCGGCTTACGTCTCGGCCTAATTCTACAACATTCAGAATTATCAAGGCCTATATCCAATGATTGACAAGTTTTGGCAAATGGAATCATGTCCATGTATATGTCCAAGCACATAGACATAGACTGAAGCCACGTAGATTTTGAATAAAATTGATGGATTGTGGTTGGGTCGTGTTTGTTCTTTTGAGTTTAATCCTGAACATTCAGAGGACTAAGATAAATAAAAACTTGAATTTTGGACTCCGGACGAAATGAGTAATGCATGCTTACGTGAAACTTAGATGTGTTTGGATATCCACTCAGTTTCATTATTGGAAAGATTAGCTGAGCAATCGGTTATTTTTACGCCATGTCCGGCTAAGCAAAAATCAGATAATAGATTAATTTTGATTGATAAAAAGAAAAATGCTATTAGTATAGTTCTATTACACTAATAACTGAAGTTATGATCTTAATTATAATGAAGATTAGGAGTGAGTTGGCATCAAAGATAGAGTTGTTTGCACTCTAATTTCACGATAGCATTTTGAGTAGCTTATAGAGTTATAGTACTTTTCCAAGAGAAAGGTTTTATAAGATATATAGCCTAGTTCCTTTTTGCATGGCTTTTAGTTTTACTTGATACCAAAACTCCTAATTGAGTGAGAATATATTCAGATTAGGATTTTGTATTTTCACTTTATTAAGAAAATGTACTTTATATTAATGTATTATGAAAATTAAATAAAACTCAAAATGTCACAAAGTTTTATAGAGGTCATATTAACTATGTAAATTAGAAAATAGTGTAACTTGATGTTTCTGAATTTGTGATGTAATTTTTTTTTTCCAGAACATAATTGTCATATGTATAAGATTAATCAGTGATCGCCTTGTAATAGAATTTTTTTACAAGATTAAAATGTTTTTTGGTCCAATGCATTTATCTTTATGAGATTCAACAGTGAAAGATTGTAACAATTATGGCGTGGGCAAACGGGCGGAACTAGAAAATTTTGTTTGAAAGTCAAAAAAAAAAAAGAGAGATTAATTTATGTGGAAAAATTTTTCAATTTGATTTAGTAAAACAGTTCCAAATTTAACTTTTACTTCAAATTAAAATATAATTTTTAATTACATTTTTTAGTAGAAAAGTAATTTTTTTTTAATTTTTCTTCAATATTTTTACCTAACATATATTTTCTTACAATACTTTGTATTCCTATTACAACTATACAATGAATTATGTAAAAAATAAAAAATTAAAAAAATACTGTTATTTAGATGGCATGCAAAATTAACAATAAATTAAAATGGTTCAAATTATAATTTTTGAAAAAATTGTCATTTACAAACAATTTAAGAGTCGTCAGAAGTAAGATTTTGTATTAAACTAATTGGACTTTTTGGTAATCACCAATTAGTTTAATTTGTATTATTTGTTAAATTCCAAATGCACATTTTTAATTATAATCCAAAATAAGAGTGTGATTTTCACATTTTGCAGAGTCAATTAGTAATATTTAAACATTTGCGAGTAAAAGTATAATTTGAATTTTTTAGAATTTTAATATATATTCTATTTAATTATTTGCACAAAATTTAAGAGCACAAAATGAAAATATAATTTTGATATTTGAAATTAATGCATATATCAAACGTGTAATTTTTCACATTTGGAGAGGATCTAGCCCCCTCAGCCTTCCCATCTCTCTGATCATTCGATTGAGGTTACATTAATTTTCTAAATATAATTTTATCTTACTTGCATTTTTTTTTATACAATCTGTTACACTGAAGACTATCAAAACTGATATTGCTAAATAAAAATTTTGTGACATATCGAATTCAATTAATTGTTCACAATTTTTTTAATTTAACTTCAACTTTATTGTTAAAAAAATTTATTCCAACATCCTATTTTGAACATATTCATGCCCAATTAGAAGTTTTTGTATCAAACCATGTTTTAAATTCATTCCTGCCTTCAGATCGTAAACTATATTTTCGTGGAGAAGATTTGTGCAAGATTGATCTAATTAATTTCAAAGAATGAAATGAAAAGATATTACTGTTTCTTAGATATTTTATCCTTTACTTGTTCTTCTTGCATTCACATTTTTCTTTTTCTTTTTTACTTTTTCAATAACTCGATGAAAAAGCCCGAGAAAGAAATAAAGGAAACATACATTCTGATTCTTAACTTTATTTTTATTTTTATTTTTATTTTTTTAACATTAGATCTCTATATTTTTAAAAATTGATATTGAATCTCGGTAGTTTTTGGATCTTTCACATTAGCTCCAATTTAAACGGTACTAACGGAATTGAAAATCATGCTTTATTACTTTTCGTGAGGTTAGCTTAAAATAACCATAAAATCCACCAAGACATAAAAGATTAAAAAATAAGTCCAACTTGTCACATTTTGCATGTTTAAAATAAATAAATTTTAGGGATGCAGAGTGCAATTTTCCAAAAGAATATAGTATTTTAATAGGGATGTTATTTGCTGAAATTTAATAAATTAATCCATTCACTAATGTAAGTGAAAGCTCAAACACAAATGCAAAAACAAAATCATTTGTTAATTTGTTGATTTTGATGGATCGGGATCCGCAACTGCAAATAAGGATAGAAGATGAAGGAAGCTATGACTCTGGGCCTGGAAACAAGAGGGGAGAAGCATTAATGAAGCCAAAAGAAAATGAAGAAAAGAAGTCACTTTTAATTCCTGAACTGTACATAGCAGCCACCGGACAATTCGACACCGACGAGTTCTTCGGTATCCTAGAAAAGATTTCAGCAGAGACAAACTTATCTCTATCACAAATAATTGAACAAGAAACCTCTTCAGGAGACTCATTGCTGCATGTAGCTGCAAGTTCTAAAAAAGAAGACATTGCAACACGCATCGCCTGTCAATTCCCTTCTCTTATTCCAAAAAAGAATCTAAGAGGCGATACCGCTCTTCACGTTGCTGCTAGAGTTGGAGCACTAAACGCAGTACAATCTCTGGTGCGATACTCTGTTTATTCACCAGATATTCAATTGCTGAGGATGAAGAATAACTATGAAAACACAGCTTTGCATGAGGCTGTGATGAACTCTCAGCTCGAGGTGGTTGAATTCTTGATTTCTAAAGATCCTGAGGTGCAGTATCTTCGAAATGTAGAAGGTTGGTCGCCATTGTATATGGCTGCCAAATTTGGATATTTACATTTGGTTGAGTTACTAGGGCAAGCTCAGGCTATAAAAGTCGAAGGATATTCACCTGCTCATGCTGCAATAATGAGTGGAAGTCCAGGTATTATTGGATAATTACTTCTGCATTCATAATAACTCTCACAACCTTTTTTTTTTCACCACAATTTTACATTTATAGCCACTAGGGATGTCCATGTAAGCGCCAACTAAGCAAAATTCAAAGGAAAAGAAAGGTCATGTCATCCTGTCACCTTGCATGTGGACAAAACAAACAATTAAATAGTGCCAATTAAACATATTATTATGCAGTCACCTTCTCTAATGGATAAACAAAGTGCCAATGTAACATATTTTTGAATTTTTTCTCTCTGTTTGTCCATGTGGCAAGGTGACAGTTCACGTGACCTGACAACTTGGTAACTTTTTTATTGAATTTTGGCGTTTGTGTGAACATCTCATGTGCCTATAAAGGTAAAATTCATCAAATATTATTTTTAGTGAAATCTTTTTTTAAAGAAAGTTTGATTATTTCACCGATACAAAAAAATTTTTAGTGATAGAGATGTAATTTTCTCGATTTTCTTTCAGTTCAAAGCATATCTAGACTCCCTTAAATTCCATTTTTTTTTTCTCTTCGAATTATGCTATGGATATTATATTCCATTTCAGATCTGCTACTTGAGATAGCAAAGATAAATGCAAGATATCTGCAGTTAAGATATGGTCAAATGGGAACTCTTTTACATTTGGCTGCATATCTAGATGATGTTCGTTCAGTGCATATCCTTCTACAGTATTCAAGCGAGACCATCATTGAAAGGGATGGAAGGGGTTACCTTCCCATTCACATTGCAGCAGAAAGAGGTCATGTTAATCCAATAAAAGCGATGCTTGACCACTGGCCTGAACCACTCCATTTTCTTACTACAGAATGTCAAAATATTCTTCATGTAGCAGCCAAGAGAGGAAAAGATGATGTGGTGAAATATATACTTAAGAATCCTTCATTGGAGAAGCTTATGAACGAGAAAGATAATAGTGGGAATACCCCTTTACATTTGGCTGCTAAGTATTCTCATCCAGGAGTTGTGCTTACTCTCGCTCGGGAAGAAAGAATTGAGAAGAATCCTCGCAACAATGAAAGCTTAACACCTTTAGACACTCATTTAAAATTTTTCGATGACTCCATATACCAAGAAAACCCAAAATTGCAGCAGGTTTGCATTTATCTTAATATATTATATTAGGAAAATTTTTGCTTAGACCCGAATAAGGCAAGTTTCATGGACAAGACCAACAGCACATTTTAAATTAAGTTGGTTAAGAAAGGAGTAGACTGGTGGTTATGGGTGGAATGGTGTTTAAGATGCATAGTTGGCAATCCACATCAAGGACTCTTATCATATTTTTATATGATCACGAGAACAATTAATCGACATATTTGTTTTTGATTTGTGTGCAGATTCTGACATACGATGCTTTATATTTAGCTGGTTGTAAAGCGAGTCTGGATCCAGAGATAAACATTGAATTAATCAAGAAGCAAAAAGGGAAAAGCATTGCTTGGGTGAAAGAGAGAGTACAGACTCAATTAACAGTTGCAACTCTAGTAGCTACAGGGACTTTCGCTGCAGGATTCACCGCACCAGGTGGCAATAATAACACATCAGAAGGAAAAGACACGTTGTTAAATCAGTGTATGTTAAAGATATTCATATTGGGCAATTCTGCTGCATTTTATATGTGCCTAGCCAGCATTTTATGCTGCTTCTACACAATGTACGCCGATATCGGTCTTGCTTCTAGAGCTTATTATGTGGCGAGAAGGATTTTTGATATATCAGTTTTCTCGATGTCCCTTGCATTCATGGCTGCAGTACAAATATTAGTAAACAATCATTCTTGGTTAGGCTGTATAACTCTTGTCATGGGAATTTTATGCACACTCATTCTCCTACTAATTTTGGTTCTACTTCAACTGAACCGGCCACGCTTTCTTGTTCTCCTAAGTTTCGTTCCACCATCCGCTCATGGTCTTTATTACTACATCCTCCGCGCATTAGTTTGGGTATACTTAAAAGATTATCATCTCCATGTTACTGATGAAATCAAGTAAGAGGTCATGCCTGAAGAAAAGTAGGACAAAGAAAACAAGAATAATTATGAAGATTCTTCATCCTCCTGTTGCTATTTTGAGTTTTTTCTTGTACTGATTATATACTAGCTTGTACTGATTATATACTAGCTTTTAGAAGTAGCTATTATCTCATATTTGTGCTTGATTATAGAAAATTAATATTATGTCATAAATTCATATTTATGACTTAGCTACTATCATTTTTTTGTAATTGATTGTTTTATCAATGATTTCTATGGAATGCATGTTTTTATATCTTCTCTGTATCGTTCCAATTACATCTTCAGCAATTGTATTGCTAGATTCAACAAGATTAATTTTGTTCATCAACGGAGGGAATCTAATCATTTTGCAGATTGACTGGCCAAACAAGGAGCGCATCGTTCCACTGATCTTGTTGCTTGGCTTATTTTTGGGGATTAATAATCCTGACATGCGGCAATCAAAATCTTCGTGATTGATTTTCAGCTTAGTCGTGGGATCTGGATGCTGATGCTCCTCCTGTTCAACCTGAAGAATTCTACTGCTTGATTTGTTTTATCTCTATCCTCTGTTGTGTTTATATTTTCCTATCTCTGCTGGTGTCAACGCTTCTAGGCTATGCTTCTGTGATCCTTGTGAGTCAGTGGGTGTCTGCTGCTTGGTTTGGTTAGCTGGTATAAGAGGTAGTGATAATTATTGCCTGATTTATAAAACTGGAGATGCTCTGTTGATCCTCTGTTTTGGCAGCTAGGGATCCATTCTGATTGTTTAGGCTTCCATTTTGTTACTTGTGGCTCCTGACTTCGGACTCTGGTTGGACTCCTCTATTTTTTGGGAGCTACAGGTGTTGCTTTTTGGGTGGTTTGTTTTTGAAGTTCTGTTCTTAGGAAGAGGTTCTGTTGTATTTTGATTAGGATCAGGTTTCGTTGTTGGGTTTGTGCTGCTGTTGTTTTTGTGGGTTGACAGATATTTTGAGATGCAGCAGGTCCTGTTTTATTCTCCTGAATGTCTTGTATAAAACTCTAGGAAGGCTGAATAGTTATTTGACCAACGAGTTACATTAAGTACCCCCAATGCTAATTTTGAAATGTTTGGACGGTAAACAAAATATCTTATATATTGGCCTTTCTATTTTAGATTTATTTTTTTTTTGTTTTTTGAAAAAGAAAAATAACAACTCATGCTAATCATTCGAGCCTACAAGATTAATAAAATTCTCCACCAACATATTGAGCAATATAAATATTTTATATATGACTAGTCACGGTTTGTGACAGTTTTGAATTTTCCAATTTTTTTGAGGTATTGAACTAGAAATATGGGAAAGTGCAACATTTAGATAATGTGCTGTTGGATTCCTATCCAGTTAAATAATTTTATAAGTTCACTAGGTCTTTAATTGGGCTGTTAGAGAAATATACAAGGGACAAAGTTACTGGCTCCAATGTCCAAATATATAGAGCAAAACTGGATGGTTATTTATCTAAAATCCACATATCTATTACCATCGATTTCATCTTAGCATTTAGATCAATTGTTAACTTTTTTTTTTCATGAAAGCCATATGAAAGAAGGCATAATTGAAACTCACTAAATCCTCATACATCCTTAGTAAAAATCATTTTAAAACGAAAACAAAAAAAGTTGAATTCTCCAGCAAGAAACCAATGGATATAATTCTCAATTTCATCCTTAAAAAATTCAGAAGTTGTCAATACAAATGGGAAAATAATTAAGTATCCACCAAGAAACCAGCTATATATGTTGATCATTAGTATCATAGAGAGCCATATTTGAAGGAGAAGGAGACCGTGACATATGTTAATCAGCCTAATAGAATTCCCCAACGACTGGCTCAATGCCAAAATAAAAAGGTAAGAAATTGAATAGCTAAAATTCGAAAACTTTTAAAAGTCTGTAGGGACTTTTTGCCTCTTTCTTTTGGATAGATGTTGTTACTAATTTTTATACTTTTCTCACAATTTATTTAATTTACGATGATTTATGTTGTTTGGATTGGGTAAAAGTGCAATTCCCTCTCTGAAATTTGACAAAAACAACAATTAACTCCCTAATATTTATTTTGGTGCAATATTCCTTCTAAAATTTACAAATTTGGACAATATCATCCAAAAACTAACATATTCATTATTTTGACTATTTTTTGTCAGTTGACTGCTAACGTGACATAGGTATGACAAATCAACAGAGATTAAATTGTCTTAATTTATAAATTTTAGAAGGTAAACTGCTCTTTTTGAAATACTTTAAGGGTTTTTTTTTTGCACATTCAGTCTTGTTACATGGAACTTTTTTGTCATAATTTCGATGCCATATCACTAGAAAACTGAAAAAATAGTCAAAATATCAGACCCGTCAATTTGGTGTGGCATTGCCCCAATGTGTAAACTTTAGGTAGAACATTACACCAAAACAAATATTAGAGGTTAATTGCTGTTTTTGTTAAATTTCAGGGGTAAATTGCACATTTGGCTGTTTGAATTTATAAAAAGATTAGTAACATGAAATATTTCAAAGAAAAATTACAAAGTTTACCTGCAAATCAAATTATTCCTATAATAGATAAAGCACATAACCCAACTCAATTCAACATGTATAAAACCATATCAAGAAACAGACAGATTAGAATGTGAAGTTGATATATATAAAACAGCTATGACTAGGGAAATCAAAGCGTCTTACAAAATTTACATCTATGAATATATTTGAGAAGGCCATCCATTTCATCGTGGTTATAAAACCATCGCCATCAACGTCTGCAAATCTAAGTGCTTGAAAAGCTCGCCACCTTGGAAGCAAAGAGCCCACACAATAGAAAAATCCCCTCAACTCCTCCTGGGTGAAACGACCATCGCTGTCTCTGTCAAATCTTTAAAATCTCTTTCAATTCTTCTTTTCCGTATGTAACTTTTGTATGCTTCACCAGAGCTAAAAATTGTCATCGATAGCCAATTCTTCTTCTTCTTCTTCTTCTTCTTCTTCTAATGTTTGATTTTTGCGTATGATGAATATATATAGTTGTCGTTATCTTGATTTCTCACCTTTACAACCAAAATTCTAAGATAATGACTCCTGGGGACCAATTATGTCCTATAAGAAAAACTAGGCCAAATGAATTTTAGTTACTTTAACTTATGCGGCATATTCTATTAAATTCTTAAATATTTATTGGTTGACATTGAATACTTAAACTCTTATTTTCATTCATTTTAAAATTAAAAAATTCATTAAATTTAAATAAATTAATAATATAATTTTAGTACACATTAAATTACTGAACTTTCATTTTCATTTTTTTAACTTAATGCATATTAAAATATTAACGTATATTAAAAATAAAAAATAAAAATTAAATATAAAAAAATAAAAAATTTAAAAATTTAATTAGAAAAAAGTGTTATTTCAAATATAAAAGTACGTTTTCCAAAAAAAAAAAACTAAAACTAAGTTATCACTACTGTTTGCTTTCTTTAAGCTTTGTCCTTTTAACTTTATTCCAAATCTCTGGTGTTTGATGCATATAATACCCTTTAGGCAAAATCCACCTGTAAATTCTTGAATATTTCCAATTTTTGCTATCAAATTTTTGAATATTTAATTTGCAATATCGAATTTCTATTTATTTATTTTTTTGACATCAAACTCTCTGTTAATAGATTATGTGAATATGATTAACACACCTCCTGGGTTTCTCTCCCTTCAAATATGTTTCTTGCGATACAACTAATATATATAGTCAACTAAAAATATTAGTAGATACTAAATGTAGGCAAATTCAACTTCTACAAATATATTGTGTCATTTGAGCAAGAGAGAGACTAACTGCATAGGTTAATCTTACTCACAGTCATTTAATATTAAAAAAGAAAAATTAAGAATTCAATATTATAGAATGAATTTAGAAAGTTAATAGTAAAAATTTTAAAAAGTTCATAAGGTTCCGATTACATTTTGCCTACTTTTTATTTTATTCTATGTTTTTTGTAGACCTATTACATTAATTGTACGCCGAAGAGCAAAAATTAAACTTACAGTTAGATTTAACATCTATGGAAGGAGTTGCCTTAGAAACTGCACAGCCTCATTATCAGTACTGGAACAGGAAACACCTATTAACAAAACAAATGAAAACAGAGCAAAAAAGAAGAAGAAAGACTTCCTCTATCGTTTATTCAATCTAACTCTAAGTACATGAAGGTTGTAGCTTATATAGTATAACTAACAACCAAAAACAGAAAAGTAACTAAGGTTACAAGAAAAGGAAAGAAAAGTAACTAAGGTTACAAGAAAAAAGAACTAAAGAAAGAGAGCTAACTATAGCTAGTATTAGTAAACTAACTACAGTTAATAAATAATAACAACTCTTTAGCCCCCCCTCAAGTTGAACTTTGATGAACATCCAGCAAAGTCAACTTGGAGCAGAATTTTGAGAACAATGGAGAACAAAGAGGTTTAGCAAACAAGTCAGCCACCTGAGCAGCAGAAGAAACATGAATAGGAACAATGAAACCCTCTTTAAACTGATTCCGAACAACACGGCAATCTATATCAATGTGCTTAGTACGCTCATGAAAAACAAGATTGGAAGTAATGTGAATTGCCGACTTGCTGTCACAGAAGAAAGAAATAGGACGTGAAATTGGAACCTGAAAATCAGCCAAAATATAACTGATCCATTGAAGCTCACAAACTGTAGAAGCCATAGCTCGATATTCTGCCTCAACCGAGCTCCTTGAAACCGTGTTTTGCTTCTTAGTTTTCCAAGAAATAGAACAAGAACTCAGAAATATACAATAACCTGTAAGTGATTTTCTGGTTTCCGGACAAGTTGCCCAGTCTGCATCTGAGTAAGCTGTCAAAGTAAGATCAGAAGTAGAAGGGAAGAACAAACCCAATGAAGGCTGCTTCTTCAAATATTTGAGAACATACAGAGCAGACCGCATGTGAACCTCTCTTGGTGAGTGAAGATGCTGGCTTAATTGCTGCACAGCATATGTAATATCAGGCCTAGTAAAGCCTAAATACAGCAATCGTCCTACTAAGCGTCTATAATCAGAAGGATCAGATAACAAAGGACTTGAGACATCAAGAAGAGATACACCCTTAGGGAATGGAACACTTTTGGGCTTAGAACCTAATAACCCCGAAGAATTAAGTAAGTCAAGAGTGTATTTACGTTGATTGAGAAAAATACCTCCTGTAGTTCGAACAATTTCCAGCCCCAAGAAATATTTTGCTTCACCAAGATCCTTAATAGAAAACTGGGAATCAAGAGTAGCTTTCAATCGATCAATGGCATGCTGAATAGTTCCAGTGATCAACAAGTCATCAACGTATATGAGGACAACCAAAGTAGCATTAGAAGAATGAGAAATAAACAAGCAATTATCGTGTGAAGACTGCACAAAACCATAGTCTAACAGAAAACCCGTCAACTCAGCATTCCACTGCCTTGAAGCCTGCTTCAAACCATAGAGAGAACGAAGAAGCTTGCAAACCTGTCCTTGTTTTGCCTTGCCATATCCTTCAGGAGGTGTCATATAAACTTCTTCCTCGAGAAATCCATGTAAAAAAGTGTTATTGATATCAACTTGATGAAGAGGCCAACCACGAGCAGCAACAATCGCCAGGAAAAGTCGCACAGTCACCATCTTCGCAACAGGAGAGAAACTATCCGTGTAGTCCTGTCCATATACTTGATTATAGCCCTTTGCAACGAGTCTAGCCTTGTATTTGTTTATAAAGCCATCCGGGTTTAGTTTTAACTTGTAAACCCATTTACATCCTATAGCTTTCTTGTTCTTCGGTAACTCTGTCAATTCCCATGTATTATTCTTCTCAAGAGCTGTTAATTCATCTTTCATTGCTTGGATCCATTGAGGAATAGACTTGGCCTCATTATAACTCTGTGGTTCATGATTCATAGTAACTTGTGCTAGAAAATTAGAATAAACTGAAGGGACCATAGAGTTAGTATAAAAAGGAAAAGTGCAAGGAACATGAGGAGAAATATGTGCTGCTGAAACATGATTGACAACATAATCTCTAAGCCATGTTGGTTGTCTTCGTCTCCTTGTATTAGATCTACCCACCACCTCTGGAATAGACGAATTATCTGCATGATCACCTTGAACATGTGTATTAGAATCACCTTGAGGAAAAGAATCAGCAACAATAGGAACATTATCAGGTACAATGTCATGAGGCAAGACTGAAGAATCAACTGCCATAGGCATAGAATCTTCAACATCAGTAACAGCAATCCGTGGAATAGGAGTGTCAATCAAATCAGAAGTAGTAAATTCATATTCAAAAGGAAATACATTTTCATGAAAAACAACATCCTTAGATATAGAAACCTTCATATTATCCAACCGATACACCTTGTAGCCTTTTGTCCCTGGCACGTAACCCAGAAAAACACCTTTACTTGCCCGAGCAGCAAATTTATCTCTTGGAGGTTTAGTGTGTGTTTTATAACAAAGGCAACCAAAAATCTTCAAGTCATTAAAATCTGGTGGTCTTCGAAATAGCAGCTTATAAGGACTCTTCCAATTCAAAACAGCACTAGGTAGTCTATTTATCAAATAAGTGGCATGTAAGACAGCCTCTCCCCAAAAACTGACAGGTAAATGTGCTTGTAATAAAAGTGCCCGAGCAACTTGTAAGAGATGTCTATGTTTGCACTCCACCCTTCCATTCTGTTGAGGGCTATAAACACAAGTACGTTGATGAATAATTCCTGATTCAGTGAGAACATTTTGACAAGCATGACCCAAAAACTCCCCTCCATTATCCGTTCTCACAATTTTAACATTTGTCCCAAATTGGTTTTGAACCATCTTTATAAATTTTGAGACAATAGAACTAGTTTGATCCTTGGATTGCATAAGGAAAGTCCACGTACATCTACTATAGTCTTCTACAACAGTCAAGAAATAAAATGCTCCAGACAAAGATTGTTGTTTATATGGACCCCAAACATCCAAATGTAATAGTTCAAACAAAACAGCACTATGACTACTACTCGCAGGAAAAGAAACTCTAGTTTGTTTAGATTGAGCACAAATGTCACAAACATTAGTGGCAAGATTTTTATTACTCAAAAAATTGAGTTTCTGTACAATCCTTGAAGAGGGATGTCCCAATCTCTTATGCCAAAGAGATGTATTACAAGAATCCTTATTTACACAACAAACACTATCAACAACCTGCCATCTGCTAGCATCAAGCTGAGACTTACATCCATTTACAATTTTTTCATCAAAAGAGTGACTATCAAAATGATACAAACTTCCAATAACCTTTCCAACTGCTACAACTGATCTAATCCTCAGGTCCTGTAACACACAGATCGTAGGATAAAAGATGAACATCAGAGAATTATCCTTAAGTAGTCTATGTACGGATAACAAGTTATGCTTAAAGGAAGGGATATATAACACATTTTCCAAAACAATATCCCTGCTAAGTCTTATGCTCCCTACCATAGCCACTTTCTTAACTGATCCATCTGGTAATAAAACGGTTTTGGACTTACAAGTAACTCGAAGATCACAGAAAATACTCTTATCTCCAGAAATATGATTGCTAGCCCCTGTATCGACTATCCAGCAAGCATTCTTCAAGCAAACAGCATTTACAGATGTAAGAGAGGAATTACCTGCAAATTCTTGAGCAAAATTGACGAATTCCTCTTGTGTTTGCTTCCCTTTCATCATCTTCAATAGCTCTTGTTGAATCAGTTCTCTCATGCTCAAATTAGTAGCACTTGTTCGTTCTTCAAACATGTCTACATCTTCCAGTGGTGTCTCGGCCATATTTTCTTGCACAATCTTGCCTCCCTTCTTTTTCTGCTGCTTCTTCAATTCCATGTACCATTCCGAATATCCATGAATCTTGAAACATGTTTCTTTTGTATGCCCATCCATCTTGCAAAAACTGCAATATTTATCATCTTTCTTGAAGTCCTTCCTCTGCTGCTTGCTATTTATCTTCTGTCCCTTCTGATTGTTGTTGAACATAGCAGCATTAGCCATTAAAGCATTATTATCACTTATTTCTGCATAGCTATCCGAAATTTGTTTCTGCTTCTCAACATTCAACAGCATTGAATAGACTTTATCTATGCTAGGATATGGATCCATCATCAACACTTGATTCTTAATGTGATTATAATACTCATTTAATCCCATCAAGAATTGAATAATCTTGGCATTTTCATTCAGCTTCATAATCTTGTCCGAAACTCCACAAATGCACCTTCCACAAGTACATTGAGGGACCGGTACGATACATTGCAACTCATCCCAAAGCCTGCATAACTTTGTGAAATACATGGACAAGCTGGAATTACCTTGAGAAATAGTTCCAATCTCTCGTCGCACCTGATATTCTTGAGGACCAGAAGAATCTCCAAAACGTTTCTCCAATTTATCCCACAAATCTTTTGCTAATGACATATACAAGAAAGCTTCGTGCAATTCTTTAGTGAGAGAATTAAGGATCCAAGATTCTACCATAGCATTCACACTAAGCCAGTCCTCATAATCATCTGAATCTTCAGCCAACATCTTAATTTTTTCAGTAATAAACCCTAGCTTATGCTTCGCAGCAAGTGCCTTCTTCATCGAGGTACTCCACGTTCTGTAATTAAGGCCATTCAAAGGAGTAGAAAACAGATTAATACCTGGATTGTTAGATCCCTGCAAATCCATTGGATTTCTTGTAACACCGGACCGATTCATTCTTCGTGTAACTTCTTCTTGATTTCTGCGTTCTTGCATTGGTGGATCGATTGGCTCCTCCATCAATCTCGTAGCAACAAAACTCAATCAAATCGCCTATCTTCAAGTTACAATAAACTTGGAGAAAATCTTAACATGAACCTTGCTTTGATACCATATTAACAAAACAAATGAAAACAGAGCAAAAAAGAAGAAGAAAGACTTCGTCTATCGTTTATTCAATCTAACTCTAAGTACATGAAGGTTGTAGCTTATATAGTATAAGTAACAACCAAAAACAGAAAAGTAACTAAGGTTACAAGAAAAGGAAAGAAAAGTAACTAAGGTTACAAGAAAAAAAGAACTAAAGAAAGAGAGCTAACTATAGCTAGTATTAGTAAACTAACTACAGTTAATAAATAATAACAACTCTTTAACACCGACACCGTACCCGCAGTATCGTCTAATGAGCCTTCTTTGATAAAATATGTGTGTGGTGTGTGCATAAAGAATTTAGTTCTATATTGTTTATTAAGTACTATAGAAAATTAGAAAACAAGCCTATCACGAAAGCACATATATCAAAGCACACAAAAGCTCTACAAAGATGAATTTTCATATTTTTCTCACAATTTAGCGGTAAAATATTTTATTTAGGGTAAGTTATTGTTTTTGGATTTATAAAAATATTATTAACACGAAATATTTCAAAGAAAAATTAAAAATTTTCCTGAAAATCAAATTATTCCTATAATAGATTATGTACATAAATTATAAAAATAAGGAAAAAATGTACCGTCAAGCCTTTAGACTTTTTCAAGCATACAATATTACTTCCAAATCCAGATTTTAGCTTAGGTTGATTAATCTCTTTGAACAAAGCTTTGCCTTTTCGGTCCAAATCTTTCTTAGGCTTCAGAGTTGACATCTCGGAGAATATATAATCTAATAAAGCTAAACTTCGCCATGTGAGATGTACTGATACAAGGATTGAAACAAAAGAATCAGAGAATCATATTCAAGATTCATTTCTCCTATTACTTAGCTAATTAAATTTAATTTAATTCCGACAAATATTGTTTACATATTTACCTTTCTGAAAAACCATAGACACATGTATTGCTATAATACATACGAATACCAATAATTACAGTCATGTAAGCATTGCATTAGCCAAATGAATTTGTCTAAAAATAACAAAAAATGACGAATGTGTCTATATGATTATTCAAAAAGTTAAGGAAATGAAAATAATATTTTTTTCTTTTCCAAATCTAGGTCTTTGCGGATAAATTATGCCAAAAAGAAATACTACGAGGTGAAGGGTTCATACATTACTAATATTTATGTTATAGAGTTCCGCATTAAATAACATATTCACAACCAATTAATGATCCAATGGATACATATAATAATGATTTCTATCATATTACATTTACCTCTCTTCCATTTAATTGTTTCTTTTAGGGAATTTTTTTCCGTTCCATTTTATGTTGCTTTTCAAAATTTAAAAAAAAATAATGCACTTTTAAAAAATTATTATTACATTTTTTCTATTTTACCATTGTCTTAATATTTTTTATGCATTACATATTTATTGTTATTTTTTATATTAATTAATAAAATGACAATTTTGTCAATTTCTAATATTTTTATAATATTAATATGTATTAATTAATTTTTTAATTTATGTACCAAAAATTAAAAACCGTGATTGAAGATGAACAAAGGGAGTTGATAACACCCTTGTTATCATAGCCCAAAGGGCAAATGACCAGGCCTATGTCCAGCTAGACCAAATTCCTCATTCTCTTCTTCCTTTGCCTCTTTCTCTACCTCTATCCCTTTCTCTAGAATTGTTGGAATGAGTATTGGTGTTGGTAGAAGCTTTCAAGGCTTGCTCTTCGACTGGTGCACTTCTGTTTATTTTTTGTTCATGAACTAACAAGGAGCTTTGCAATTCATCAAGAGAGAGTGCATCTATGTCTTTTGATTCTTTAATTGAGCAGACAATATAATTAAACTTTGGTGATAAAAAGCATAAAATCTTCTCTACAATAGTGACATCATCCATCTTTTCACCACGAAATTGCATCTTGTTGTTGATCTCCATTGTTCTAGCACAATAGCTGGTGACAAATTCTCATTCCTTCATTGCTAGTGTTTCAAAGTGCCTTCTCAAGGCTTGAAGTTGTGCACGCTTCACTCTAACCGAGCCTTGATATTTCTTCTTCATAGAATCCCAGATGTCTTTGGAGGTTTCTTTACAAAGAATACTCTCTAAAGCTGAATGATCAATAGCCTAAAACAAATAGTTTTTGGCCCAGGTCTTTTAGTTTTCTATCTTCCAAGTCTTTTGTCTAAGATTCTATCAAATCCATTCCTACTGGTGGCTGTTGGATGCCAGATTCAACAACTGATCAATATTCTTTTGATCGTAAAAAGTTCCTATTAACATGCTCCAATGGTCATAGTGACCATCAAACCATGGGATGGCTGCTTGGACAAAATTTGTATCAGTGGCCATGAAAATGAGAAGAAGAAATTGTTTGCTACCTCATGTGTTTTTACCATGGTTATTAAACTCGAATTGACTCGATCGGTCGGACCGGTTAGACCGCGACTCGACAAGCAATTCGAGTTGATTCAACTTCAAAATCGAAAATGATAAAAACTTGGGTTGACTCGTAAAAGATCGGGTTGACTCAGAACTCATTGACTCAGACCAAACTCGAGTTCAATGCTAAAGCATTGCGTTTTGGGTGAAATTCCCCTAAAATAAATCCCTAAATTTCTTATCTGCCTTCATCTCATTTCATGCCGCCCTCCTCTCTACCTTTATTTCCTTTCATGACTCTGCCACTCTCGTCACTAGTTTGCTTAAAGGTTGGACAGCAGCAATTCTCATCACACTTGGAAGGATCGAGTTGTAAAGGTTAGTATATGTCATTTCTTTGATTTTATGTTGATGGTTCTTTGGTAAGTGTCTGTTGTTTTTCAAATCCATGGTGTCTGTTGTTGTTTTATAGTCTTTGGTTCTTTTCCTGGTGAAAAGATGTTTTAATGAACTTTTGTTGATTAATATTATGAAGAGGAGATGCATATCATAGTTCTCATGAGATGTTACTAAAAGCTATCAAAAGTTTGCTGGAAAAACCAAATAGCACAAGGACAGAGTGTATGATATGATTATTGTTTCTTTGTTTCTTTAATGAACTTTTGCCGTTTGTTAAAATGACTAGCTTAATACTATTGTTTGTCTTCATAATGTTAGAAAAATAGACTGACTGAACTTTTTATAGTCTCGCTAGTTGTATAAACATTCGTTGCTACAGTTGTTACCTCAATTTAATAGAGACACGATCCCTATCTGTGAATGCTTTGTGGGATATGGGGTTGATTTAAGTCACAGTTGCTTAAATTTGAACTTTGTCATCCTGAACTTCAATTTGTAAGAAAATGTTGAATATTTTTGGTAATGCACACATCTTTCTTCGTGAACCTTGATGTTCTGATGTGAATGCTTTGTCGGATTTGGGCTATGGAAGTATTTATGGGTTATAAATATTAAATTTGAGTTTTAGTTAGAAATTGAAGGTTAATGACATAGCTTATAGTGCAAAGTGCAGCTTTAGATTCAATTAAGTTTGTAAATGTTTGCTCCTTCCCTGAGTAGCTAGGGTTTAAAATGACAAGGTTAACCTTTATTATATGTAATATAATTTATAATAAAAGATTCCCGAATGAAAGAAAAAATTATTCTTGTGGAAGGTAAAACTCCTATTATAAATTATATTATCTCTTATTGATATGTGTAATAAGTTCACTTCTTGATTTAGTTTATAACAAATAGTTATTAATTTAATTTTTTGTTATTTGGATTAAATTTTATAAGTTGTCTTAATTAATTTTATATATTATTTATTTAAGTTACATTCAATCATTGCAAAAAATATGTAATTTTTTTAATTTCGTTGATGGTTTAAAATTAAAAGCTATAAGGAAAAATTTTGACACTAATCAAAATTTTAGGATGGAATGACACTAAATTTCTTTTAATCACGAACAAACCTTAGTATATAATTATTTACTTTTAAGCACAAATTGGAGAATTTGTAAGCAATAAAAAACCTTCAAATAGGAATTAAAAGTACAACACCTTATTTGGTTCTAATTTATATTTTGGTTACTAAATTTTATATATTATAAATGATTTATCTATGCATCTAACTAATAGCATTTGTATGATCATTATATTAATACATATTTTCTTAAAAGAAAATGGTCATCTTTTATATACAATTAGAGAGCTTTCCATATCTATCTGTCTTAATTATGAACAAAAATAAGAATGCAGTAATTTATATTGTAATTTTTCTTAATTTATCAGAAAATTATGGCTGAAACACCATCATCCATATCGATATCTGAAACACAATCCACAACTCATTTCTCAACACGTTCAGTTAGGCAAAAAACGGATGTGGCATGTAAATATGTCACTGTGGCAACAAATTCAAATGGTAAAAAGATACTAATATGTGATTTTTGTCAAAAACAAGTTCATGGTGGAGGCATTCATAAAATGAAACAACATCTTGCGGGGAATAAAGGGAATACTGGTGGGTGCAAAAAGGTTAGTGCGGAGGCTTGACTTGAAGTTAAAAGCATATTGGATGCTAATTCACAAAAGGCAAAGGAGAAAAAAGGGCTAATGGATGAAGACGATGTAGAGGTTTTTTCTTCTAAAGAAACATCGAAAAGAAAAAGGATAGCATTAACAGACATTGAAGCGTATTTTAAAAGAAGTGTAAGTGATCCATCTCAACCTAGTATTAAAGCATGCATGCAAAGTAAGGAAAAATGGCATGAAACTGACTTGTCATTTGCAATATGGTTATATGATCAATGTATTCCATTTAATGTTGTGAACTCATCTTACCTCCAAGTTGTTATTGATAACATGATCAGCATGGGTCATGGATATAAGCATCCTTCGTATCATGCTGTAAGAGTAAATTTGTTGAAAGATGCAAAAACGCATGTCAAGTTGGTCATTGATACTTTTAGAAATACTTGGGCCGATACCAATTGTACAATCGTGGCAGATGGATGGACAGACAATAGACAAATGCCTTTGATTAATTTTTTAGTTTATTGTCCAAAAGGTATCTCTTTTGTTAAATCTGTTGATGCTTTTGATATTTACACGAATGCTGAAAATTTGTGTAATCTTTTTTCTGAAATTGTTGAGTGGGTTGGTCCTCGCAATGTAGTTCACATTGTAACAAATAATGGTGCCAATTATAAAGCTGCAGGCTTTAAGCTTATGGAAAAATATCCTTTTATTTTTTGGTTACCATGTGCAACTCATTATGTGAATTTAATATTTAAAGATATTGGACAAATGCCTACTGTTGAAAGTTTATGTGTTCTTGCTTCAAAAGTGACTGTTTTTGTGTACAATCATAAGATTACTTTGAATTGGTTGAGAAAAAGAGAGGGTTGGTGAGACATTATTCGTCCTGGTGCAACCCATTTTGCAACAAACTTTATTGCTTTGCAAAGTTTACATGCACATAAGGATGATTTGCAAGCTTTGGTTGTTAATGCTAAGTTTAAGCAGCTTTTGAAATTGCAAAAGGGTAAAGAAGTAAAACAGATTGTATTGGATGAAATTTTTTGGGACAATTGTTTGATGATTGTGAGGATTATGACTCCATTAATACGCTTGTTGAGGGATATGTGATACTGAAGAAAAACCATAGCTGGGATATATTTATGAGGGCATGCACAGAGCACGTATGGGATTACTGAATGTCTTTAAGAATAAGCAAAAATTGTACAAGCCCTACATTGACATTATTGAGAGTAGATGGGACCGCATGTTGCGTCAAGCTTTTCATGCAACAGCATATTTTTTGAATCCTACAATTCAATATGATCCATCTTTTATTTGCAAGGAGTCGGAGATTATGCATGGTATCTTAAATGTATTTGATAAGGTAGATGATTTTGGAAGTCCTACCGCAACAACAATTGAATATATAAGAATTTTTCGAGAACGTGAGATGGACTTTTCTCATCCAATGGCACTTGCTTGCTGTAAAATCACTAGATCAGGTAAGCATTAATTTCATAATACTACATTCATGTGCATATAAATATATACATATATTAAGTTATGAAAACTAATAAAAGTTTTATATTATTTGCTTTTCATATCTAATAAAAAAAATGAATGGTGGAGAATTTTTGGCTATGATGTTCCAAATTTACAAAAGTTGGCTATAAGAATCATCGGCCAAACTGCTTCTTCTTCTGGATGTGAGCGCAATTCGAATGTATTTGAACGCATCCACACTAAAAAAAGAAATAGATTGGAACATGAAAGATTGAATGATCTTGTTTATATTCACTACAACTAGAGATTGAAAGATAGGTCAGTTGTTTCTAATCCATAAATTATCTTTATATTTTATGCATTGCATCAAAATAATGTTTTCATTGTTTATAATTATTAGGTTAGCAAATTTTAAGAAGGCATATGATCCAATTGATTATGAATCAATTGAGAAAATTGAGTTTTGGGTTATGGAGAAAGAAGGACAAGAAGGAGAGCTTGACTATGATGAACTTGTGAGGATGGTTGAAGAAGAAGAACATCCAAAAGATGATGGAGCTTCAAGTGTGCAAGGTTTGTTTCTTTCATATAATATGAATTTAGTTTAGAATATTAAAACTTATGTGTAGTATATTTAATTATATGTTTGTTTTAAAATTTTAGATGCTATGGAGCATGACTTAATTCAAGAAGTTGATGGAAATGGAATACAGATGATGGGAAGATGAAGATGAAGATGAACTAGGAGATTGAGATTAATGATAATTGTTTGTCATTATGTTAAATGAATTTATTTAGATATTATGTGGATTTATTTAAATATTTACTATTTATGTTTGGACTATTTATTTGATTTTTATAATTAAAAACTTATTGAACTTAATATTTTTATATTGATATTTGGTAACTAAAAGTTTTTATTTTTTTAATGTATTTTGACATATAATATTTTTAATATTTTTATAAATAATTATATTTATAAAAATAAAAAACTTCGAGTCAACCTGATCCAATCAGTTAACTCTCGACCCAATTGACAAGCCGACTCGCTTATGAAAACATTGGTTTTTACCTTCAGGATCTGAAAGTTGTGATACCATTCATTGTAGGGGACTAAAATAATAAAATAGAGAAAGGATGTGTATAAAGGAGAGGAAATAAAAAGGGAAACTCATATTTATTTAGTACTTTGAATTCTACATATATAGGCGAATAGAACTCATGATTACCCATGATCAGCACACAAATCAACAACTTCCACTAACTCTAAAGAAATAGAACAACTCCTAAAGACTAAGTCAACTGAGAAACAAAACAAAGTAAACATGCAGATAAAAAAAAAAAAAAAAATCCTGCTATCTCAACATCAACTATTACAAATGCCCAAACATTCCATAAGATCAACTACTAACGGAAAAGGCAAGCACTAATTTCCATCCACTTCACTGTTTCTCTTTCCCAATTCGAAGAAAATGTCTCTAATTCCATTTCAGCGATCGAAGGAGAAACATATTTGATCCATTCTCTCTTGATTTATGGGATCCTTTCAAGGACTCCCCTTTCCCTTCTTCTTCATTAATGTTTTCTCGTGGAAACTCTACTTTTATTGGCACCCGAATCAATTGGAAGGAGACACCAGAAGCCCATGTGTTGAAGGCTGATCTTCCTGGGCTTAGAAAAGAGAAAGTGAAGGTCGAGATTGAAGATGACAGAGTTCTGCAAATCAGTGGAGAAAGGTATGTGGAGAAGGAAGACAATGACGATACTTGCCATCATGTTGAGCGTAGCATCTGCAAGTTCTTAATTGAGGAGGTTTAGGATTCCAGAGAAATTTATCTAACCATATGAAATGAATTGAGAGGGCTGTTTGGTTTTTTGGACTTAGGGCAATTGCGGAATTATAAAATTGGCCAAATCGGTGGTTGATGAGATTAATTGTGTGTAGTATGAGATGGAAACTATCCAAAAGCTTTACCTGTCTTTTATAATCTCTCCATTTGATAAAAAATTTGACCGTTTATATCAAAGACTTGCCATTTTCGAGCATCCTAAAAGTCCAAATTGACTTAAAGAAAAAGGAATAAAGAATTTAAAAAGAAAATGACCTTTTTTTGGAGTTATTTCTCTTCTTCTACTGCTGCTTGGAGATAAATTTTTTGTAACTTGAGAAGGAGAAGCGAAATTAATGATTGATCTCTTCTTAGGACTGCTCTGACCTTTTTTACGGAGAAAGTGTGTAGAATGGAGGGTTAAATATGATATATGAGAGATTTAAAAAATTTATAGGACCAAATTATTAGAAAAATAGAATTTTCAGGCATCAAAAAATAAATTTTAATTTGAAATACTGTGCAGATGGCACCCAACTGTTCTAACAATGTTTTTATTTTATTTGATTTGTTTTTTTTTTTTTAATTTGAAATATGAACTCTTTTGAGAATTTGAGTTTGGGCCAGCAAATTAATGTGTACCTAGGAGTGGGCTAAGAGCAAAGCATGAATTTATTATGAGCCAAAGCCCCTACCCGAGTCATGGACCAAGCCTATGCCCCAATAAGTAAACTAGAATGGCTAAAGCCCACATTCTGATTGAATAATGGGTGATGCCTGATGATATCAAATTTTATTCCCTGGGATCAAGTCCAAGAGCAATAGACCCAACCAAAGGCCCAGTGACAAAGGTCCGACTGCTGTCAAGAAAATCCAGGTTTACTGCAATCCTGATTGGATTTGAACAAAACCTATCTAAGCAATGTCAATCAAATATATCACACATTGCAAGCCATCACATTAGCCGCTTTAACTCTGCATACTATAGATATGGATAGATTTCTCCCTCCAGTGCTATAGCCACCTAGGCACTATGTATACCAAAAATCTCTAGAATTAAGGTACAGTCTCACCTTTGGTGAATATCTCTCTCTGTTTCAATTTCAAGATAGCATTTTGAGTAGCTTTGCACTCTAATTTCAAGATAGCATTTTGAGTAGCTTATAGAGTTATAGTACTTTTCCAAGAGAACCTTTAAAAGTTTTATAAGATAGCCTAGTTCGGTTTTTTAATGGCTTTTAGTTGTAATTGATACCAAAACTCCTAATTGAGTAAGAATCTATTCAAATTAGGATTTTGGATTTCATTTTATTAAGAAAATGTAGTTTATATTAATGTATTATGAAAATTAAATAAAACTCAAAATGTCACAAATTATGTAAAAAACAAAAAAAGTAAAAACACATACTACTATTTAGATGGCATGCATAATTAACCATAAATTAAAATGGTTCAAATTTTAATTTTTGAAAAAAAATTGTCATTTACTAAAAATTTAAGAGTCAAATTAAATCTTGAACTGGTTTTTATTAGAAAGAAAAGAATATTAAAATTATGTCGGAAGTAAGATTTTTTATTAGACTAATGGGATCTTTTTGATAATCACCAATTAGTTTAATTTGTATTATTTGTTAAATTTCAAATGCACATTTTTAATTATAATTCAAAATAAGAGTGCGATATTCACATTTTGCAGAGCAAATTAGTAATATTTAAACATTTGTGAGTCAAAGTAAAAGTATATTTTGAATTTTTAGAATTTTAATATATGTTATATTTAATTATTTATACAAAATTTAAGAGCACATTATTTTTATTTTTGAAATTAATGCATATATCAAACATGTAATTCTTCAAATTTGGAGGATCTAGCCCCCTTAGCCCTCCCATCTCTCTGTTTATTGGATTAAGGTTATATTAATTTTCTAAATATAATTTTATCTAACTTGCATTTTTTTTATGCAATTTATTACACTGAATTCTATTAAACTCTAGATCTCATAGTTAGTTCTAATCACTGGAGTGATATTGCTAAATCAAAAATTTCAAAGAATAAAGATGAAAAGATATTTTATCCTTTACTTGTTCTTCTTGCATTCACTTTTTTCTTTTTCAATAACTTAATGAAAAAGCCAGGAAAAAAAACATGCATTCTGATTTTTTAACTTTAACATTTTTTACATTATATTTCTGTACTTTTAAAAATTAATATTAGATTTTTGTACTTTTTGAATCTCTCGTATTAAGTCCAATTTAGATGGTACTAATAAATTTTTTTTAAAAAAATACTCTATTAGTCTTATGTGAGATTAATTTAAAATGACTATGGAATTCATTAAAATATAAAGATAGAAGAACAAGCCCAACTCATCACATTTTTCATGTTTAAAATAATTTTATATTTTTTAATTTTTTTTATGTGTTTTACCATCATTTTAAGTTGAAATCAGATAAACTTAACGGACCGTGCATTTTAATTTTGCTGATTCCATCTAAATCGTATCTAATGTGAGTGATTTAGAAAGTATATTGTTCAAAATTAACTTTTAAAAGTAAAGGGCTGTGATGGAGAAAAAGATTAAATTTTAGGGACTGAGAGTGCTAGTTTCCAAAAAAAATCACTTTAAAAGGATGTTATTTGCTGAAATTTGATAAATTAATCCATTCCCTCGTGTTAGTAAAAGCTCAAAACACAAACACAAAAACAAAATCATTTGTTAATTTGTTGATTTTGATGGATCGGGATCAGCAACTGGAAATAAGGATTGAAGATGAAGGAAGCTATGACTCTGAGCCTAGAAACAAGAAGTCATTTTTAGTTCCTGAACTGTACAGAGCGGTCACTGGAAAACTCAACACCGACGAGTTCTTCGGTCTCCTGAAAAAGATTTCAGAAGAGAAAAACTTATCTCTATCACAAATAATTGAACAAGAAACCCCTTCAGGAGACTCATTGCTGCATGTAGCTGCAAGTTCTGATATACAAGACACTGCAAAACGCATCGCCTGTCAATTCCCTTCTCTTATTCCAAAAAAGAATCTAAGAGGCGATACTGCTCTTCACGTTGCTGCCAGAGTTGGAGCACTAGACACAGTAAAATCTCTGGTGCAATACTTTGTTAATTCACCAGAGATTCAACTGCTGAGGATGAAGAATAAGTATGAAAACACAGCTTTGCATGAGGCTGTGATGAACCATCAGCTCGAAGTGGTTAAATTCTTGATTTCTAAAGATCCTGAGGTGCAGTATCTTCGAAATGTAGAAGGTTGGTCGCCACTGTATATGGCCGTTAAACTTGGATATCTTTATGTGGTTGAGTTACTAGTGTATTCTGAGGCTGAAAAAATCGAAGGATATTCACCAGCTCATGCTGCCATAATGAGTCGAAGACCAGGTATTATTGGATTATTGTTTATTACATCTGCATTCATAATAACTTTTTCATATTGTAAAATAATCAAACTTTTTTTCTTTTTCTTTTTTCACCAAAATCTTACATTTATAGCCACTAGGGATGTCCATGTAAGCGCCAACTAAGCAAAATTCAAAGGAAAAGAAAGGTCGTGTCATCCTGTCACGTTGTGATGTGGACAAAACAAACAATTAAATAATGCCAATTAAACATATTGTCATGCAATCACCTTATATCATGGATAAACAAACTGCCAATTGAACATATTTTTGAATTTTTTGTCTGTTTGTCCATGTGGTCAGGTGACAGTGCATGCGAATGTCACAACTTTTTTAATGAATTTTGGCGCTTGTGCGAACATCTCATGTGCCTATAAAGGTAAAATTCGACAAATATTATTTATAGTGGAATCATTTTTAAAAAAAGTTTGGATGTAATTTACTCGATTTTCTTTCAGTTCAAAGCATAGCTAGACTCTCTTAAATTCCATATTTTTTTTCTCTGTGAATTATGCTATGGATGTTATATCGTGTTGTTGCTTATAATTTTTTAATATCATTTCAGACCTTCTAAGTGTGATAGCAGAGATAAATGTAAGATATCTGCAGTCAAGATATGGGAAAATGGGAACTCTTTTACATTTGGCTGCATATCTAGATGATGTTCGTTCAGTGCATATCCTTCTACAGTATTCCAGCCAGACCATGTTTGAAAGGGATGACAGGGGTTACCTTCCCATTCACATTGCAGCAGAAAGAGGTCATGTTAACCCAATAAAAAAGATGCTTGACCACTGGTCTGAACCACTCCATTTGCTTACTCCAGAAGGTCAGAATATTCTTCATGTAGCAGCCATGAAAGGAAAAGAAGATGTGGTGAAATATATACTAAAGACTCCTTTATTGGAGAAGCTTATGAATGAGAAAGATAATAGAGGTGATACCCCTTTACATTTGGCTGCTGAGCATTCTCATCCAGGAGTTGTCCTTACTCTCACTAGGGAAAAAAGAATTGAGAAGAATCTTCGCAACAATGAAAGCTTAACACCTTTTGACACTCATTTAAAGTTTGTTGGTGACTCCATCTTAAGAGAAAACCCAAAATTGCAGCAGGTCTGCTTTTATCTTAATTATATTATGAAAATTCTTGCTTAGACCCAGATAAAGGCAAGTTTTATGAACTACACTAATAGCATGCTGTCAATTATGCAAAGTTGGCTGAGAAAGAAGTAGAATGGTACCGGGCCACCAGCACATTATCAATTATGCTAAGTTGGTTGAGAAAGAAATAGAATGGTGGTTATAGGTGGAATGGTGTTTAAAATGCATAGTTGGCACTGCACTGTTGGTCTGTTCCAAAAACAAAAATTTACTTAGACCAAGTTAAGGCAAGAAGGTTTCTATTATATTTTTATATGATCATGAGAACAATTAATGAACATATTTGTTTTTGATTTGTGTGCAGATTCTGACATATGATGCTTTACGTTTAGCTCGTTGTGAACTGAGTCCAGATCCAGAGATACAGGGAAACAATAAGTTAATCAAGAAGCGAAAAGGGGAAAGCATTGACTGGTTGAAAGAGAGTGTAGGGACTCTATTAACAGTTGCAACTCTAGTAGCTACTGGGACTTTCACTGCAGGATTCACCGCACCAGGTGGCTATAATTCCACATCAGAAGGAAAAGCCACGCTGTTAAGTCAGTGTATGTTTAGCATATTCATATTGGGCAATTCCGCTGCATTTTATACGTCCCTAGCCAGCATTTTATGCTGCTTCTACACAGTGTACGCCGATATCGGTCTTGCTTCAAAAGCTTATGATGTGGCGAGAATGATTTTTGGAGTATCAGTTTTCTCGATGTCCCTTGCATTCATGGCTGCGGTACAAATATTAGTAAACAAGCTTTCTTGGCTTGGCTGTATAACTCTTGTCATGGGAATTTTATGCACCTTCTTTCTCCTGCTAATTTTGGTTCCACTTCATCTGAACCGGCCTGTCTTTCCTTTTCTCCTAAAAATTTTCGTTCCACCATTCTCACATTGTCTCTATTACTACATCCTCCGCGCATCTGTTCGCGTATACTTAAAAGATTATCATCTCTATGTTACCGATGAAACTCATGAAGAACAGAAGCTCAAGCCGGAAGAAAGGAAGAACAAAGCCAACAAGAATGATTAAAAAGATTCTCCATCCCCCTGTTGCTATTTTAAGATTTTTCTTGTACTGATTATATACCAGCTTTGAGAAATAGCTACTATATCATATTTGTGCTTGAATATATATAAAAAATTAATTTGATGTCATAAATTCATATTTACGACCTAGCTACTACCATTTTTTGTAATTGATTGTTTTATTAATGATTTCTGTGGAATGCTTGTTTTTATATTTTCTATATGAAAACGAAGAGATTAAGTGTACTATACTCCCAGACTTTGCAGGTACGTGTATGTATGTATGTATGAATTCATTTGATGTAGTAGGAATAACTGATATTTGAGTTGTTTCAATGTTAATTTATTTTTGGTTTTTTCATTATTTTTACCGAATATTCAAAAAATGACCCTTTTCTCCATGCAATTAAAATAAGCACAAGAATCTGACATTGGATTTTTCAACGTGACTTATACATAGCTCTAGGAAGACTGAATAGTTATTTGACCAGAGAGTTATGTTTACATACCCTCAATATTAATCTTGAAATATTTGGGGCAATAAACAAAATAACTTATTAGTATTTCTATTTTAGATTTTTTTTTTTGGAAAAGAAAAATAAGGTAACCGTTGGAGCTTGCGATATTATTAGTAAATATTATCCATCCATGTATTCAACAATATAAATATTTTATATATGACAAGTCAAGGTTTGTGACAGTTATCAATATTCCTATTATTTGAGGTAGTGAACTAGAAATATGGGAAATTGCAACATTTAGATAATTTGCTATTGGATTTCTATCCAGTTAAATAATTATATAAGTTCACTAGGTCTTTTACTGGACTGTTAAATGAAATATAAGGGAAAAAGTTATTGGCTTGAATGCCCAAATATATAGGCCAAAACTGGATGGTTATTTATCTAAAATCCACATATTTATTACCATCTATTTCATCTTAGCAATTAGATAAATTATTATTATTATTATTATTATTATTATTATTATTATTATTATTATTATTATTATTATTATTATTATTATTTCATGAAAGCCATATGAAAGAAGGCATAATTGAGACTTGATGATTTGGCTAGGGAATTCTGAGTCTTTCGTCACGAACAAGTTACTTGAAAAATTTACACAAAAATTGGTCGAAATTTTCCAATTATGGAGACTCCAATAATCAAATTAGTAATTTTGATGATAGTAAAAAAACTGAAAAAACTTGGTCTCGTAGCTGATTATTACTCTATTTGTAAGGATAAATTTCAGAGTTTGTATCTATTTAGAAGATTTGAAGTAGAGTCCTCATTGGAAAATAATCTCCATCTTTCTTAAATATGATAGTATATATCTTCCTATTTTGGGAGAGAAAATAAGAAAAAAAGTTATTTTCTCCTGATATATCGAGGCTTCCCAAATTGTGGTAGGATCTGATCTTCGCCTTGTAAGACGTATTGGCCTGTATATTGTTTAGACTGTTCGGTGTAACCAAACGCCACATAAGGATGATTCCATTTTCCGAGCTGAATATACATGCCAGTCTAGCTCTCGGCGTATCCAAACTATTAGCTAGACCCTGTTATCAAGGCTCACTAAATCCTCATACATCCTTAGTGAACATGATATTTTAGTATTTAGTTCCATAAAAATACATTTCTTCCATCCCCCTCAATATGAGAGGTATGAAGCCAATTTCTTCTACCGTGCATGTATAAACCAAACCAATTACATAAAGAAGATCAAACCAATTAAAAACAAATAAAGATGCAAATATCTACAAGTCAATGCATTTCATATCCATCTCTTTGAATGCTAAGGAAATGAAACAAAATTTTACCAAATCATTATTTTTTAACAGCAGAAAAAAGGAAAAAAAAAAATCACTCAACGTTCCTTTGCATGTTTTCAGCCTGCTCTGTATGCTTGCGCGAAGCACGGCATGTTACCTAGTATGAAATAAAAGCCCAAATTCAGAACTACGAAGCCATAATGTAACAGAAAGATGGAAATTATTCTGAGCAGTGTGTGGGCTGAAATATTGGCTTATGCAGTTAGTCACGCAGAGGAATTTATTGTGGAGTAATAATTAAGCTATAGAATTTTGCCCTTTAATTAATTTTATTAAGATTTTGCTTTCTTTGAGCTTTGTTCTTTTAACTTTATTCCAAATCACTAGCATAATACTTTTTATTTTATTCTATGCCTTTCTGTTGGACAGCTTTGTTTGCTTTTAGATTGAGTAAAGACGAATCCCGTTAGTTGTATGTGCACTTTTCGAAAGTCGGATTCCGATCAGATGGATTGGTAAGAATTCTTTATTTCTTAAAATAGAGATTTAGAATTCGAGTTATAAGAGCGTAACATTTTTAAATATTTAAAAAAAAAACATTTAATCTCTTTTTATAAACCAGTTTAATGTGAATTTGGATTAGATGATCAGATGATAAAAAGGGAAAAAAGAAAAAAAAAAAAACGAAGTTGGATTCCCCAACAAGAAAGCAGTGGATAGAATTCTCAATTCCATCCTTCGAAAATTCAGAAGTTGTCAACACGAGCGGGAAAAGAATTAAGCATCCACCAAGAACCCAGCTAAACATATTGATCATTAGTATCATAGGAAGCTGTATTTGAAGGAGAGAGAGTCTATGACATTTGTTAATCACTTCTACAGAATCTCTTAACGAACGGCTCAATGTCGAAAAAAAAAGCTCAGGAATTTAATAGCTAAAATTTAAAAACTTTAATGGTTTGTGGGTGCTTTTTGCCCATATCTTTGGGATAGATTATGAATATGAAATATTTCAAAGAAAAATTAAAAATTTTACTGCAAACCAAATTATTCCCATAATAGATCATGCACATAACCCAACTCAATTCAACATATATAGAACCATATCAACAAACAGACATATTATAATGTGAAGTTGATATTTATATAAAACAGCTATGACTAGGGAAATCAAGGCTTCTTACAAAAGTTAAATCCAAGAATATATTTGAGAAGGTTATCCATTTCATCCCTGGTTATAAAACCATCGCCATCAGCATCTGCAACTCTAAGTGCTTGACGAGCTCGCCACCTTGGAAAAAAAGAACCCATATAACGGAAAAATTGCACCAACTCCTCCATGGTGTAACGACCATCTTTGTCTGTGTCAAATTCCTTTAAAATCTTTTTCAATTCTTCCTTTTCGTACGGAACTTTTATATCCTTACGAGCTTCAATAGAGTTAAGCCTTAGTGCCATCGCTAGTCAATTCTTCTTCTTCTTCTTCTTCTTCTTCTTCTTCTTCTTCTTCTTCTTGATTTTTGCGTATAATGAATATATATATAATCGAGAAGCAAGGTTTATATAGAAATTTTCTTGGCCTCTTTGGCCAATGTATCGTTATCTTGATTTCTAACCTTTTACCTCCATTATTCTTTAAGATAATGATTCCCTGCGGACCAATATGTCCCGTCAAAAAAATTAGGCCAAATGAATTTTTGGTTACTTGGAACTTATTCGTCTTATTCTATTAAATTTTCAAATATTCTGTAATCACATTAAATTTTAAAATTTTTATTTATATCCATATTAAAATTAAAATCACTAAGTTTGAATAAAGTAATAGTATAATTTTAATTACATCGAGTCACTGAACTCTCATTTCTTATTTTGTTAAATTTTTAAATGAACTTAATATGTATTAAAATAAAAATTAAAAATTCAATATGACAAAATAAGAATTTAAGAATCGAATAAAAAAAATGCAAATTCAAATATAAATGCGTTTTCAAAAAAAAAACTAAAGCTAAGGGTGCATTTGGTATCGTTTTATGTTTTATGTTTTTAATTTCTGAAAACCAAAATCTAAATGCACAATAAGTTTTTTGCAATCATCTGTAAAAAATAAATAAGGATCGGTGGATTTCCGACAAGAGAGCCTCCGACGATCAAGTCAGGATTTATGTGTAAGAGAGTAAGGATTTTTAACAAAAAAGGTAAGTCAGTCTTTCATATCTGTTATTCAGTTTTTTATAGGAAGGATTAGCACGTTTGCAGGAGATAATGGGAGGAGTTTTCCATTATTTTCGGCCACTAACCCATTTTCAACGATTCTCTAGGAAAACATGGAATAGTGATAACTGTCTGTACATCGTGGTGGAGCTGTTTTCGGATCACGTTCTCAACCGAACTGTTGCCCGGGCGAGTCTGGATAATTCTAACCTTTGGTCAATTTACAGGAGTCTTCATTGAGCTATATGCTCGGCTAATATCGGACAGTTGAATCGGTCTATTAGTTCGGTTAATATCATAAGTCCCCCCTAGTTGGTGACATTTATGTCGGCGGTTGGCAGATGGGCACATTCAATATTGTGAGATCGTAGCTCGCGGCGACTGGACCGAGTGAGCTTGTGCCTACTGAGCTCTAGCTTAGAATTCGGTATCAAGAGCCATGTAAAATCGGATCGTTTTGGCATAGAGGAGACCTGCCTTCAACTCTATCTGTTCGTCTGCAAGTTAGTGAGACGACGTCAGCTTTTATGTGGACACATTTATTGGGAGTCACTATGGCTTTCTGCTTTACCGTGCGTAACGGCTGGAGCGCTTCGGTTACCGTGCATTGCTATTAATGAGTTATCCCATGCTCGGATCTGCTGCCATGTGTGTGGTCTAGATCCATCTTAGTTTTTCTATATAAGCCTTCTCTTAATTCCCATTTCTCTTTTGCTTTTCACTCTCTGCTCATTTTTATTCTATTTTTTCCTTCCTCTGCATCCACCGTCTTCGAGTTTGTTGCTAGGAGCTTCAAAGTTTTTGTTCTTCTCTTGCAATCTCCCTTTCGCTTTCGCCCATATTTATCGGGTTTGTGCTCCATCCCCACTCTTCATCCTTCGTTCCTTTATCTCTTTTTTGTTTAACTCTTTCATCATGAGCTCGGGAACTGCTTCAAGTGGAGGAATGGGGGACAGTGGAAATGGCCCCATAGGTAGTGCTCCGAGTATGAGCAAGGATTCGATTTCAGAAGAAGGAAGTTGGCCCTTCGAGTTCGGCCAATCTGCTACCTCCTCCAAAAAGAAGGCTTCACGTCGATTGCTGGGAGTGGGAAGCATAAGTTTGACGGTCACGATGGAGGAGCTCGGTTCACTCCTAGCACGACTGACCTAAGAACCGGACTACTTGGCCAGCAAATCTAGCACTTCACAAAGGGCGAACACGGAGTTCACTAATAAGAGGTAGACTGCAATTTATGAGGTGCAGCTGGAGGCTAGCATCCGTCTGCCTCTAACTAGCTTTAAAGTGAGCGTGCTACAGTATTTCGACATGTCCATAGGACAGATTCACCCTAATGTCTGGCAGACACTTACCGCACTTCAGATTTGGGCGGTGAAACAGGGCATAGAATTGACACTAAACCTATTTCGGGCAACCCACGTGATTGGTTTTCAAGCTGAAATCGAAGACCACAATTTCATACGGGCTTGATCAGGCTACGGAGTTTTTACTGGGAACTCGAAGTCTTTGAAAAAGTGAAAAGAACGTTATTTTTTGGTGGAATGGGTACGGACTGATTTTCAGGTTCGGACAACTTGGGGGAGGTTTGTGAATCGAAATGATAGCAACTTGTGGCTATCCGATGAAGAGGAGCTCATCCTCGCCCACTGGAGGGAACTGGCAATAGATAAATGGGACTTGAGGAACCTGTTAAATCCCTATAGCTCAGGACCACTTCCTCGAAAAAAAAGAGGTAACATATTATATACCCTTGTCCGATGATATTGATTTTCTATTTTAATTTGCTTTCTCCTTGCAGTTATGAGGAAGATGAGCTGAGCTGTCGAGATCATGAGGGCAAAGAGACAAAAGCTCGCTGAAGGTTCTCCGAGCATGCCTCTCATTGTTGAGAAAGTGGTGGCAACTCCCCTTCCCGAGGCTCAGCCAATGACAATAGCTGCTGAAGTTTATGGGACTCCGATTGTTGAGGCCGAACTTGTTGTACCCTCCGAGCCCCAAGGCCAGAATGAGAGGGAGCCAAAAGATCTCCGCTCTCTGCTCAGCGAGGATTGCTAGTTCTGGGAGGCTAAAGGGGATAAGTATTCCTCTAACGACCCAGACTTCTACACTTTTGTGCTCGTTGCTTCCTGCTTGTCGAAGGAGGTCGGTCCCCTTACCTCCTTAAGTGCTGAAAACTTGGCTAAGCATTTGAATAAGCATCAGGTCGAAGTAAGTGGCTCGAACTTATTGATAGTGTTCGTCTCTCGAATATTGCCTGATTTTTCTATATTTTACAGGGATCCCAACTGATCGGCGCCACTATTGCAAAGATGAATGACCTCATTGCGAAGCATCGATGAGCTAATTCGAAATTCAGCGTTCTACGATTGAAGATGGGTGAGATCGAGGAAAAAGCTCGAAAGGCTCAAGAGCAGGCCAAGGAGACTGCTAGGAAAGTAACTGAGGCTCTAAATCGAGAGAAGGAGTCCAACTCTGCTCTCGAGGCTGAGTTCGAGCAATTCAAACATAAAGAAGCTGAGTGGGTAAAGAAAAAGGCCGCTTGGGAGGAGAAAAAGACCAAGCTGTTGGCAAAGAAGTGCATGGCATTTAGCTCCAAGATATCAGCTGTTGTAAGGGGGAAATATCTCGAGCTAGATCTGTCCTTTCTAGATAATGTTTATCCAAATGAGGATTAAATCCTTGTAACCAAGTAACAAAATCAATAAAAATTCAGACTTTGGTTTTTACTTTATTCTTTGATTATTATTTTTGTTCGAAATGTCTTTCCAAGAACATATGAACAAACAGTACCCCCGTGTGTGGAAAGGTGAGTGTCCGACAGCTTAACCGAATAGCTTTTGATTTTCGACCCCATTTTAATATATTGAAAGGAAAAACATCCCAGAAAAGGAGAATGTAAATAATGAGGACGACGTAGTGCATACCTTGCATTTGATATGTCGACCCCAAAGCTCTGTAAATGCCGATCTTGAGCTTGTTGAGAAACAGTTCAATCTAGGTATTTAGATTAAAGTAAAGGCGTAAGCTTGACTACAAACTTTTTCTACATAGATCAAGTATTGTGTAGTAGTATTTGCTGAGCTCTTCTTTGAGCATGAGTTTTTGAGATGCAAATTGCCTTATTGAGTTGTGAAGTTAATTGGCGATGTATGTTGAGCAATCTCCCATAGGCTTTGTTGTCTTACTAAATTTGCAAGTTATGCAGTGATATGCACCGAACTTTCATGAATGATAGTGCGATCCTAGCGAAGATGCCAAGCACTTAACCATAGGCATACTTAGCCATCGGAGTCTGCAAGTTTTGTGGCTAGATGTGCCGAACTTAATTTAAACGATCCGGTGATTTTGGCATTAATATCGAGCCCTTAGCCATAGGCATCGTTATCCTTACTTTATTAGCAAGTTTTTTGGCGAGGTATGCTTAACTTACTGAAATGATCGGGCGAGTTTGGTGATAATGCTGAGTCCTTAGATATAGACGTGGTTAGCCTTATCTGTTAGCAAGTTTTGCGGTGAGGTATGCCGAACTTACTTAAGTGATCGGGCTATTTTGGCGATAATGCCGAGCCCTTAGACATAGGCGTAGTTAGCCATACATATTCGCAAATTTTGCAGCGAAGTGTGCCGAACTTACTTAAGTGATCAAACGAATTTGGCGATAATGCTAAGCCCTTAGACATAGGCGTAGTTAGCCATACATGTTCGCAAGTTTTGTGACAAAGTGTGCCAAACTTACTTAAGTGATCGAATGATTTTGAAGATAATGTCGAGCCCTTAAACATAGGCGTAGTTAGCCATACATGTTCGCAAGTTTTGCGGCGAAGTGTGCCGAACTTACTTAAGTGATCAGACAATTTTGGCGATAATGCCGAGCCCTTAGACATATCCTTGATATAAATTTGCTAAGTACTTTACATAGAATATGTCATTCATTAAACTTTCGTCCAGCTGGCAGAAACATCTGTAGGACTTGCATTTAGGCCAGACTATCATGGCAAAAGCTTGCAATAGAAATGATGAAACAAGGATAATGACGAACAAAAATTAAAAAAGATTAAAATGAGAATCAGTACAAGTTATGGCATGAAAAGTGCCGAGCTATTGATAGTATGGTTTGAGGTTGAGTCCGTTCCAGGAGTGTGGGAGCCATTTGCCTGAGACATCTTCTAGCCTGTATACTCCGTTTTGGCTTACTTCCTGGATAATATATGGCCCTTCCCAGTTGGGATCCAGCTTGCCTACTCCTGCTACCATTTGAGCAGACATCAATTTTTCAGTACCAACTGTCCGATGCAAAAAGACTTCGGCTTGATCCTGCGGTTGTGGTAGGCCGCCATACGTTGCTTGTATGCTGTATACCATATTTGGGTGAGCTCCCTTGTAATGCCCTCAGTATACCCTAGAAGAATTATCACCGATTAATTATTAGTATCCATGTTTAATTAAAAGTAAATGCATGTTAAGGGGCCTAATTGAAAAGTTAAAGAGTAAGTTGTGGGGTAGATTTTGAAATAAAGGAAGTTAGAGGACTAATTGGCAATTTTGATGTTTAATTGACATTTGGGCCAATCAAGTGGGTGTAGGAGGGAGATATTTTGGTGGAGAGGTGGCCGACCAACTCCTTGGTCTTCACTCTCCATCTTCATCTTCTCTCTCTCAAAACCCTAAACTCTCTCTCTCTCTTAAATTCTCTCTCTAGAATCTTTGGGTTTTTGATAAAAGAAAGAGAAAATTTTGCTTGGTTTGTAGTAAGGTAAGTTTGTTTCTTCTTTAAGGTGTATGATTCATGTATTAATTTTCCGGTTTTCATAGAAGTGTTTTATGTTTATAGAAGGTGAATCTAGCAAGAAAAGGGAAAGGAAACTCTCCAAGATTGAAGAGAAAGGTGGAGTTTAAACAAGGTATGGGAACTAGGATTTGTATGTGTATCTATATTGACTTGTCATGAGAGAGATCTTGAGTGCCTCTCTCATGTGTTCTATGGATGATTTCAAGCTTAGAAGGGTTTAGAGTTGAAAAGATACAAGTTTTGATGAAAAAAAACATGAAAATTGTTTTAAAGATCATTTGACCAGTCTGTACACTTTTGCTCATATCTTGAGCTATATTTGTTTAAATGATAAAATCTTAGTTGGTATAGAAACTAGACTTACATGCCTTGATTTTGTTAGAAGAGACCGAAATCTGATTCTCACTGCTTGATAGTGAAAATCGGCATTGAAATTTGCTTTTGATTGTGATTTTGGCCTCATGAATAGGTTATGGTTTTTCTTGAATATCTAAAGATTTATAGGTCCTAATGAAACGATTTTTGCTGTTTTAGAAACTAGAAACTTAGGCCTACAACTTTGTTGAAGACCATTTTGGCTGAAATTGTCGTTTTACAGGTTAAAATGGCATAGAAATGGAGACTAGAAATCGGTCTCAAGGCGGTTTAGGGCTCACGGTTACCATGAATATTCTAGTAACCGTGAGGTGCCTAAATCCTCACTCCGAACCAAAAGCATGTCTTGGAACACGGTTACTAAGGTTTCATAGTAACCGTGATCAATTCTCGTAGCACTACTTTCACGGTTACTACCCTAAGCTTAGTAACCGTGAGGGTAGTGAACTCTTGGTCCAGAAGCAAAGCCTATGCCATCTCAGGTTACTAAGGAATTCCTAGTAACCGTGACCCGAGTACATAATCCTACTTCACGGTTACTACTCGAATGTTGATAACCGTGAGGTAGTTTATTTTTAATTCAGAATCAAAGAGCAACATAGCTCACGGTTACTAAGAAATTGTTAGTAACCGTGACCCATGTTACTAGTCCTGGCTCACGGTTACCAGGAATAGATAGTAACCGTAACCCTCCCCTGCATTTTGAAAACTATATTTTTCTTGATTTATTTTGAGGTACAGACTTGTCTAAACCCTTCCTAAGTTTATAAATCATCCTAGATTACAGTCATATAGTAAATGTATCTTCTAAATTACAAGTAGACATAATTGCAAGAATTGTCTAATAATTGAAAGGTAAGTCTTATTACCTTAAAATGGAACAAGCATGAATTACTACAGTATATGGTTATTGTTACTATGAGATAACAATGCATGATATTACAGTGCTTTGCATTTATTACTGCTATAATGGAATATGTTAAAACCAGTTCATAAGATATGAAAGATGATTTACTTGTGCCTGTACTTGATTGTGGATAGATAGGCATGCCTATAGGGTTCCTGTCGCAGCTGCTTCTATTTGACTCTTATGAGTCTTCTGTTTGTCTCTACATGAGACTTCTGTTCAGATACCTTCGGGTATCCTTCTGTTCAGATACCTTTGGGTATCCTTCTGATTTTGATACCTTCGGGTATCCATTGTACCCGTTATCCACACCCACAGAATTGTATGCAGGCCATTTATGTAAATAATGATATGCATATACAGTATGAAATCTATTACTGTTCTGAGTAAAAAGATACAGTTATATTTTTTTATTAATCCGGATAATACATTGCATATTATTGTTGTTGTATACTTGTTGATAACTACTGCAAGTGATTATTAGTATGTTGTTAGTTGTTCCCCACTAAGCTTTTTAGTTTAGCACGGGTGTTTATCCATGTAGGTTCGTAGGGTAAAAACTTTTTTTAGGGACAAAGCCAACAATCTTCCAAGCCGACATCATATTAGAAGTGGCATTTGATGTATGAAATAATTTTTGCACCTCTCTTGGTTACATCCAATGTATTTGTATTTGAAGGCATGTAATTATAAGTTATGTAAAGAATGATCATCATCATATAATAATGTGAATGTATGTATGCTTGTATATGCATCATTAATAGATAAGTCATAACATTAATGGGATTAATAAATGTAATTAGTAACAGTAATCTGGATTATCTAGTATAGTCATTACATCCCTACTTTCCTCGAGATGATCTAAGTTATACAAAAGACCGGTGCTGCTCTCTGCATTAGGAGAAGATGTTCGAATACCTCGTACTCCTATCTCGTAGGGAATGATCGCTTTAGTACCATATGTAAGTGCGAAGGGTGTTAACCCTATTGCTGCACGAGGTGATATCCGGTACGCCCATAATACATTGTTAAGTTCTTCGGTCCATAAGCTTTGGCATCTTCAAGCCACCTCTTGAGTCTGGATAAAATAGTTCTGTTTGTCACTTCGGTCATTCTATTAGATTGCGGATGATAGACTGAAGTGAAGTTCAACTGGATCTTCAACTCTGAGCAAAAGTTCTTGAAAACCTAACAATCAAACTATTTGCCATTGTCAGTTATAATTAATTGAGGGATACCGAACCTTGTGATAATGTTCTTATTCAGGAACTTGATGATGTTCGCCGGTGTGATGGTTGAAAGTAGCTTGGCTTCTATCCACTTAGTAAAGTGGTCCACCGCCACTACCAAGAACCGCCATTGTCCTTTTGTTCGAGGGAAAGGGCCTAGTATGTCAATCCCCCATTGGGCAAAAGGCTACGAGCTATAGATCGGCTTCTGCTTGGCCAAGCTCTGATGTGGAATGTTGGCAAACCTTTGGCATTTGTCGCACATTTGTACTAGAGCTTTCGCATCAGCCTCCATGGTTGGCCAATAATATCCCTGTAAGAGAGCTTTTCGAGCTATGGCCTGTGCACCTTCATAAGCTCCATAGATGCCTTCATGAATCTCTCTAAGGATATAATCACCTTCATCATTGCTCACACATAAAGCCCATGGATTGGAGAAAGATTGCCTGTAAAGCTTGTCATCCATCACGGCATATAAGCTTGCTTTTCGAACTATCTTCTGAGCTTAGGCTTGCGTATTTGGTAGAGTTTCGGACATCAAGTATTGATAAATAGGTAAGCGCCAACCCTTAACTGGCTCCTGTACTTGAACCTGGAAAGTTTCATAGGTTGGACGTGAAATGGTGATGAAAATAATGTCTGTATTATCGATCAAACTATTGAGACTGGCTTTTTTTGCAAGAGTATCTGCCTCCACATTCTTTGCCCGGGGTATTTGAGTAAACGACCAAGTTCCCCCTTTCTCTTCCAACCTGGCTAGCAAGGCAGAAGTCAGTTCTTTGTAGCGGATCATGGAACGATCTTTGGCTTTAAAGTTTCCTTTCGGCTGACTGACCACCAGTTGGAAATCTGAGAATATCTCTAAGATGTTCAGCTTCACTTCTATTGCCAACTACAGTTCGTAGCATAGGGCCTCATATTCTGCTACATTGTTAGAGGCTAGGAAGGTCAAGCGTGCCATAGCTAGGATTCGAACTACCATCAGGCTCATAAAAAATAGTTCGGCTCTCGCACCATCCAAACTTGAGGCCCCATCAACATACAACTTCCATGATACTTTCGTCAGCTCAGGAGCTGGTTCATATAGCTCAGCCATAAAGTCTACCAGTATCTGTGCCTTCATGGAGGTTTGTGGCTCATACCGAACGTCAAACTCCCCCAGACGAGCGACCCATTTTGTCAATCGGCCCAAGCATTCTGGCCTCTGTAATACATTCCTTAAGTTTAAGTTTGTACGCACTGCAATCGTGTGTGCCTGAAAGTACAGACGGAGCTTAACTGTTGTCATGATGAGTGCAAGGGCCAGCTGCTCTAAGACTGGATAATTGAGTTCGGCACCTCGAAGTACTTTGCTCGTGTAGTAAATAGGAAACTATTGGCCCTCCTCTTCTCTGACCAGGATCGAACCTACTGCACCAGCTGAGACAAATAAGTAGATGTACAAAATTTCACCAGCCTATGGCCTACTGAGCAGTGGCGGGGTTGAGAGAAACTGCTTCAAGGCCTGGAATGCTTGCTGGCATGCTTTTATCCATGTAAAGTTTTTGAGGTTCCTGATTGCTCGGTAGAATGGTAAGCATCATTTGGCCAAGCAAGATATAAACCTGCCCAAAGCCGTGATCCTTCTATTCAATCTCTAAACTTCTTAGACTATTTTAGGTGGATCCATGGTCATAATTGCCTTGATCTTCTCCGAATTTGCCTCAATCCCTTGCTTCGATATCATAAAGCCAAGAAACTTTTTGGACTGTACCCCAAAGGCACATTTTTCGGGTTCAACTTTAAGCCTGAATTTCAGAGTCTTTTAAAGGTCTCCTTCAGTTCGGTACACATGTCTGCTGAGGCTCGGCTCTTGACGATCATGTCGTCCACATAGATCTCCATATTTATCCCTAACTGCTTGGTGAACAGCTGATTCATTAGCCTTTGGCAAATGGCCCCTGCATTTTTCAATCCAAAGGGCATGACCCAATAACAGTAAGTTCCTCTGTGAGTGATGAACGCTATTTTCTCTTCATCTGCTGGGGCCATCAAAATCTAATGATAGCCCGCTGAGGCATCGAGGAAGGCATTCTCTTCGAATTCTGCTGTTAAATCCACCAGTGTGTCAATGTTCGACAGGGGATAGTAATCCTTTTGGGCATGCTTTGTTCATATCGGTGAAAGCAACACACATTCTCCATCTGCCACTGCTTTTTCTGACAAGCACCACATTGGCTAGCCATTCCAGATAGAATATCTCCCTAATAAAACCGCTTTCCAACAAAGTTGTGGTCTCCTGCTCGATGGCCAATTGTCTATCGGGGGCATGGTTTCTCTTCCTCTATTTTACTGGCTTGCATTCTGATCGAACATTCAATCAGTGAACTATTAAGTCCTTCTTGACCCCCTGGATGTCTGATGTTCGCCAAGCAAAAACATCGAAGAACTCACAAAGCGTTGAGAGTAGGGCTTCTTTCTTTGCCCCAGCCTTTTCAGCCGATATCTGAACATTTTTTTGGCTCCAGTTCGACTACTTGCAACACTTCTGTCAGTTTTGCCCTTCATTTCTCTTTCTCGGATACATCCATTGTGTCCAAGGGCAGGCCCTGATTGGCTCCTCTGAGCATGGTCAAGTACGTCTCCCGAGCAGTCTTCTGATTTTCTTTCAAAATGGCCACTCCATCATCTGTGGAAACTTTGAGCACAAGATTTTTCATTGAGACACAGGCATTTACCTCAGATAGTAAAGGTCGGCCAAATATTACATTGTAAGACAGTGGAATATCGACCACCATGAAATCTGCTCGGCAAGCACATACCACCGAGTTGTCTTCGAGCTGTACAAATAGAGTTGCTAGACCTTCTACCCGTACAGGCCTTCCGGATAAACCAATCAGAGGAACGTTGACTTCTTTAAGTCTATGGCCTGACATCGCCAATGCTCTGTATGCTTGGGACGTTATGAGATTGATCACACTCCTTGTGTCAAACCAATATTCATTGGACCAAGAAGTCTTGAATGACTGCTTCAACAAATAAAGCATTTGTGTGTGGATGTCGAACATGTGCTCCATTCGTTACTGAAAACTGAATCGTACTTCGGTCCGATCTCATCCCTCGTTCGACGGATATGACCTCCTTGGCCTTTCTTTTTTGAGAATGATCCCACTGCTCGCCCCCAATAATTATATGTATGACCCCCACGGGTGCTTGCCTGCCACCATTGGCTCTATTCCTGCTCACTTGGGGAGAAGGTGATCTCTACCTCTTATCTCTTTCATCTGGTTTGGCGAATCGAGCTAGGGTACCCTTCCGCACCAGGTGCTCAATCTCCCGCTTTAGTTGCTCGTAATCTTCGGTCTCATGTCCCTTGTCTCTGTGAAAAGCACATTAAAGGCCCTAATCCCTATTCGGGTCTTCCCTCATGGGTCTCGGCCAGTTAACTTGACCGTTCTGTTTTAGCCAATCCAATATCTGTTCACGAGAGGCAATTAAGGGCATGAATCTTTCATCTCTTCGATTGTCCGAGCGGGGAGTAGTAATTGCATATGATCGGTTATGCCAGTTGCCCCTCAATATTTCTTCAGGTCTATTTTACTAGGATTTCCCCCATCCTGAGATGCTCTTGCAGATGTCCATACTCTATGGGAGGCATGGCAAAGATACCGAGCCTCATCCATGTAATGTACTTGTGTGCTTTTGACATGAGCTCGGTAAAGTCATTTAGGGATTTCTTGCTCAAGGAGTCGCTGAAATCCTAACATCTTGTGTTTTGGATTAGGGCATTAATGGCAACCTCCAGGTTCAGATTCTGTATATCCATAGCCACATCATTAAACTTCTCCATGTAAGCCCACAGTGATTCGCCCTTTTCTTGTTACACTAGGTTCAAATATGCAGACACCTTGTTCGGGCGAATGGTGGCCACGAAGTTTGCGACAAACATTTCACTGAATTGCTCAAAATTCTCAATACAATGCGATGGCAATTTTTGAAACCAAATCTGAGCTGAGTCTGCCAAGGTCTGCGGGAATATCTTGCACAAATCGGAATCGTTCGCTGTGAGCACAAGCATAGTATTTTGGAACTAGTCAATATGAGCTTGGGGATCGGTGTTGTTGCTGTAGGTTTTGAGGTGAGAAAGTCGAATGTTAGAAAATGGGGCAGCTAAGATTTTCAGAGAGATGGGAGATTGAAAACTTCCTTGGTATTGCAGTGTTGTCCAATTTTGTTGCCTTTGGATTCGGTCATCCAAGAGGTGATTAAATTGTTCAGTAGTTAGGGTAATGGTAGAGTTCGGATCTTGGGGTAGGGCTGGTGAGTAGGGTTCCCAAGCAGGAGGCTGTGAAGCCCGAGGTATGTTGGTGTTTTTGTTGGGGTAGAGGTTGAGGCTGAGCATGGGCGATGATGGTTGATAGTGCAGGGATTGTGCGGTCTAAGGGATAATGCTAGGAGTGACGTTTGGGATTATCATGGCTGGGGAAGTAGAGATTGTGTCGTTGAGTTGAGGAAGAAACTACTCTGTTCCAGATGGGGTGGGGTTGGATGTTGGATTTTCCTATTGGGAAGTGTTTAGATTGAGGTTTGGGAAAAAGTTTATGTTCCACGCTCACCGCATCGAATGATGACAGACAAAATGCACAATGAGTTCCTTGCGATCACCTGCAAAAAATAAACAAGGACGGTGGGTTTCCGATAAGGGAGCCTCCGACGGTCAAGTCAGGATTTTCTGTGTAAGAGAGTAAGGATTTTTAATAAAAAAGGTAAGTCAGTCTTTCATACCTGTTATTAAGCTTTTTATAGGAAGGATTAACACGTTTTCAGGAGATAATGAGAGGAGTTTTTCGTTATTTTCGATCACTAACCCATTTTCGACAATTTTCGAGAGAAACGTGAGATAGTGGTAACTATCTGTATATCGTGGTGGAACTATTTTCGGAATACATTCTCAACCGAACTGTCACCCGATTAGCGAGTCTGGATGATTCTAACATTTGATCGGTTTACGAAGATCTTTATTGAGCTATATGCCCGGCTGATATCAGACAGTTGAACCAGTCTATTAGTTCGGTTGATACCAATATATTTTTTTAAAAACAGTTTTTTCTCTTTTAAAACCTTTAAACATACATGGAAAACACACTCAATATATAATGAAAAATTAACATTTTTAGTTGCGTATATTATAATTTATTTTTTTAATTTAATAAATTTTTTATTCTTCAAAATCAATCAATATTTTGTTCAAAAATATTAATTTCAATATGCATAATATCAAAAATGAAACTAGAGTTAAAAAAATATCTGTGTTTATATTTATTTATTTAGATTAATAACCATTAGTTAATTGCTTATTATTTGTTATTATGATGTAAAATTATTATTTCAATTTGATTAATTGATTTTAATAATTTTTTTATTATCTATATATTTATTTTATTAAGTTCATCTAATTATTAAAAAATTAAATTTTATATTATTATTTATATTTAGTCAGCATATATAAATTTAGTGTGCCATTAACATCAATAAATAACAAATAAAAAGTAAAGAAAAATCTCAATGAAGGTGACCACAATGGGCCACGTCCCCACATTTAAAAAATAATAACATAATCAAAATCATTGAAACAGCAGAAGACGGTTTCGCACGTTTATTTTTTTTTCTCCTAAAATGTTTTTATGCATTAAATGATAAATTCAAGATTCAACATTAAATCCGAATGCATTTAAGATTTTTTTTCCTTAAAAAAATCAGAAATCCAAAAACCACAACTACCCCGAACGTTCCCTAAGTTATCAATAGGATTTCAAAAAAAAATAATCACGACCGTTTGCTTTCTTTAAGCTTGTCGTTTAACTTTATTCCAAATCACTGGTGTTTGATGCATATAATACTTTTTTAGCCAAAATCCAGCTGTAAATTTTTGAATATTTAAAATTTTTGCTATTAAATTTCTGATATTTATTTTACAATATTAAATTTTTAAAATTTCATTTATTTATTTATTTTGACATCAAGTTTTTTATTAATAAATTATGTGAGTATAATTACCACACGTCGTCAATCTCTCTTCCTTCCAAATATGTTTTCTTGCTATACAATAATATATTCTTTGTTTTCTGAGTAAGAGAGAGACTAACAATCTTACTCACATTATTCGTTAATAGATAATTTAATATTAAAAAAGGAAAATTAAAAATTCAATATTATAGAATAAATTTAGAAATTTAATAGTAAAAATTTTAAAAATTCACAAGGTTCCGGTTACATTTTGCCAACTTTTTATTTTATTCTATGCTTCTTGTAGACCTATTCCATTAATTGTACGCCCACTTTCCAAAAGTTGGATTCCCCAGTAAGAAAGTAAAGGATAGATTTCTTGATTCCATCGTTAGAAAATTTAGGAGTTGTTAACATGGCTAAGAAAAGAATTTAAGTTTCCAAACTTTCGAGCCCATTGAAAAGGAAATACTCCCTTTGTTTTTTTATATATAAGTTTTGTTATTTTTATTAAAATTAAAAATAATAATTAGATTTAAATTTATTATTAAATTACGTAGTTAAAATTAAATTATCAAATTCTAAACAAATCAAATTTTATTGAAAAAATTAAATTATATTAAATATTTAAAAATAACAGATAAATAAAATTTAAATTTTAATTAAAAAAGTCACATATAAAAAAATGGAGGGAATATATATATATATATATGGCTTATAATTTTTTTTTCTTGCCTCACCCACAGAGAGATCCGATAATCATACTGATTTCGAGACCATATATAAAAAAGAAAAAAGAATATAGAAAACAACACGTCGATCGATCGATTATCAAAAGAATCAATTGATTCTTATTAGACCGTATGGAGAAAGATTTAAATCACAAACCATTCAAAATATATCCTCTTCAGCGAACATACATACAGAATACAATCATCTAAAATACAATTCTCATAAACTCAACCTGAAATCTCAGCAGCTTTAACATCAGGTTTTTTAATTTCCTCCTTAGGAACAGTGACAGTAATAACTCCATTCTCCATTGAAGACTTCACTCAATCTATGTTCGCATTCTCAGGCAGCCTAAACCTCCTCATGGCAAGTATCATTCTTATCTTCTTTCTCCACATTCCTCTCTCCACTGATCTGAAGGGCTCTGTCATCTTCAATCTCCACCTTCACTTCCTCCTTTTTAAAAGATCAGCCTTGAAGATGTGAGCTTCAGGAGTCTCTTTCCAATCTACACGAGCATTAACAAAACCAGAATTCTCACGTGAAATTAGCGAAGAAGAAGGAAAAGAGAAATCTTTCAATTGATCTCAAGAAGAGAAAGGATCAAAGAAGCTTGCAATCATCACCATCTTTTCTTTCTTTGTATTAGCTTGGTCGCCGGTGAAAATTCCTTTGTATTTCTTATTCTGAACGTTACAACCAATGAAGGTAGCCAATTATTTAGGGGTTTTTACATAAATAATAATAATAATAATAATAATAAAAGAAAACGTGCTATTATCAAATTTTCAAGCATACAACATTTTAAATTTTTAATTTCATTTATACAACTTTTAATTACATCTATATCACTTTTATATATTATCAATTAAAAATACAATTTTATAAGCTTTGAAAATGGAGAAACGGTAAAGTTTTTAAGGATCTCTCGATTTCGCTTCCGGTTAAAAAACAAATTATTTTTTTAGATTGTCTAGCTTTCATGAATGCCAAAGATTTCATAACTGCTGCAGATCACAAGCCTGGAAGGAAGATGGAGATTCTGATCGGTTGGGAACCAGGTTCTCCTAACTGGGTTACACTGAACACTGACGGTTCTTTTAATAGACAGCTCTCTCTTGCTACTGCAAGTGGGATTTTTCGTGATCATCTTGGTAGATGGTTGGGGGGCTTCTCGGCCTTTGTCAGGGGTGAGAACGCTTTTGTTGTTGAACTTTGGGGTGTGTTGTATGGTCTTCAAGAAGCATGGAACAGAGGTTGGCGGAAGATTCTTCTGCAAGTTGATAACGTGAGTGTTGTTACCTATATTATGAAAAGATTATCAGCTTCCCCCAGTTTATAATGTAGTTATGCTGCATATCAAAGATCTTCTTCTTCGAGATTGGCAGGTAAAGGTCTACCACGTCTATATAGAGAAGCCAACAAAGCTGCTGACCTCCTAGCTAGTTGGGCTTATAATCAAGAGAGACATTTTACTTAGCATCAAAACCCCTTCTGGTAGTATTGGAGACATTCTTAGAAATGATTCTATGGATACCTTGTTCCCAAGAACTATTTGTCTTTAATTTGTAGTTGTATTTTCTTCTTCATATAAAAAAAAATTACAGCTATATCACTTTTGTATATTATCAATTAAAAATACCATTTTTTAAGCTTTCCGTCCTTGCTCAAATTATGCTGTTGAATGCTTCACTACAAAAAATTGCACTTTGATCGACGGAAAATTACCGACAGAAATAAAATTTCATAGGTAAAATCGTAGGCAAATTTGATTTTTACGACAGAAAAAAGAAATCATTATCTTTTGTCGTTAAAAATGGAGGCAAATGTTATCGCCAAAATTTAATAAGGAAATTTTGCGACGAAATATTAAGACTATCGTAAAATAAGGTGCCAATGGAGTGACAAAAATTTTTTCAACAAAATTTACCGATAGAAATAAATTTCCGTAGGATCCATAGATAATTTAATGACGGAAATAAAATTTTGTAGAAAATTTACCAATGAAAAATAAATTCCATAGGGAATTGTAGAGTTAACGAAGATAATAATAATTCTCTTAGGGAAAAGGAAATACATTACCAATGAAAAATTACAATTCTGTCAGAAATTGATAAAGCCAAATATTTACCAACAGAAATATTTTTCTGTCGTAAAATATAAAAATTATCAGACAGCATTGATGAATTAGATAAGGAATTTAGGCAAAAAAAAAAAAAAAACTAACACTTACTCCATATATCACCATTTAATTTTTTCTTCACCTATTTCGACCACTTCCTCCCTCTCCCTCTCTCTCCCTGCCATCTAGCTCCCTCTCTCTTTCCTCTCCCACGCCAGCGCCTTCTTGTCCCTTGCCTGTCACCCTTGCCTCTTGCTGCCATTGCCATCGAGAATCCCTTCCCTCTTCCACGTCTCTGCCTCCGATCTGTCTCGCTAGTACTTGCTGCCATCCCCTTCTCTATTGTGAGTATAAATCCATTTGTTTCTCTATTTTATTTAGTAATTCAAAATTATTAAAACCTGAATTTTAATTTCTTGTGAATTGTAAATAGCAGGCTAAACAAAAACAGTCTTAATGGTTGGGGTATTCAAATATGAGTTGGATGGATTATAATTGATTTTTCCTCTAATCCATCTAAATTTTTAAATTGATTAAACCCAATTCAAACTGGGTGGGTTATGAACTAATTTTTTTTTATATTGGATTAGTTGGTTTATGTGGGTTATGTAAATTATTATAAGTGACAAATGAACGGATTTGAATTTGGTCATTAATGGGTGGGTCACTAATAGATTGAGTAATAAATAGATAAAAAAATATAGGTTATAAATGGGTTAATATCAAAATGAATTGAAAAGATTTGAATTAACTTATAAGTTTAAAGTAAATTATTATAAAATTTTTTATTAATTAATTAATGTATCCAATAATAATAATATTTAATTAAAAATATAATATAAATAACAATTTGATATATAAATAGACAAAAGACGTATGTTTTCTTAGTCTTCGATGGGGATAACAGCCAACCCATTTGGAGTCATACAGCCGGCGAATAGAATGACCAGAAATAGTGTATGTCTCCGGTTTTTACAATAGGAATGGCAGAGAAATATGAAGTAGACATAATGAAAAACACTAAACAGCACAAGAAACACAATTACAAGTCTTAGGTACAAAAGCACAAACCCACTACGGCTTATTAGGAAGCTGGCAATCAATCCCAAAGCAACAAGGCATGGTGGCGCACGTGGTGGCCGCACAGCATTTGCACGGCAAGTACAACTGAAACGGCGCTAGTCTTCGTCGTATTCCGATACTCTCTAATCCCTTGTATTCTATGTGCTTCTCCGGCCACAATTCAGCTGTAGTAGAGATTTTGGAAACAATCTATTGGGTAAAAATTTAATTGGTTAAAAAATAAAATAAGTCAATTTTGACTTGATTTAATGGACATTGGGTTGGTTTGAAAAATAAAATAAGTTAATTTTGAATTGATCCGGTAATATTTATTTGAAATGAATTAAGTTTGGGTTATTTTTTTTTACGGATTTGGATTGAATTTTTTATTTAGGTCAATTTTAACATCTCTATGAATTATGTTAATTTTTTATATTATATTATAAATATATAAATTATAAATTATTTATATTTATATATTTTTAAATATGAAGCATTAATTTTATTTTTTAAACATCGCAAGCATATAAATTCATAGTATCATAAAATTTAAAATTACATATAAATTTCATAAAAAAAATTAATAGTGTCCTAAAACTTGGGTTTTATATCAATAATTTTTTAGTTGAGTTCAATCAGTCCAATTCCTTTAGTACGTTATAATCATAAACTAATTGGGTGATGAAAGATTTAGTATCTTAACATAGAATTTTATAGCAAAGTAAGAAACAAAACCAAAAAACCTTACATGTAACTGAAAATGATTATTAAAAATTAGATTGGGTATTAGAAAAATTAAATTAATTGATTGGGTTATATAATAATCCATAACCTATATGCATAGTTTTTAAATGTTAGAATGAGTTGCATGAATTATAATAACCCACTATAATTATAAAAAGAATAAATTAAGTAAATTGAGTTAGACGGAATAAATGGGTTATAACAAGTTTGAACACCCCTATTTCATGCACCAATTCCTCTGTCTTTGGCTAACATGAGCCAGCTTTCCTTTCTGTAATTCTCGCATCTCATCTTTTTTATTATTTAATTTTTCTGATAAAATACAAATGTTTAATAATATTCTAGGGACTTGTCATACAATAATCTGAGTGCTCCTGTGCCTGCTTTTCATGCTAGAACATTCAAGTATAAGTGAATCTTGAAAATTTTCCTTTTCCCTCTGGATCATAAAATGAAGTTGCACTTAATTTTTTTTTTTTAGTATGAATTTGACACGGCAATGTAGGAAACGCTCTGATGTGTGGAACTGAGCAAGAATGTTTTGGAACTATACAAACTCCTCAATCTTTATCCTTGAATCCTTCATCACAAAGTAATTAATTTCATTACTTCTACTTACTTTAAAGTTCGAATCTTTCTGTTCTAAAAGCAGCCGTTCTATGTTCTTTTTAGTCAAATATGTAATGCTTTTGAGTTTAATTTGGAGTTCTTGATTGTTATTTTATTTATGTTATTATATCACAAGCTTTCAACATTGTATTTTTCTTCTGCAATTTCAAATTTTAAGTCTTATTTTATTTCTCGCTCCGTTTTTTTATCTGTCACTTTTATTATTTTCATTAGAATTAAAAAAAATAATAAATAAACTTAAATTTAACATTAAATTGTGTGATTAAAATTAAATTATTAAATTTAATTGATTTTAATTTCATTAAAAAAGAAAAAGAAATTAAAAAATCAAATTAAATTAAATTAAAAGTTTAAAAATAACAAATAAATAAAATTTAAATTTTAGTTAAAAATGACAAATAAAAAAGAACGAATAAAATATTTTTTTACTGTTTATACTCATAAAAAACGGTATTTACGGAATATAAAATAAAAAGTGTATAATTATGAAAATAAAATTTAAAAGGTGGTATATATAGGGTAATTTCCTCAATTATTTATAAAGTGCAGTAGAGCAGAGAATGTTCTGGGCCGCAACTTTCGATTTAATTGGAAGAACTTTCTGGTAAGTTCATGAATTTCCGAGGCATTTCAACAGAATGTTCTGGGCCACAACTTGGGCTTTTCTTCAGGGCCTATAAAACCTTTATGGGCTTATTCGCCAATGGGAATTGCAATTAAATATCTAATAATTGCTGAATATGCCCTTTTTTTTTTGTCTTGTATGATCTATAAATTTGATTCTAAAGTTTAAAAGGATTATTTATTTTTTTCCAATTAAAATTTGAGTGGATTATCTTCTCTTAATTGATCTAATCTTTTTAATGCTAATAAATTTAATTGTTGATTTATTTATCGTATAAATTTATGATTACAAAGTAATTTAGTTACTTCAATAAATTTTTTAAGAGAATACAATATTACAATTTGAGTGGCATATATTGACCCCATTCAATTAAAAAATAAATAAATAAATTCTTTCTTGTAATTTTAAAAATGGAACCAGTTAGTTAAGAAAAAAAGTTATGATGATTTTAATTTGTTTTAAATTGATTTCATTAAAATACTTAAATGATTTGTATTTTTCATGTGAAAAAACTTTTTTATTATTCACTGTAATCTTTGAATAGATAAGAGTATGAATTGCTCCAAAAAAATACGAATTATTGTAAAAAAAAAAAAAGAATTTGGTAAAAAAAGGAGGAATCGTCTAATTTATTTGTATTATCTTTTTTCACACAACTGAGAAAATATTATTATTGTTATTACTATCAATTATATTTATAGCGGAAAATTAGCTGAAAAGGCTCCAAAATTAAATCCCTCTTCTTACTTCTCCAAAATCGTCAAACGATGCTCAAAATCTTCTTACTTCTCACTCCACAGTCAACATGATCATCTGCTTTTCCATTTCTCATCCTCTTCTCCGATTAGCAGTGTTACTTTTCTCTGTAATTCGTTACTATCTTTAGCTGATTTCTTTCTTTCACTTTGTTATCATTGCAGAATTCCATAGAAAGGGACTGGAGAAGCTTGGGACTCTATTCGGAAAAACAAAATGCGCCGATTAAGGTATTTATTCTCATCCTTTTCTGCTACTTTTTAAGTATAATTAATGGGTTGAGAAAGATATGTACATCCGAACATTGTTTTGGTATTGATGTGATAGTTTAGTTTTCTGTATTGGCAATTGTAATTGAATATGTGATAGAAAAATTTACAATAAATTCTTGAATGCTCCTTCCGTTTGGTGTGAAAATTTGTATGAATTTCCAATAAATATTATTTAACATAGCTTTTGTTAGTTTTAATATTTATTATGCACTTCTCTTGAATGTTCATAAATTTAACTTATGATGTATAGGTTATATGAATTTTTGCTTAGAAGGTAAAGTTAGTTACTTTTGATAATTTTTTTGAGAAATTATTAATGGGTTGCTATTTATATTGTAGATACGCGTGTTAATCAACAGACCCGACTATCTGCAATGCAGGCATTTTCTTTCTTTGCAATTCACAATGGTAAGTAACTAATTATCTTTGTAATGTGCAATTATCATCAGGTGAGCTTTTATTTTGTATTGTTGTTATTTGAGCATTCCATGGACAGACACCAGAGAAAATTGGGATACTAACTGCTGGAAAGGGGAAAAAAATAGAAAGAAAAAGTTCTCCAATTTCAGGTAATTGCAATTCCTGATTAATGAAATTGTGTATACAAACACTGCTTGGATATGACAATTTAGTTTTCTATCTTGAGAATTGCAATTGAATATGACTTTACAATAGATGAGAAAAGAGAAAACTGGGAATATCAATCTCTAATTTTGTTAATGTCTATCTAATTTTTCTCGAAAATCTGTATGGATTCGCTTTTGTCGATTTATGTACTTTTGTTCATATGCGTACATTTAACTTTTGATGTATTTATTGTGCGAGATTTCTTTTTGCTATCTTTAAATGGTAAGTTGAGTTACTTTTCAGAATTTGATTTGTTTTTGCATAAACTTTTTGATTGTATATATATGGTAGATAGGTAAGCAAATTAACAGATATAGACATTTTTTTTAAACCATAGCAAAATTCCTCTAGAAATGTCGATGATGAATTCGAAGAGAAAGTTTTCAGTGGCAACCAAAGTGGCCGAAATTGAGGACCTTCTCACCGACATTCTCCTCCGATTGCCAGCAAAGTCACTGATCCGGTTCAAGTCTGTATCCAAGCAATGGCTATCTCTGATTTCTAGTGCCCGATTTGGTATATCCCACACTCGAATCCACCATACCATTGATTCCAGTCCCGTTGCTCTCTTGCTCAATAAAGGCTTTGAAAACATTGATGAGCTTCAAATGGTTCCTCTAAAAAAGGAGTCTCTTCCCTCCTTTGATTTTATGAAGGTTGGTCAGATGAAAATACTACAATCCTGCAATGGGTTGCTTCTGTGCCGTTCTAGCTTGTTAGTCCATCCCAGCTTGCCGATTCCAGCAGATGACAGTTGTGTGATTAATGGGTTCGTATATTATATCTGTAATCCTACTGCTGGACAATTTAAGAGACTCTCTTATCCTGCTTTACTTAAGGAAAATTTGAGATTTACTTATTTAATAAGTGTTTGTTTGGCATTTGATCCTACTGTGTCCCCTCATTATAAGATCATCCTCATTTTTGATTTGTGCCAAAAAGGGTTAAAATCTTATCTTGTTGAAATTTATGTTTATTCTTCGGAAAATGATTCGTGGGCATCACGAATAGTAGATCTAATTGAATTGCGTATGCAATCTTTATTCCCACCCACATTAGGGATTGGCTTTCATGATGGTGTTTTATGTAATGGTGCTATTCATTGGTCAAGATGTGATGGCCGCTCATCATCGTTGCTATGCTTTATGCTTGATAATTGGACTTTCAACAGAATATTTCTGCCTGATGTGTTAAAAGTCCGATACTTTGGGGAGTCTCAAGGCCATTTGCATGTTGTAGCTTACAAGCATTGGCACTACTACACCGTAAATTATTATGTTCTGGAGATAGCAACAGACTATTCTGGATGGTCAGTGAAGTATCACTTGAATCTTTATGCCGTGAGGATGGCATTTCCTAGATATGAATGGAAATTTTCAATATTGAGCATCATTCGAGCCAAAGATGAAGAAGAGTCAGTTATTGTGTTATCTGCATATGGTAGAGTAATCAGCTATAGTCTGATTAACGGGACATGGGAAAGAATTTGTTATTTGGAGTCAAGGCCGGGACGTTCTCGCACTTCATTGGATTATGAAGGAGAGTCATATCAATACTTTGAGACCCTCATCTCTATCTGATCCTGGCATTTATCTCTGTAAGTTAGCCAGTCTTTTTTTTTTTTTTAGTGTCCTTATTTTACATGCCATAAATTGGCGAGCATAGTGATTATCATATGTAAATTTGTTTGGTAACTTGATTCCCAGTCGTCTCAATACTTTGAGAAGCTTATCTGTATCTGATCCTAGCACTTGTCTCTGTAAGTTAACCATTCAGTTTCTTGTCATATCCTTATTTTAATTGTTGTGAATTGTTGAGTATGGTGATTACCGTATGTCGTTTGCTAATTTAATTCCTTTATTTTGATATCTTACTTGTCCTCTCTGTTTTTTATGTTACGTGCAGAAGGGTATACACCATGTAGAGTGTGAAACTGGGAAGCTATGCCAGGACTGAAGAGGAAGATGATATACTGGTTGATTTTGTGGAAGCTATACATGATTATTAACATAATGTGTAGTGAGAGTACTGCTTAGGTTGTAGAAGTCGCAATCAAATTTTAGCTAGATTTCAAGTTATCTATTGGTAAACTGATAGAAACGTAGCAAGTTTAAATAGCTCAAGAAGCACTGGTGTTGGAAATTCAGTGGCATGCTGGATGTACTTTTATGCTATTGAACAGCGACATACAGTAATAGATATTTGTGTGTCAAAAGATACCAAAACAATATTTCGTTGGTTTGGAGTTTCACATGCCATGAAGTGGTCCGAGGCAAGTTTGTGTGGCAATTTTCACTTCTAACATCTCAAAACCTACGTTTACAGAACGAATACGGAAATGGATGATTTATTTATCCATTTCTTTGTGATTTCTATTATCCAATTCATGCATGTGTTCCGTGGACATTCCAATGAAGCATAAGCCTTCTTGGATTATCCGAATTATCTTTAGGGGAGTTGTACTTTTACACTTCCACAATGCTCAGCTTCCTTAGTTTCTTGGTCCCGTCCAGTTCTTGGATTATTTCTGGAGGAATTGTAATTTTACACTTCCACAACGCTTAGCTTCCTTGCTTCGTTTCTTGGTCCAGTCCAGCTCTTGAATTATCTGAATTATTCTTTAGAGGAATTGTAATTTTACGCCTCCGCAATGGTAAGCTTCCTTGCTTCGTTTCTTGAGAAGAACTGTAATTTCACTTTTACACAATGGTTAGCTTTTTGGTCCAGTCCACGTAACATATTCTCAAGTGCTACGTTCAATCAAGCATGCGAGTCCGTTTCTGCTAAATGAAAATCATAGTCATCAATCTGACGTTGGTAGAGCATTTCTTATTTTCTTTAGCATTTGATGTAAGGTATTGCGAGCTTACTAGGTTCCCAGTTCCCTCTTTGCACTCTGCAGAAGAACCAGGAGCTTATCCAAAGGTTATGAGAGAGGATTATAAATGATTTGACATAGTCAGAGGCCAACATGGAGCAAATTCCATATTATTTGGCAACTCTGGTTTCGTTTTTGACATTTCTGCAAGCACTGTGTTATCTTAGGGTGATTAAAGCTTTCTTCTTTGAGTTCCCAGTTGCATATGATGTCTCGAGTATTTTGCTTTTATATAGTTAATTTATATCTCTTAATAACAGAGTTGATTTCGAGGTTCATAACAACAAAAAATAATGATGAACAAAATATTTATTATTGTTTATTAATTTATCATTACAACAGAGAGTAAAAGGTTCACATTAAGCCTCAGGAATATAAGGTCCTTACTCCACACAATATACCAGCATTGATGTCCGAGTTAAGGTGTTTTAACTCAACCAGAGATTTGAATAGACTTGACATCAGGTTTCTTGATGGCAATTGTGATATTCAAGCAATCAAACAAAACACGAGAATGGAAAAATGTATAGAAATATATTGATGTATCAGTGAATCAATACAAGTATAGTTTCAGTTTCTTCTGGAAAAGGAAATAAGAAAAGAAAAGAACAATAACAAAAACAAACAATAAGACTAATGTCCCCCAAGAGCAGAGAATTGCCACAACTCCCTCTTCCCTTTTCAGCCAAACAGCTGAAACCGCAAATCAATTATCTCCCTTTCTCTCCTCCCTAGCCACTCTATCCCTTTTATACTTATTATCCCTCCTCCCGCTCTAACTAATTACTGCCACATCAGCAACAGAATTGTGTCCATGCCTCTTCCTTTGGCCTTCTCAAAAATCCCTTCCATATGTGGGCTTTGGGATCACCTTGACCTGCATCTGGGTCCAACTCTCTATCATTGCCACCCGGTGGAAAACAGTCTTGTCCTCAAGACTGAAAATGGAGGCGCTAGAGCGGTTCGCTTCAATATTCCTCCTCCAATCCATCAACAATGCTTGATATACTGTCTTGCTTCCAGACACAAAACTTGGAATGCCAACTCCAAGAGAATTCCTGACAGATTTTTGGTTCATCAATTTCTTCATGGTTGAGGGGTTGTAATCAGAAGTTTTAAGCAACCCCATACCCATTGCATAATCTGTGGGAAATAATGATGATTCAACTATCAAAGGAAGGTCGTCAAATAGGCAATTTATTTCGTAGCCAAATACAGCCTTTACTCGGTTTATCTTTCCTCCAACTGTCTCTGAAGTTCCATCTTGTAAGGCCCATATATGAAAATGAAACGAATAACTGATGCAAGTTGTGAGCATTAAAGCACCAAGCCCAGCATACACTACTGGTACCCCTGGATCCGTCTTTAATTCAAGATTCATGTAGAATTTGTTGACATGAACTTCTGTTTTGGAAGCATCAGTTAGTGTAGATAGAAACCCACTTGGACCTAGTACATCTCCTACAACGAAATTCAACCCCTGTGGCACAGTAACCGGACCTCTAAAACTCCCAGCAACACTAAGAATTCCCTCAATAGGGATAAACCGACCCGCCAGTTCCCTAAAAACATATAGAAATGGTCCTTTCAAGAAGTCCTCATATATAATAGAATAAAATGTGGGGATACAAACTCTACCAAATTCGTCAAAATCCTCGTCTTCAAGTGCCTTGGCAAACCTAACCATGCGATCTGCACAAAAATTTAATGTAACGACAGCATCACCATCCACAACAATTTCTGACTCCCGATTACCAGCCACTGTTGAATACTCTGATAATGCACTACTAGTAAAGCCCCTTTCCCGAGAAAAACCAACCAATGAGAACCTCTCTGAATCACTTCTACTTCTTGCACTTTCCACATTCCTAAGGTTCACAATATTTTCCCTTCCATTTTGATTCATATTGTTATTTGACACCATTTCCGTCTCCATTGACCTTGAATCTGAAACTCCACCAGCAAGAAGGTCCAAACTCCGGCCCCGAGGATTCCCATCTTGTGAAACTGTTGGCCAAGCCTCATAAACTAGTGTTGGAAATTCCTCATCTCGGCTCTAGGCCAACTCCACCAGCAGCTTAAATGGCCCACCAGGTGCCAAAATTGCCACAAATTCATACACTGCTAGTACCCCCAACAAACTCCATGTAGTCCACTCTGGTAACTTGGTAAACCAAGCTGCCACAAATATACCTAATGCCACCATATATGCTTGCCTCAAAAAAATAGGTATCCCAGCCGCAAACACAGACAGTACCCCCACAATTGTAAAATTAAATAGCATAAGAAAGCACATAATTGCATCGACAGGAATTGAGAAATTAGGATCCGAAATCTTTTCTGTGACGTCAAGTGACCCAATTGCTCCTATCACCAGTGCATAGTCAGGGAAAAAATCGAATTCATACCTGTCATCTGATAGTTGGTTCATTATCGTCTCACAATCTCGAGAATATCTTCTCCCATCACCCAAGGATACTTGCAATCCCTTTAAAACTGCTATGATGTCCCTCCCTTCAGGAATAAATTCCAAAGAGAGCAAATCGTCATCAGTTGGCGTTTCGAAATTATCCTCTTCAGCTTCGACAAATTCTTCATTCTCGATTTCCTCTCCTTCGCCTGGCAACAGCATCTTCAGATTTGCCGAGGAAAACCGGTGCTGAGGTGAGTAGGCGAGCCCACTCTGGAAGCACAGCCCCTTGCGGCGCCTCGTCTTCCACTCTATCTTGGGGAGCTGTCGGTTCGGGGATCTCTGATTTTCCCTCCGATTAACGTTGATCGGCCAGTGGTAATTGTGATCCTGTTGAGTAGTGAAAGATGGAAGATAACGAGTTGGGTGGCTGTTTGTAATAGGGCCTGAATGTCTGTTTGGACTGGACCCAAAAACAAGATTGGGCTGCAACTGAGTTGGGCCAGTTTTCTTACAACCCCTTTTAGGTTCAATATGGGAGACCATCGTGAAGATCAGCTCCTTCTTCTTCACCGAGCTCTGCATTTCCTCCGATGAGACCTTCACCTGCTGGCCGGTTTGCAGATGGGCTTCGACAGCATAAGAAGGTTTCATGGCTTCCACCATCGTCGCCGGCTTATGAAAACTCAGATCTGCTCGGATCTGAACATTCGCTTCTCCTTCTTGCAACCCATTAGGTGATCTTCCTAAGTTCTGTGGTTCTGAAAAATCTGGAGAAGTAGCATCCCCCGTCTCAACTAGGTTAGTGCCTCCTCTTGAGCTATACTCCTTTCCCATGGAGAGTTGCTTCTCCATCCGCTTCATCCACCCCAAAATTAGTGTCTGGAACTCACCGGTTTTTTGCTCCATCACGCGAGCACTCTGTTGCATCTTTGTTACAGTGTTGGTTAATTCTTGTATACAAACTGATAGTTCCTCGATCCGATTCTCATTGTTATCTACTCGAGAAGCGAGAGCTTGGTATCTCGTCTCCATGGACATCCGGCAGGTCGGACCAATGATGGCAATTGTGATATTCAAGCAATCAAACAACACACGAGAATGGAAAAATGTATAGAAATATATTGATGTATCAGTGAATCAATACAAGTATAGTTTCAGTTTCTTCTGGAAAAGGAAATAAGAAAAGAAAAGAACAATAACAAAAACAAACAATGAGACTAACGTCCCCCAAGAGCAGAGAATTGCCACAACTCCCTCTCCCCTTTTCAGCCAAACAGCTGAAACCGCAAATCAATTATCTCCCTTTCTCTCCTCCCTAGCCACTCTATCCCTTTTATACTTATTATCCCTCCTCCCGCTCTAACTAATTACTGCCACATCAGCAACAGAATTGTGTCCATGCCTCTTCCTTTGGCCTTCTCAAAAATCCCTTCCATATGTGGGCTTTGGGATCACCTTGACCTGCATCTAGGTCCAGCTCTCTATCATTTCTTAACTTCCTCCTTGGAAACAGTAACAGTAAGAACTCCATTCTCCATCGAAGCTTTCACTTGATCCATTTTTGCGTTCTCTGGCAGCCTGAATCTCCTCATGAACTTCCCACTGCTACGCTCAACACGATGCCAAGTATCGTTCTTATCTTCTTTCTTTACATTCCGTTCTCCACTGATCTGCAGAACCGTGTCATCTTCGATCTCCACCTTCACTTCCTCTTTCTTGAGACCGGGAAGATCAGCCTTGAATATGTGAGCCTCCGGAGTTTCTTTCCGGTCGATACGAGGATCGACAAAAGCAGAATTCTCACGAGAAATGAGTGAAGAAGAAGGGAAGTCTCTGAATGGATCCCAAGAAGAGAAAGGATCAAAGATGCTGCTCCTTGAGTTACCAAAGAAGCTTGGGATCAGTGCCATTTCTTCTTTTTCGTAAAGAGAGAGTGCTTGGGAATGATAGAGAATATAGCCTTTTCTTGTGCTTTTCTAATAAGCAGATGGATTCACATAGCCTCCATTATATAGGAAGCAAAAGACATATCTCGTACATTCTCAGGAAGTCTTGATGGGCTCCATTGAAAAGGAAGAGTTGTCTAATCAATTCCTGAAACTTCGATGGTTTTATCCTGAAATTATTGGCTTGGGCTTTTTCTCGAAAATTCTGTAATTTTCGCCCTATGCGGATTTTGGATTCCGGACTTGGGTCGTTAAGAACGAGCCCTTGCTTCCAGTTTTGCTCTTGGGCTTTTTAACGGTTTCAATCTTCATCATGCTCAATAATATTAATCGTCTCAAAAGAAAAAAAAATTCAAACACTGAGATATGGCATGGATTATTTGATTAAATGATTGGATCGGGGGTTAATTTACCTGCCAAATTTCTTGTGATTA
>CM075821.1:1367532-1569556 GCA_037975025.1 Excoecaria agallocha
AATAATTTTACTGTTATTTAATTAAAAAAAAGGACGGAGAGCAGATAATATTTTCATTATGGAATTGAGAAAAATATATTACAAATTTTCTGAATAAATTCCTCAAAACTTTTTGTGACTTTTCAATTACCTACAGGACTGAATGGCTCAAAAACAGAAAAAAAAAAAACCAATAATACAACAGATCGGATCACGATCTTTTTAAATTGGATCATAATTCGGGTCCATCAAAAAGTACATATTGACATTAACAATTATTTATGTTTTCACATGCGTTAGGTGGGACATGAGCTATGTTGATCAATTACCGGATTACATGAAAATAATCTACAAATTGTTCTTAAACACATTTTCTGAGATTGCGGAGGAGTTGAAGGTGAAATGAAATGGTTATCGAGCCACATTCGGAAAAGAAGCGGTAATATATACTAAATTTAATAAAATTTTCATGTATCTTAGTCTAGATAAATTATTTTCGCATGCGAAAAGATGAATTAGTTTTTTAAAATTATTTTAATTTTTTAGTTTCAAAAACTAGGATATTACGTAGAGGCTCAATGGCTATAAATGTAATTAACCCTATATATATATATATATATATATATATATATATATATATATATATATATATATATATATATATATATTGCAAGCATTTACTTATAATTTATTTTATATAAAAAAATAATGACCGAGTGAACGAAAAAGAGAAAATGTAGTATCCAGCGTGGAATGTTATATGAAGCGATATGGAGTTTCGGAAGAGGAAGCAATTGAGCATCTGCAGAGAATAAGATCTGAATATTGTAAGCAAATGAATGAATAATTTATGAGACCGACACAAATCTCAGTTAATTTGCTCATGCGAATAGTCAACACCGTACGCTTTACAATTGCTACTTATAAATATGGATTGGATGGGTATGGCCATGATAATTCTAAATCCATGAAAGAATTTGTGAAAGGGTTGTTTATTGATCCATTTTCAATTTAATACCAAATATATTCAAAATTTTCTAAATTTATTTATGCAAAAATTCGAGTGGTATAATAGAAAAGTGAAAACATTTAAAGTAAAAACTATTAATATTAGCTTCTACCTTTGATTACGTGGAGAAAATAGTATTGATTGATATATTGTGCCGTATCATTTTGAGGATGTGATCAAGAAGCAATTAAATCACAATTTTCATGTCAAAACTTTCATTACACTTACCTATAACTATCCGAAGTTACTATTCATTACAAAAATTCGATAATATAATGGCTATAATTCTGACTAAACCCCCCTGAAATGCAGACAATCACACAACCTTTCAGTGGCACAATAATTCAAAGATAATCAATATTCCCAATCCAAAACTTATAATTCATACTCTAACAAACCCGTCCACATCCATCTCATCACATCTTAGTAATCATATATATATATAACTTTATAACTTTATACAAATCTAATACATGTCCTTTGTTACTAATTCCAACATCTATACATACATATATATACATGCCATAACCAAAATCAACTATCCTATATCAAAAACTCTTCCTCCAAAGTGTGCATTAATGCTTCTGCTCTTCGGTAGCTGCACGCAGTAAAAAGCTACGTGCTAAATATGAAATATGTTCAGTGATGACAACCAACCCTAATATTTTCTTTAACCATAATATTATCACCGTGCTTAAAAATAATCAAATAACTTATTAACTTATAATTAAATTTCTACTTAACCTAATTTCTTCCAATTTCCTTTCAAAAATATTTTATTTCTTTTAATGATAATTCTCACTGTTTAATACTTAGATTTAAGTAAGTTTTTCATTTGGGTCCCTAATTTTACACTTATTCACAAAATTACTCTTTTAATGCATATTTACAAAAATGCCATTATTTTCACTTAATTTCACTTTTATCTCATATCATTACTTAAAATTTTCATATTACACTTTGTTTTAATATTTTCACGTAAAATTACGCTTTTGGTCCTTTTTATCTTATAAAGTTCGTTTTTACATTGTTGGATTGCCAAATTATCATTTTACCCTTATTAATCTTTTCTTAACTAAATTTACCCATTAAACCCCAACTTTGGTAAAATTATCATTTGTCCCTAAACTTTTTAATTCCTTTCAATTAGGTTCTTTTTTATTTTAAACTTCTTTTTTTTTTCTTTCTTTTTCACTCTTTTTGATTTATTTTCAATATAATGCCCCTAGTACAGTTTCGACATAAACTCTCATACCAGATACACGGGATGTGAACCCCACAAGGCCACAAACAGACTTAAAATGACCCCGAATGACCATTTCTCATAGAACATAAAATAAAATAGACAAATGCTATGGAGATCAGCGATTCTATCATAGCAAAACAAGTCGTCATGACTTGCACCGCGAAACAGATATCCCTATGGCCAGCCAATTATATCCTGAGTTAGATTTAACTGCCATACTATTTCTAAGCGCACAATTTATTTTAATTTCAGTTTATTATCCCATTCTTTTCATATTTTCATTACTTTTTCACTTTACTCATTTATCATTCAAATAACTAAATTTACCCATTAAACCCCAACTTTGGTAAAATTACCATTTGCCCCTAAATTTTTTATTCCTTTCAATTAGGTTCTTTTTTATTTTAAACTTCTTTTTTCTTTCTTTTTCACTCTTTTTGATTTATTTTCAATATAATGCCCCTAGTACAGTCCTGACAGAAACTCTCAGACAGGATACACGGGATGTGAACCCCACAAGGCCACAAACAGACTAAAAATAATCCCGAATGACCATTTCTCACAGAACATAAAATAAAAAAGATAAATGCTATGGAGATCAGCGATCCTATCATAGCAAAACAAGTCGTCATGACTTGCACCGCGGAACAGACATCCCTATGGCCAGTCAATTATATCCTGAGCTAGATTTAACTGCCAGACTATTTCTAAGGGTATAATTTGTTTTAATTTAAGTTTATTATCCCATTCTTTTCATATTTTCATTACTTTTTCACTTTACTCATTTATCATTCAAACTTTTTATGCAATTTGTGCATTATCACATCATAATTCACCATGATGAAATATTTTCTCATTAAATTATGCATTATTTCATAATAATTTCATTTTTTTCATTACATACCTAGGCAAAACTTGCCTTAAAAAAATTCATTTAATTTTTATAAATTCCATAAAAATTTTCAAGTGTACTATTTTATCTCTATGGTCCATTTATGGTTTAATTTCATCAATTAGCACAAAATAGACATTATTCCCTTTGAGTATACAATTCGGCCGCCAAAAGAAACCTATGCTATCCATACTTAAAAATTTAATTAAGTATTTTTCTATGTTTAATCAAGGTCTAATTGCACTAATCTAACATCAATTTCAATTTAGCATACAAATTGTCCAATTTACCTAAGTTACATACACTAAAAATTCACTAAAATCAAGAAAAATATCAAGATTTGAAAGCCACTAACCTTTCTCTTTGGCTTAGACTTGCCTATACTTCTTTCTCCTTTCCCTTTGCCTTAGGAGCTTGCCCTTCCCCTTGAGAACCTATGTTGGCCGAAAATTCCACCATTAAAATCTCTAAGTTTTTTTTTTTTATCTTATATGATTAAATTGACACCAAAAATGGATTCTAGGCATCACAAATTAGCTAAAATCACTAAAGAGATAATTTTTCTCTTAAGAAATCAACTTACCTCTTTAGACACCTAAGCTTAAATCTTGAAATTTCTTTGGTTCCTTGGCTTAAATTAAATGATGGAGGCTTAAATACATATCAAGAAGGGTAGAATTAGAGTTGGGATGCTTGATTTTAGGGAGAAATTAAAGGAATTAAGAAGAGATTTTTGAGAGGAAAAGAAAGGGAATGGTTCGGCCAAAGAGAGGAAGAGGAAGTGGTTGAAAAATGTTGGAATTTTACAGATTCTTCAGCCTTAAATACTTCTCTTAGTGGGCCAAAAATTGGGCCAAGCCTAATGGGCCTAACCCATTTACTTAAAGCTCAATAACTAACTATTAAAAGTCCTAATTAAATTCTCCGACCTCCCAACTCCAATTCACTCCAATTTTAATTTCACTATTTTAACACATTAAAAATAGATTGTACACAAAATTTTGACTCAATCGGAGTCCATTATCGGTCTGATTCAATTAAATCGGTCCGATTTTGACAACTACCAACATCACCGAAAAAATTATTTTTTATACCAAAATATTCTACATAAAATTTTATTAAAATATGTAAAATCTAGTAATTTTTGGAATTCATTTGCTATTTTTAAAAATTTGGTCAAAGTTAATCAAACTTTTCTACTAAGAAAATTGACTTGCTAGTTTTTTCGTATTTTTGATTTTTGAAGGCCTATTTGACCTTGGTTTCACTTCAAATTTCAACATCGGACTTACAATGACTAATATTTTTCGATGATCAAATAAAATATTTTTCACTCTCGAGTACGATTTACAGCCTGGTAATCCTATTCACCATCAAAATTTACTATTCACGATTAAGCCGGTGTTAAGACCATTACACAAAAAATGTGCAATGTTCTCCCTGAGCTAACGGCGTCGTCTCTTTGACCAAAAATCGTAAGTTGACCGTCCACGTGTGTACATGTAGGATGACACATGGATAGAAAACAACACGTCAGATGGCCATGTAGGCCGACATATGACCCCTAAAAGCACCCCATCCTATCCCGTTTCCCTTCCCCTTTTTTCTAGGTTTCATCTTCACTTTCTGGGTACAATCTAACCAAAATCAAACAAGAACCACACAACAAAAGAAAAAAGTTTCCAATCACCCACTACGCATTTTGCATCCCGAGCAAGGAAAAACTATTAACATCTTTTGTTTCATTGTAAAGTCTGATCGTATTTAAATTCAAAAGAAATTAAAGAAACTTACCCACATGTATATTTTATTGGCAGCAAAGCAAGCTATGGATGAAAAGTTTTGCTTTTTCCAGTTATTGTATCTTCTACTAGCACTAATGGAAGCTAACAAAGTCTGCCTGTGATTAATAAGACAAGTGCTAAAGCTAAAGAACTTGGTGTTGCTATAGAGATGGAAATAATGGGGCCCAACATAAGTAGAGTAGGTAACGTGTGCCATGAAAGAAGCCATGGCTCAAAGCTTAGAACTTGGAAACCAGTGTAGGCAATGAAGCCGTTAATGGCAAACTTTGTGAAAATTAAAAATGGAAACATGCAGTTTTGGTTGCTTTGTTAGATGATCGCTTTTGCTCAAGATTGGCGAATGGAGTGTGATTTAGGGATTTGGTCTGAAAGAGAAACAAATAAAGTTGGGAATGAGGCATAATGTTGAGCAAAATAAAAATTAACGATGAATTGATGAAGGTTTTGGTGGAACCAAGATTATGTGCCTCAATGGAGTTTGAATAGAGAGAGAAGGGGTATAATGTTGAGTTACAGAGATGAAAAATGGAAAGTCTCTGGAACAAATAAAAAAGAAAAAGGAAAAAAATGGAACAATGAAATAAAATCAATTTGTTAGAGTTAGAATCAGTTTGTGATGTAGTGCTCTTTTGGTGGGTGCTGCCAGCGAGTGAGTTCCGGTGAGTGGGTGTAGGGTGGTTGTGCTCCCCTTTGTATGTTACTATGAAAATTGTCGGGTCGGATCTATTTCGCTCTACTTGTTTTTGGGCCAACCAACCCTTTGAGCTGCTACATACATCTGTAACAACACCTGTTTACCTAGAAAAAAGATGAAGATGAAAGAGGAAAAAGATGAAGATGAAACCCAGAAAAGGGGAAGAGAATCGGGATGGGATGGGGTATTTTTAGAGGTCACATGTAAGGCACGTGTTTGCCACGTGTCGGCCTACGTAGTCATCTGACATGTCATTTTCTATCCACGTGTCATCCTACGTGTACACACGTGGACGGTCAATTCACGATTTTCAATCAAAGAGACGGCAAAGTTAACTCAGGGAGAATATTGCACATTTTTCCGAATATTCGAGACAATATTACACGAAAGTAAACTTTAAGGGCAACATTGCTTTTTTTGAAAAACTTTAAGGGCAAAATTATCTATTAGGCCTATTTTATAATACACCGAAATTTGACAAAAATGCACATCTATGAACCAAAAAAAGCTACATATGAATCTTGAAATCCGTATATTATAATTATTTAAAAATAATAATATTTTTTTTGTCAATTTCCTCCAAATATAAACTTATTTATTTAGAGTATTTATATTTTTAATAATAATAATAATAATAATAATAATAATAATAAACTAATCATTAAAATTATTATATAATTATATTATGAAAATTAATAAAAACAAATATTTGTAAAATAATAATATAAAATTTATTATCTCATTTAAAATAAAAAATTTGTAATTTATTTTTATTTTGTTAAAATTTATTCAAATATTAAATTATTAGAAATTTTAATTATATATATTTATCAAATTATTCTTAATTATAAAGATAAAATGTGAAAATTAATAAGGACATTAAAGATAAAATGTGAAAATTGATAAGGACATTTCGGTATTTTCAAAATGTTAACCCTATATGCAAAAGCCTACTTTTTCTGTCCCCTCACTTTGCTATTCTCTCCGCATTTCCTTCTCATCTTTCCGTCTCCTCTTTTTTTGTTTCTTCTTCTACAGGCCTAAACCGAAATCAAAGACCATGATTCCTACCCGTTTTCTTCCTCTTGCCTTTACAATTTTTCCTTTTTTACTGTCATTTCAGTTTTAATTTGGCTTGTCCATAGAAAATTTTGAAGGAAGGTTAGGGATTTGTAAACTCAAAGTTTTGCTTTGGAGAATGAAGAAGAAATATTGATACCTAATCTACGGTTCTCGAATTTATTTGAGGAATTTTTTGTTGTTTTGACAGTTTTCTGGTGAGGACGACAAAAAATGGCTTACTTCTTCTTGGTAAGCCTCTGTTTCTAGTGTTATTTGTGTTGTCATTTCTGATTTTTTTTGTGTGTTTTATTTCTATATTTCAAAACTCCAACCCTTGATTTACTCTTCGTTTATTTATTTGAGGATTTAGATGGATGGTGGGTGAGACTGCTGGAAACAGAAGGGGAAGGCAACAATCTGCGATCTCAAGAGATAAGTTTGTTGCTCCCTTTTTTATTTATATGTGTATTATGATTTTATTTCATTTTTTAGCTTTTTAGATTCTTAATTTTTTGAAGAATAGATTAGATTTGTTGAGATTGCAAAAGAACTTAACAGTTAATTAACCAAAGGAATATCACCAAGGGGACAGTCCGATTAGTAAAGGGTTGTCAGATTTGGACAAGTCTTGAGTTGGAGATCTGTCCCCAATCCTCTCTACTCCGTTTTAGATGCATGCATGTACTGTTAATAATAATAATAATAATAATAATAATAATAATAATAATAATAATAATAATAATAATAATAATAAGTTAGAGGAATAATTGGGTTGGGCAAGCTGTTAAAGAAGACAGAGGGTGTGGGTCAAGCTAATTCATGGATTATGGAGACGGTGGCTTTGGAAGGTTTCTCCACTTATGTTTTATTCAATCATTATGTCTTTGAATTCTCAATTGGATTATATTATTTTGTCATTATCAATATCGAATTAATTTAATTTAATTTAGGTTTTAATCTTTGTTTAAAACCTAGTTCTCCTTTTTCTAGTCTTGCATCAATTCATAATTCAATATTACTAATTATAATATGTATGGTAACCTTTTTCCACCCTTGCTTTTGCTATTGTTGGAAGCAATCATGCACCCAGAAAAACCATTTACCCTTACAATATATTATTTAATACATGAGTTTCTATTTATTTTCTTTTTTATTGCCACAGTTTCTTTTTCTAATGTCCAAATTGCCTAATGATGACAAAAGAGAGACTAATTACACTTGTTTTAAAGTTAGACAATGAACAATTGATTATTGTTTAGGTTAAATTGAACCATTATATATAATTATTTTAATTAATTTTTTTTTATAAGTCTATTGCCCATTTTCATATAGTGTCCATTTAGAGTTACTGAAAACTCTCATAAATCATAAGATGGATGGGAAACAGGAATGGGGATGCATCCACCCTAGCTAGGGCTGGGATTGGTTTTTTTATATATATTTTTTTATATTTTTACTGTTCAATATAAATTAATCTATGCTATTTAAACTATAAGCATAAATACTCAAATTTGGACATGTTTTTACTGTTGGTTACCATTCTTCTTAAAATGGCTTCAACCAATTAAGGTTCAGGACTCTCTTCTTGTCTATTATATTTCTGCTGTAATCATGCTTCTACCATTCTTCATTCCAAACGAGTTGTTTTGAGAAGGAACATCAAAGATGTTTTGATATGAAACAATCCATCTATAGTAAATCGTTGTTAAATAGTGTGTTAGATTTCTTTTTGATGAACCTCTTTTGTTTCTCTTTAAAGGAACTAAGGTTTTCATACTTCTATATTGGCCTTTTCTCTTGTAGTATATTTCTTGAAACTGTGACTGTTGATTACTCATGGTTGTTGCATCTATTACTTGTTTGATATGCTGACATAGTAATTATTGTTGCCTATTTGTTCAGAATTGGGAAAATCTCACAGAAGATGGAACTTACAATAATTAAGGCCAAATCATTCCCCGTTGAGTGCCCAAACGTGGACAAAAAATTCAGACAAATACTTGATTTGCTCATGAGTGAACCTGAATTTCACCACACAAAGCAAAGTGCATTCCTCTTTCAGCGGACTCTTTTTTTTTTTTTTTACTTTTTAAAGTACTTTTTAACAACTATACAATTTGATGTATAATTTAATGTACTTTTTTGGTATAATATTTTTTAAAGTAATATTATTGGAGAATTGTTATTTATGTAAATTAAATTTTGGTTGTTACAATAATAATAATAATAACAACAACAACAATAAAATTAAATTGGAAATAATAATAATAATAATAATAATAATAATAATAATAATAATAATAATAATAAAGAAATTGGGACGGGATTTGTACTATTAGCAATGATATTTGCATTGCTAAGTTCTATTTTTATTTACAATTTATAATTTTTTTTCAACTAATTTTAGCGACAAATAATTTTGTTGCTAATAATTAATATTATATTTGTGACGACTAAATTTAAATTGTATTTAGCAACGGTTATATTTGTTTGTGGAACTGTTTTTTCTGCCGTAAAATTTAGCAATTGTTTTCTGTTTCAGCCGTAAATAAATACGCAGCTGAACTTTTCGCTATTGTTCTTCATCCCATCGCTAAAAATGATTCGCGACGGGAAATGAATTGACAATTTCTTTTTTTTTTTGTGTACATATACTGCTTTCAATTAATTATTAAACTTATTGTTGTTAAGAGAGAGAATGAAATTAAGAAAAAAAAAAGAAATAGGTAGGGGTAATGAATGAAAAATGAAAAAAGGCCTAAAAGTAGGAATTTTTTTGAATTTGGAATTTTTTTATTAAAAAATAAAGTTACAGTAAATAATATTTAAATTTTGGGGTGCTGAAAATCGACATGAAGGATTGTCCGTATTTGACAGTGTGAGCTCCACATGTTTGACAGTGTTATCTTTAGATTAATATCTATATAAGTTTTGGTAATTTTTTTACAGTTTGACCCCACACATTTTTTAATTTTTGATAATATATGATATTTGGCCCTCTCTCTTCTCCCGATCTTTGCGTACATTGTTTTTTTAATTGTGATGTTAGTGTATGTATATTTATTATTTAAAAGAAGCGGCAATCCAAACTTTTGCTAGGTCTACAATTGCATGGAAAATGAAGAAAAAAAAAGTTATAAAAGTCCAATCTATTAGAAAAATGAAAAAAAAATCAATTTTAACATCAGCTCCCTATTTGAAAAAAAAAAATCCTGTATTGTTGTGATTAGCTGAAAATAAAATTTAATTTTTCTAAATTATGTAATTATTTTTTTTTTAATTTTGTTTTTCGTTCCTTAATTAAAGTTGGGCATAAATATGCATTTTGGCTAATAATAATAGTTTACAAATTAAAAGCACCTAGACTTGTAAAATGCTAGTGGTCAAATTAAAGTCAGATTTTTTCTTTATTTATTTGAAGTTTTTTAATATCACGCTTGAAAGTCCAAACAATTCCATTTTTCCTTACTATTTGCACCCAGCACATGTTTCAGAAATATAAAAATTAACAAAAAAAGATAAAGGACTCAAATTAAGTCACTCAAATAAAGATAGATAAGTAATTATATATTTTGATAAATTTAAAGTGACCTAAATAACTTTCATTTATTGAAAGCCAATCAAAGCCGAGCCATATTTGGCTCATAAAAGGGAATGTCATTTCAAACATCCCAACTTACATAGATCTACTCTATTTTTAGCAGTAGAAAGCGAAGCAAAAATTATCTTCGAGATAAAGCAAAAGACGTTCACCTTCTATCTAATATTTTGAACACATCCTTTTGGTGTATGCTGAAAATATTTTATCCAGGATAAACAAAGCGAGAATGAACAAAACAAGGAAGATGAAGAAGAAGTTCTATGTTGTTTTTAAAGGCAAAGAAACCGAGATTTACATGTCATGGGAAGAATGCTCGCATCAAGTATTGGTTGTCTTTGGTAGTCTGTACAAATCGTTCGAATCTTACAAGGAAGCTGAAGATGCTATGATGAGGTATAAAAATTTAAAATGCCAAAATTTTAAGAACCAAGAAAATATTCGTAATACAAAAGTCACTGTAGGTACTTCGTCAAGTGTTAGTTGCTATGAGTCAATTGCATGTAGAGATAATGGTAGAGAATTTCATGAGTCTCGTAGTATAGAGACGGTAGAGTCCTTTGTCGCTAGTATGTTTGTTGGAATGCAAATCGCTTTAATGAAAAAGCAAGAGAGTGATTAATTGACTCAAAATGTAATGGTTGAATTTTTGTGATCCCCATGGATAATTGAATTAAGTTTGTTAGTTATAATATATTGTTTGTGTCAATTTTATCTTCTGTTTGCATATTGTGCAGTAAGGATCTACTGTATCTTTACATAGAGATTGATCATCCTTGCAAGTCAATGGAGAAAGAGGAGCCCTGTCTCTGTAGGTGGGTACATTAGGCTTGCCATTTAGGAATACAGTGTATACCGTTGTTCAAAGTGAATGCAGTATACTCCCCCCTTTCGCAATTAGGATAGAGTATTATATTTAAAAGTAAATATACAGTATTAAACAAAGCAAGCGAATACAACATATTCAAAAGTGAAATCACCGTATTTACTCCCTGTATCTATTGCACTCAAAGTTTTAACGCAATAGCAAAATCTGGTTCATACATTACGTTGAATCAGCGTTTGACAAAATTCATTTCAATGTATTCGATTTGCATTTAATGGTATATTATATGATCGTTTGAAAGCTTTAGAAAATGTTAAGAAAATTAGAAGATTGTTAAAAATTTTAACTTTTGACTCAAATGAATACAATTTTGTTTTACTTTAGCAAACTGAATTCAAAGTACTTACATTTTATTTCGATTGTATATAGTGCTTTTGTCCATTGCAGTAGTGAATATAATTTATTGTTTATGTTATAACATAATACATTATATTAAACAAATTGAATGCTGATACGTTGGATTATCGTTGAACAAAATTTTATTAAATGCCTTCGAATTATATAAAATAATGCATTATTTTCTAATTTCCCTAATATATTAATATAAATAGTTAGAAAATAATTAAAAAATTAAAGATTATAGGAAAATTAAAATTTCCCTAATATACTAATAAAATAAGTTAGCAAATAATAAAAATTTTAAAGATTATTGAAAAATTAACTTCGTTACGGAATAGTTATTTTTAGGTTCGATCATTGTGTTAGCGAATGATCCACCAAATTAAAGCTACAAATCTTTTCAGTTTGTTTTGGACTAATTGGGCAAACGAAATACAGAGTATTTTCATATTGTTGTACTTGCATACAGTGCAATCGACAATTGCATTATCGAATATAACTAATTTATTATGTGTTAACAGAATACAATGTAATAAAGAAAATAAATAAGGATAACGTTGAATTAAATAATACATTATATTAACTATTTTGCAGAAAATAGTAATAAATAACGTTGGAAAGTATTTAAAATAAATTTGACATTAATAAAGAAATTAACTTTCGAACGAAACGGATCAATCCAATGATTTTATTTTGATAAAAGTTTATACATTCTATTAAATTAATCGAACTTAAGAATACAATACATTGTGTCAATTGGAATCGAACTTCGAATAACTGCCGTTGCCTAGTATCCCGAACCTTTAATGCAGCGATGAGGCATCTTGTAAATAAAATTGGAAAAAACGTATTAGTATGTTGTAAATATTGGGGACAAAAACTCATTATATAAGAAATTACTTTGAATTACTTGCCATAGGTTAAAAGAAAGTAAAAAGTAATTAACATATAAAAAATATAAGCAGTATTGTAATAAATGAATTTAAGTAAACAATCACACTAATATAGGAATAAAATAAATAAAGAAATGGCAATCATAAATTAATTAAGCTAATTAACAATGTGATAGAAAATAATAAGAAATACATTAATATTATAATATTGATCAATTCAAAATAGTACTATATAGAAATATAATATCAATGACTATATAAAAACAACTATATAAATTAATAATAAAATAAAGAATGCTTAAAAAAATATAATATTACTGTATAAACGAACGATATTTGAAAAAAAGTTGGTAAGAAGATTTGAAATGAAATAAACAAATAAGGTAAACTAATTAATGAACGAAAATTAAAATATATTATACTAATTGAAATAATAAAGCAAACTTAAATTTTAATATCTGTTTTCGTCATTCGCATGATCAACGTTTGAAGTCCGTTTTTATATTTTGGGTAAAGTTTATACATTACAGTCAATTAATGAAGCATGTGAATACAATTTATTCACTTTTTTTTATGTCAATGTATATGCATTGTTTCCACTTTAAGAACAACTGAATATCTTATATTATAATTGCAAGATCTGTCCCAACATTTACTACATTGAGGCAAATGATAATGGGCTTACAATTCAAAACAGTTTGGGCCTTTACATTATTGATTTGAATTTACATTACTCAGGGTCAAAGACAAGTTTTATCGTCGAGTGTAACATTGATATTGGTATTGATAAATTGCAGGATTTTTTTAGGCCGAATTGAGGAGTAGACAGGTTAAGTTACTGAAAATTCTCAAGTTACTAGAAATTGACTTTGCTTTTCTAAATCTTTTTACAGAATTTAAGAATGAGGTTGGTTTTGATGTGGAATGCAGGACATACTATTAGTGAAGCTGTTGTGGTCCGATACGAAGTGAACAGGGGAGTTAATGGAGACAATGCAAGCAAAATCTTCTTCTACAAGAGCAATACGCAGTATTGATGTGGGGATTTTTTTAAATTGGTTTACATTAAATACGTTATTTTTTATTTGTTCATGTCATAACCGTGGTGATTAGTTAGTTTGCTTAATTGGATTATGTTGCTTAGATTAGGCAAATATTGGCATAACTTGATATTAGCAAATAAGAAAACCATGACATAAAACCCGATTGTTTGGAAAAAGTTGTTGTCAAATAAGTTCTATATGAACCATGACATTGACTTTTGAAATTAGCAATCTAAAATTCATCATCTGGAAAGGCATCAACATGTCCATCATTGTTCTTTTTTGTGCACGATGAAGATGGGTCATCGGATATTAAGATGACAGGGTCTCTTAGTTTGTTGGAACAGCAATTAGTAATCCTGTCGAACAAGCCAATGAATATGTCATACGTCTCAAGCAATGGTGCATCGTTTAATATTTTCTCACAGATATAATCAGATCCAATATCCGCAACAAGCCTTTTGATTAGCTCAGCAAATTCATTCCTGACGAAACTAATCTTTTTCCTTGCTACATTGTACATCGCCTCTAAGCTTGCAGGCAAAACAGACAGAGAGGTGTTCCTTTTGATCATCTTTTCTGGAGTCTTATCCATGGTGGCGATTATTGTGAATACGATGGATGGAAGATGGGAGATATGTGATATCGGTTGATGTATGTATATATAATGGCCAAGAGCTTCTCCGTGCATGGGGCGCTATGGGATAGGCTGTGATTATAGATGCCACATGTTTATGTATTATTGTAATGAAGTATAAGTTACAGTATAACTTTTCAATGTGCATACAACTGCATTGAAATGAGCGAATAAGAGGATGATGACGTAAGCATAAATGTGGGGTTGAGTCAAATGTTGTGAAGTTGTACATAATTGGGTGCCAATTCACCAACCATGTGCTGCTTATATATGGGTTGATCAACGGCAATGATTTGATCATTGGGTTTTTATCTTTTTTGTTTTATCAAATAGAAAAATATGAATGGTCGGAAAGCTCATTTCATTTGATAAAAAACAATCAGATACGGTTTATATTTGGGGAAAATTTGTTATGTAGCAAACAATATGATTTTAATTTGAAGTCTATGTAATACGTTAATAAATAAAATTAAAAACACATGTGTAAAATTCATAATACCATTGCATTTGGAATCAGGTTTGAGTAAAAAAAATTTAAAATGTGAATAACTGCAAAACAGATACGAAACATGATCGATTTTTACGGCTAACGAATTCGATAGACTCGGTTACAGTCTATAATTATTATATTTTTTGTTAATAGTTTTGGTTTAGGTTTTTAAGTACCGATTAACCGTTCATATATGGTTTTTATGGTTAGATGGTTCATATATATATATTAAAATGTTTCTATTTCTCTAAAAATTTACATAAAATAATACTTTAAAATATATTTAAATAATAATTTTATTTTGATACCTTAATTTTTTTTTTTCTGTAAAAGTTATATAATAGTTAAAATATGAATTTATATTATGTCATTCTCTTAAATTTTATAGTAATATTTATATATTGTATCAAATTAACATTTATATATGTTGTATACTTATCATTTGATATAATTAAATAAATTTATGTTCATCCATAAATCATATTTAAACTCCTCATTTTGTAACTAATGTATTTCCTTTTTAACTCATGCATTTACTTTATAATTCATGTGCTTATGTCTTCTTATGTAACCTAGATTCCGATCCTAATAAATGGAGGCTTCTTCCACGAAATACATATAAGAAATAACTAATAAGATAATACTTATTTTCTCTCCAATAATCTATAAACTCATTATATTGTCTTTATTCTTATATTCTATTCTTATCATATAGTTTTTGTATTTTATAATTGTGTTCATATTTTACTTAATAGCATTTAATTACATTTCTTATGATTTAGAGTTTATGTTATAACGTTTATTATTATCTAAAATTTGATTTGACTTATAATCAAATACAGTAATTTTCAATAAATATAAAATTTACTTATATAACATTAGATATTAATTTATAGCACATGAATGTTGGCTAGTAATGTAATATGCCTCATCGGTTGGAAAGGAGAACGAAATAGTCCTTATAAGGCTATGGATACCTCTCCCTTGCAGATGCGTTTTAAAATCGTGAGGGCCTCGGCCCAAAGCAGACAATATTTACAAGCGACCATCTGGGAACGTTACAAGTAAATTATATTTTATTTTTTAATTGATTGTATTAAATGACTTTACACATTTGAAATTGAATTGAACTCTGTGTAATTCCTGATAAAGCCTGAAATGTCTTTATCTGTAAGGAGGAGAGCTGGCAGTTGAGGGTGTCCGGTCAGATGGCTGGACCTGCAAGAAGGAGTGTCCAGTCGAACAAGACTTTAGTACTCAGAAGCTTAAGTTAGTAGCTTTTAGAGAAATAGTGCTTAGAGAGAGAGTCTCAAAAATTCCATACCTGGAGCCCTTATATTTTTGGCTATTTATAGGAGATAAAGGAGGGGTACTAGAGTACCTCGGGGAGTGATAACCGACAGTTGGAGCAGTTGAGCAGTGATGTGACAGGGAGCAGGTAGAGCGTATGGGCATTAGCTTGTATCAGTGGACTGACACAAAATATAACACCCTTACTGTAACAGTCTTATCGGATTAAGAAATTGGTCGAAAATATTTGTTTTTTTACCAAGTTTGTGGCCATTATGTTTTGGCCAAAACCAATTGTACCGACTTTCATTTCTATTTCTTTATATTTTTATATATTTTATTTTTATATATATTTTTATATATATTTATCAATAATTTTACCATTTTAGCCTCAGAAGCTTTTTCTCTCACTTTCGAAGATACTATTCATTTTAAAACCGATTCTATAATTTTTATCACATCAAAAATAGGTGGGATATAAATTTTCGGCTCAATCAGAGTCTATTATGAGCCCGATTTAAATTTATTATTCTGATTCGATAACTACCAGTGTCATAGTAAAATTTAATTCTTGTTACCAAAATATTCAACATAAAAATTCATTAAGAACTGTAAAATTTGGCAATATTTGGAGTTCATTTACTATTTTTTAAAAAATTACACAAAATCAAGTCACATTCTCTATCAGAAAATTGACTTGCTACATTTTTCATATTTTTGACTTTCGGGTATATTTTTCGATCCGATAAATACTATTTATTATCAAAAAATAATGTTCATGGATAAACCAATATTGAGGCCATTACAAGACGTGGTGTCCCATCAGTCCGATCGGACATCGCCTTCCTATCTTATCTTTCCAGCTCACTCTTTTTCCTTTTTTGTTAATGGACTTGGGCCATGTGAAGTGAACATGGGTTAACTTGATTGGGCCTTTGGAGATACTTTTTCCATAGTTATCAATTCTAATTGTATAATTTTATGTTATAAATTATAATAGTTAACCGAAAAATTTGGATTAAGAAAATCGAAAAATCTAAATAAATGGAAATGGTAAATCGAATGTAATGGATTGGATCGATTAATGGTTAGTTATTTGAAGAAACCATTCTTAATGTTATGATTAATTTTATTACACCTGCACAGGTTAACCAGTCTATGCTCAACATTAAATGCGTAGGATAAAAGTTAGAATACAAAACTATGGTTTGAGAATATTTTGTGTTTCAACGTGATTACACTGTATGTCTTTAGGTTAGAAAGTCAGATTTTGGGAACTATTGGGCGGCTAGAATTTCACAGGAAATAGGAGATAGGAAAATGCCTTGGTACTGTAGTATAGTCCGATTTTGCTGACTTTGGAGTAGGTCTTCCAATAGCCAATTAAACTGCTTAGTTGTTAGGTTAATGGTGGAATTGAGGTTTTGAGGAATGGCTGGTGAGAAGGGTTGGAGGTTGTGAAGCCGCAGGTAAGTGATTGTTTTGTGGAGGTGGGGATGGGTTTGTGCCTGAGCAATGATGGCTGACAGTGCGACAATGAGAGATTGAGCAATTTGTGGGGTGATGCTGGGAGTGATGATTGGGATAACCATGGAAGGGGATGCAAAGTTGAGGTCATTAGACTGAGGAAGGAACTGCTGCATTCCAGATAGGGCGGGGTTGTTTGCTTGGTTTTCATATTGGGAAGAGATTCGATTGATCTATGAGAAAAGTCCATGTTCCATGCTCACCGTACCAAATGATTATAGGTTTAACGAGAATGCCAATTTCGAGGGTCAATTGCAAAAGAAATGAAGGTCTGGTGGGTTTTCAACAAGGGAGTATCCGATCACTGACTGATCAGGTAGGAGCTTTTCAGGCGTTGGGGCCCTCATCTCGCATTCTCGATGGTAGGAGGATAGATCAGGGAGGAGGATCCAATTTGGCACTATGGATATTGTTTGCTTTGGGCTGGAGCCCTCACGGCTTTGTTTATGGAGTGCTGCCCTAAAATGCATCCACATGGAGAAGGTGTCCATGGCCTTATAAGGTCCACTTTCAGCTTATCTCCAGTTGATGTGGGATATGAGTTAACATGCATTATCAGGCGGTAAAGTTATAATTCTTGTTATCAAAAGTGTGTTTTTCTCTAATAATGAAAATCCATACATCTTTTCATACTTGTTTTTCCTCCTTTTTATAAGTGTTGTTGACGTGTTTTTAGGAGACAGTGGGATGAGGTTCCCATTACTCTCAGGAAATAACTCCTCTTCTTCAGTTCTCGAGGAAAACGTGGAGACAGGATAACTGTTTTTCCATCATTGTGACTGTGTCTCTTGTTTCCAACTGAACTGTGAGTAATACAAACAATCCGGTTGACTTGCGTCATTGGCCGGTGTGGGGAAATATGAGCTAAGCGAATCACCTAGCTCTGTTGGAGATATCAGCTCCAAACTATAACTTTGCTTATGTTATCATACTGTATTCACCAAAATAGCTATACGTACAATCTTTAACCGGAAATCATCATTTTTGACATTGAAGAAAGTAATTTTGGTCTAATTCTGCTGATTGTTACATGCTTGAATGTGATGTAACAAACTTAGTTTAGGTGTCTTCGTACTGATTTATACCATATTTTTTTTAGTGTCTATGGTATTGTTTTGTAATCTGACAATGTGTACTTATTAAATTTGTCTTAACCTTCTATTTAAAGTGATTAAATTTAACTGTTCATAATTGATAGATTGCGTGCAGACCGATCGAGTAAGAGGTATTCGGGTGCTGGCATCCTCATCTTGCATTCCCGATGGTGGGAGGATCTGATCGGGGAAGATCGGATCGGGCTCTGTGGATATTGTTCGCTTTGGGCCTGGACCCTCACGGCTTTCTTTATGGGGTGCTGCCCCAAAACATATCCACGGGAAGATGGTATGCATGGGCTTATAAGTTTGTATCTAATTTACATTTATATTCTCATACATAATATGTCAATATAAATTTGTATCTAATTTACATTTCACATATTACCAATCATTTTTTTAAATATTAATAGTGAATTCAAAACAATACATTTAATGTAAATTTGATAATTGTATATCAACAATAGTTTTTTACTTGTAAATTCATTATCGAATATAAAATTTCTCAACACCTAAAATTTTGAATAGTTTATTATCCATTTTAGCAAACATTGTTATACACTCGTGTTATACACTATAATCACGTTAATAAATTATATGGGCAATTTATTGAATTTTATAACTTTGTAATATAATTTTTTTTAAAAATGATTTGATGATCTTCTAGATAATTTCCTATGCAAAATCCAATAGGCTCGTTCATGAACGTTGATGACTCGTGTTATGATCAACAAAAGCAGATAAGCTATTTCATTATATTAAGAGTGGCCTCACGTTTCCCGAAGTGAAAAGGCTACTTTCCCAAGCCAAAAAGCTAGACTAAAAAGGCTACAGGCTACTTTGAATTATTAATCTCTCCTTATCTAAATAATTTCCACTTTTCCATCCCATCGACTATCTCATTTATCAAATCCGGGAGTTTCGTTCGTACTAAATGCTTCCGCCTTCCATAGAAGGTGCTTGCAAACTTCATTCTCATCTTGTATTTGTATATCAAAACAAATTGAGAGAAAATCTAACCATGCCAACGCATTTTGAAGTCCATATAACCGATGAAATTATGCAGTTTGGAGCCATGGTATGATAATATATGTTAAATTTTTTAACATTGCCATATATCCGATATTAAGATTATATTATGACTAATGTTGACGTAAATCTTAAATTTGATTTTGTTCAAATTTTTTTTTCTATTTATTATATGTTTCAGCTACTACTCGAAGGAACTCTGAGTGAGTTTTATAGTCTCAGTACGATGATCGTCGAGCTAAGAAGCCTATCATGCGAATCATTCAACGTTAGGGTCTATTTCGCAAATGGATGAGCTTTAATGTATGATGGCTTGGAACTATTCTTCAAAAGATATAGAATAAAGTCAAATTATAAGTGTATATTTTTTCATCATGCCCCATTATGCTTCCATGTAATGGTTTTGGACATAGACGGAGGCAATGTGGAGTATTCAAATAAATGTAGCGTTGGTATGGAACGAACAACGAAATTTTTACCAAGTTTCCATCCAAGCCTGGATAAAGTGAATTATTTAATTTTTTTCCTTTATTTAAATTTTGTTGCTGCAATTTATGCTTTTGAACTATTATATATATATATATATTATTTTAATAACTAAAATTTTGTTTATTCTTCTAATGAACCATTGAAACCGCATTTCTTATAGATATTTCATCGCCATGGTCATTCTCTATTATCTGCAAAAAAAAAGCCTGGTACTATCATGCGGTAAGGGAATCTGTGTTATTACAGTTTATTTTCATTAATGTACATGAACTTGTATCTTATACCGTAATGTTGGCTATGGTCAGACTGTTCCATCCCGTAAAACTACCAAATATTTGGGTATATATTGCCTCAAAGTAAAACTATGCAAGTTATATCATAAGACATGTACAGTTTCTCCCCATCCGTTCTTCGTGTCTTATCGATGTAAGTCAATAATGCTAAAGAATGGGCATAAGATATCCTTTCGAACAAGCTTCGAGGGTGAATGGGTACGGTTTGTCCATTTTTACGGCCTTGATAAAGGAGACTTTTGTTCTTTTATTCAGTCCCCCGAAGATAAGAAGACATTCATTGTGAGGATTTTCAGAAGCGATATCGAAATATGATTTAATTTTATGTTCTTTTCGTAATGCACAATGCATGGCGTATGAACAATGTTTGTGTCATTTTTGTTATGGTTTATATATTTGTGTCTGTCTTTTATGTGTCGAGTAATAAATTCTAATTGAAATTTTAAAAATTACTCTCCTTTGGTAACTGACATAATTTATTTTCAACGTTATTTACTGATTCTTGCATGTCAAAAAAATGCAAACTTGATATGTTACGGTGTATGAAAATCATATTTAATTTCTAGCTTTATAAACTTCGCTCTGTGTTTGCAATATATCTCAAATGTGAATATACCTAATATGTTAGTTGACATAATGAATTAAACGACATAAGCTTAAAAATTACACTCTTTTCGATATATGAACATTGGTATCACTTTATCTGATATTAAAAAAATGCATCGTTGTATTGTACATGAAGGTAACTAAAAACGCTGATTATACATATTTAATAAGCGGTATGATTATAGTGTGAAAAGTAACGATTCTTGTATGTAAACAAAATTCAAATTTATATGTTATGGTTTAAGAAAATCATATTTAATCTGTAACGTTATAAACTTCGCTCTGTGAATCTCAAATGTAGCTTTACCTAATATTTCATTTGACATAACAAATTAAACGACATTGGCTTGAAAAATACACTCTTTTCTATATGCAAACATTGGCATCACTTTATCTGATATTAAAAAAAATGCATCGTTGTACATGAAGGTAACTGGAAACACTGATTATACATTTTTAATAAGCGGAATGATTATAGTGTCGACAGTAACCCTTAAGAAGATAGTCTTCATGTAGCAATTGCATAAGAATTGACTAAAAAATGAGGTACTGTATTCGGATGATACATAAGTTAATATGTAAATTAGGTTAGTGTATATGATAAATGTATGGCTTTAAAAATTAATACCCTTGCTTAGGAAGAATAAAAATATTTGGAAACCTAGACGCAGTTTCTTCAATCAAAATAAATTAAATTACATTATATAGAGATCCATGATTCCATATGATAGAAATCTGTGTTATTAATTATGAATTTTTTTTATAATTAAGTATAAGAAAATGAACTTTAATTCCTTGCATACTATAAACTTTTCACTGAGTCTTTAATAAGTCGAAAGGTGAATACCCTTTAACATCGAAGCTGAATTAGTGAATACGTTGAAGTCAGTTTGAGGATACATAATCCATTTGTTTTTCCAACATGGTTCTTGCATCTGATGTCTGGTATGAAAAAAGGCAAACGAGTTTTTTCAATTAAATGCAATTACTATTGATTAATTTCATTCGGCCACACGAGGGTTTTAAATCATCCTAAAGGTTACGCTTTCCCCTTGTGTAAAATTGTACCCAATATATTCAGTGTTGTCTGATTTACATCCAATGTATTCGGTTACTCAGGAATAGAAAAATATATCTGTTTCCATCAAAACACTGGATAAATTCCAAACGAAATACAATGTAATAAAATTAAATCACTTCTTGTAATATGTTGTTAGACCGAATACAATGTAGCCTAAATTGCATTAATGTGGAAGGGATACAACGTGTGATAAACTGTACTGGGATTTTGCCTAGGTTAATATGTCAATTATGATTGACTATACCATAAATGTATGCGTTTAAAAATTAATACCCTAGCTTAGGAATAATAGAAATATTTTGATAACATCGACGCAGTTTCTTCAATCAAAATAAATTAATTTACATTATAGAGAGATCCATATGATCGAAATCTAGATAAAAATATGCAATTGTTTTTATCCATTGATGTATACAAAAATTAAATTTAATTCCTTGCATTCTATCAACTGCATCCAGAGTCTTTAATTAGTCAGAAGTGACTACCCTTTAATATCCTAGTTGAAAAAGTGAATATGTTGAAGTCAATTTGTGGATACAAATTGGATTTGTATTTCCTAACAACCCTAATAGCGTTGCGTCCGATTTCTGCTTGAAAAAAAGTCAACAGAGTCTTTTCAAATAAATACACTTACTGTTGATTTAATTTTTTTGGGCCACGTGAGGATTTTAAATCATCCCAAAGATTATTCGTTCCCTTTTTTATGTGAGTGAACCCAAAATATACACTTTTGTCCCATTACATCCAATGTATTCAGTTACGCACAAATAGAAAAAATATTTCCATTTATGTCAAAATATTTTCAATAAATTATTTTGCATCCAAACTAAATACAATGTATTAAATTTTAATTACTTGGTTTATTATGTTTTTTTGGACTAAATACAATGTTATATTAAATTGTATATGAGAAAGGGATTTCGTATTTTTAAGTGCTAATACGACGATTGCGTAAGATACATACAATAGCTTAATGAAGTAAATGATTTTAGTTCCCATATCTGGTTGAACTGTCACCCTCGGCGAATGAAGCAACTGCCCAAAGATATATGATAAGATTTTCCCCCCAAAATAAACATCACCATCCTTATTAATGCTTCTGTAAGTTTCTTCACACCTTAATGCTCTATACTGTCAGAGTCATTTGTGAGTTATCATGAGGTGTGTTAGGGTTAGCACTAACACTGTAACAACTACAAAAAAGGTAACCCCATTATATGTGAAACTTGTAATAAAAGTAAGTTTTAACTTGTTCATTTACTTTCATTCTTTTTGCTAGGCATTTTTCATTTTCTTCCCTCAATCCAGTCCAATGGTTAATCCATTTTGCATTGTTGTGATGTCGATTGAGCTTCACTTTAGAGGATTTGTAAGTCTGTTATACTACGATTCTCTACGTTTATTGTTGTTGTTATTAAAGCATACACACCTGTTATGGTCAATGATTTTCATAAATGAAAATTTTTTTATTGAGATATTTTTTATTCGTTTGAAATAAGATGATGCTTAACACAATGCATTAAACATATCTATTTTTTACATAGTTTATATCGCAAGAATTCATCCGGGACCAGGAGAATGTATTAAGTGCTGAATGCTGGATCATGATGCCAAACAATCAGATTTGGCCAATGACACTTGAACAAGGATACAATTATGATATATTAAACGACAACAAATCCAACTTCATTTACTCTAATAACCTAAAAGTGAATGATCTTATTTTGTTCACATATAGAGGAAAACTTTTATTTGACTTGGTTATCGTCAATGCTGAGGGTTATGAGGTTCATTATGGGTATAAAGGTGAAGAGAAATTCTTGGCTGACTTCGAAATTGGGACTTGAAAGCCCCCCGGGTATTGGAAGTTTAGCGTTGAGTGCATCAACTTGGATTGGAATTTGAGATTGGTAAGTGTCTCTCCTTTCAGTATTTAGATATGTTTTTCTCCACGTTAAATTATTTCGACATATCCATGCAGCCTCTTTCCGGTTATTTGGCTGGTAAACGCATTGGTATAGAAGTGTGCAAAGTTAAATTATGAAAGTTGAGAATGCTCGGCGAAAACAATTCGAGGGAAAAAATTCAACTTGTTGGTTATTTTTACAAGAGTCATCCCAGACAGAATTCAAAGAAAGGATTTTATGCGCAGGCAGGATTTCAAACTGGATGGATCAACATAACAAAGGATCACAAAATGGTTCCAGGGGATGTAATAACCTTAATCCAGTCAGCTTTCGATCCTTTTTTTTACTTCTATATTACTAGAGATGGAATGATCATGCACTAATAATTAACATGTTATTTTTTGTGTGTATCGTTATTTGGTAACTAATAATTATATCAAATTTGAGCCAAATCAGTTTGTTTTAAGAAATATTTTGTTATTTGTTTTTTTATTTAATATAAATATTATCAACAAATTGGTTGCAATTGTTTGTCATGTTTGCCATTGGGCAAACATGATAACGTATTACTTTGTATACACTAAGTTAAGAACTGATTATGATGAATTGACGATGAAAATATTTTATTAGCTGTATTCGATTTGAATTCAAGAATATATTTTATTCCCTGACAACAAAATTAAATATACTTGTAGATGTAAACACGTTTATATTCCTAATGGGATATCTTTCGTCATTCTATTCAACTAATGGAACATAATAATACAATATATTCACATTGTAGATAACCACATTATATTAATTTTTTTTTCAAATATATTAATGAAAAAAGTTAGTAAAATTTAAATAAAAAAATAAAGATAATGAAAAATATAATATTTGACCCAAACTGATATAGTTATGTATTATTTGGCAGACTTAATATACAATATTTTCATTTTTCCCAAAGAAATTGAACACAAGATGTTATTCGATAGATGCATAACAAGAGGATTATAGATAAGAATAGGGTTGGGGAGGTGTGCGATGCGAAAACCACCACATAATCTTCCTCGTTATGAAATAATATGAACTCCATCGTGTCAAAAAGACGCACTGCCAATGCGTTTGTAAGCTCGATAAAGCCGACATCGAAGTACCCTCCCGCGACTTCATCGTCCGAAGTCAGCAATGGTGTATACTCCACATGCCAGTACCAACTTCTCACCCTGCACCACATCTGCGCAACCTTTTTCCTCTTGCCCAAGTATTTTGCAAAATGTGTTGGGATAAACTGCGTTTAAATTATAGTCTTTAAATGGTTGATGACAAATATTTATATGCACTCAATATAAAGCAGAAGCAAAAAATACAATAAATATTTTACTTTTAACCCTAAAAAAATTTACCATTTTGGATAGCAAGTCATTATCAGATATTAGCAGGCTAAAAGTTTCTATGTTATCTCCCAAAGAACTTCTCAGCCACACTGCATTGTCCCAAAATATTGCATCGTGTGGTGCCCTACCATACTCGATTTGACTCACAAAATAATCGCATATTAAAACCGATTGGAGTGAATCCATACATCATAACCCTTATAGAGTAACCGATGGAGTAATGGTTTTGTATACGCTCAATACCTTCAGAAAGGTAGTGTAGAACGTCTTCTTCATTGTATAGTGTCTTGATTCTGAATAAATGAAAGGGCTTCTAACCAACTCAAACAGTAATGCACGCATTCAATTGAAGCCTCAATTCCAAAATCAATCCTTTCGGCAGTCTCTGCATATAATGGATCATCAGATTATAATTGAAAAAAATATATAATATGCTAAAAGGAAGATTGCTATTTGACATATGAACCGTTTAGCGAGGACTTAATCCTCGCTAATTTATTCCTCGCTAAATAAGTGAGGACAATTCCCTCACTAATGGTTAAATAGTTTAGCATTTGACAATTAACCATTTAGCGAAGACTTAATCCTCGTTAATTTTGCGAGGAACAAATCCTCTTTAATTTTGCGAGGAAAGTGAGAACAAATCCCTTGCTAATGGTTAAATAGTTTATTATTTGACATATTAACCATTTAACGAGGACTTAATCCTCGCTAATTTTGCGAGGAACAAATCCTCACTAAAATTACCAAGGATAATTTCCTCGCTAATGGTTAAATAATTTAGCATTTGATATATTAACCATTTAGCAAGGACTTAATCCTAGCTAATTTTGCGAAGAACAACCCTCGCTAACGGGTAAATTGATTGGCATTTGACATATGAACCATTTAGCGATGACTTAATCATCGCAAAATTAGCGAGGAACAAATCCTCGCTAATGGGTAAATAGATTGGCATTTGACATATGAACCGTTTTACGAGAACTTAATCCTTGCTAATTTAGCAAAAATTAGATAATTATATTTTAACTATTTTTATATAATTTAAATTTTATTTATATTTAATTTAGTAAATTTAGTTAATATATTTTTTAGCAAAAATTAAATAAACTAAATTATTATTATTTAAATAAACTAAACTAAATTAAATTATTATTTTTATATTTAATAATATTAATTATTATTAATTATATAATAAAAACTTAGATAAACTAAATTATTGTTATTGAAATTAACTAAATTAAATTAAATTATTATATTTATATTCATTTATTAATATTAATTCTTATTAATTATATAATAAAAGAAATAAATTTCGAGAATATAATTTACTTGGATTATTGTCCTTGCTAATTTAGCTTGGATTTTGGTCCTCGTTAATGGTTTATAAAGTGGTGTGAGTTTTAACCATTTAGCAGAGAAATAGCCCTCGCTAATTTAGCTTGGAATGTAGTCCTCGCCAATTTAGCGAGGACATAACCCTCGCTATTCTCTCGCTGATACTTAATTCATGTTGTATTAGCTTGGACTATTTTCCTCACCAATTTAGCGAGGAAATATCTCTCGCTATTTTAGCGGGATCAATAAATAAATTTAGCGAGATTTAATTTGAACCTAGTCTCTTTTCAGTAAAACCCTAGTCTCTTTCTCTTTCAGTGTTTACAACCTTAGTCTCTTTCGCTGCCATCTCGGCTTAGACCTTCATATCTTCAAACCTCTCTTGATTTCTTCAACTTTAGATCTTGATTTCTTCAACTTTAGATCCTCGAACCTCTAACCCATTTGAAGATTTGTGTTTCTATTTAGGATTTCGGTTTGTGAAATCAATAAAGCTTCAAAAACTGCACGAGGTGAGTTTCGTTTCTCTTCAATTCATGTAATCGTTCTGTAAAATTACACATTAAAAATGATTTTATTTAGGTCACTGTAATATCAATTCGTGGAGCTTCTATATTTAATAAATTATTAAACTTTTTGGAATAAGCTAAAGATGACTTTATGGCATGCTCATCTAGTTCACTTGACGATGTTGTGGTGGATTTGGCACTCTAAAATCGTGATCCTTCTGCTACCAAATTGATTGCCGTACTTGTAAGTCATTCTGATTGATTTGATCTTTCTATATTGCGTTTATGATTTCATTCGGATTTTTTTTTTTTTACATTTATCAGTTTTTTAATTTGTGATTATGCATATACATTCATTTTTTAAAAGTTGATTGTAAGTACCTCTGGATATTTATCAGTTGCTTTATCATTTTTTGGTTTTGGTCTGAAGATAAGGTTCAATGCAATAACACTGGTGCTTGTGTTTTTCTAACTTTGTTTAATGTCCGCAGACCTCTTCCTTCTTTCTTCACATGTTCAAGATTCAATTTACCAAAAGAAGAATACAAATCGGAGGGAAGCAACCATCTGGCCTGTTCTTTGCTAACTTATCTCTTCTTCTAAGTGAACAGGTGCCTTTTGCAGAGCAAAACTTGACAGTGTAAGTGGCTGTGCTACTCTTTCCAAGTTATGGGACTGTAGGGTTGATCTTATGCTGACTTCTGGACATTGATTCAAATTTGACACTAGGTGTATTATTTATTTATTTATTTTATCACATAGAAGGTGGAATTTCTATGACAGCTAGCATTTGAATACGTTTTTTATAAAGTATTTCAGTATTTCAGTAAAACCCTAGTCTCTTTCTCTTTCAGTGTTTACAACCTTAGTCTCTTTCGCTGCCATCTCGGCTTAGACCTTCATATCTTCAAACCTCTCTTGATTTCTTCAACTTTAGATCTTGATTTCTTCAACTTTAGATCCTCGAACCTCTAACCCATTTGAAGATTTGTGTTTCTATTTAGGATTTCGGTTTGTGAAATCAATAAAGCTTCAAAAACTGCACGAGGTGAGTTTCGTTTCTCTTCAATTCATGTAATCGTTCTGTAAAATTACACATTAAAAATGATTTTATTTAGGTCACTGTAATATCAATTCGTGGAGCTTCTATATTTAATAAATTATTAAACTTTTTGGAATAAGCTAAAGATGACTTTATGGCATGCTCATCTAGTTCACTTGACGATGTTGTGGTGGATTTGGCACTCTAAAATCGTGATCCTTCTGCTACCAAATTGATTGCCGTACTTGTAAGTCATTCTGATTGATTTGATCTTTCTATATTGCGTTTATGATTTCATTCGGATTTTTTTTTTTTTACATTTATCAGTTTTTTAATTTGTGATTATGCATATACATTCATTTTTTAAAAGTTGATTGTAAGTACCTCTGGATATTTATCAGTTGCTTTATCATTTTTTGGTTTTGGTCTGAAGATAAGGTTCAATGCAATAACACTGGTGCTTGTGTTTTTCTAACTTTGTTTAATGTCCGCAGACCTCTTCCTTCTTTCTTCACATGTTCAAGATTCAATTTACCAAAAGAAGAATACAAATCGGAGGGAAGCAACCATCTGGCCTGTTCTTTGCTAACTTATCTCTTCTTCTAAGTGAACAGGTGCCTTTTGCAGAGCAAAACTTGACAGTGTAAGTGGCTGTGCTACTCTTTCCAAGTTATGGGACTGTAGGGTTGATCTTATGCTGACTTCTGGACATTGATTCAAATTTGACACTAGGTGTATTATTTATTTATTTATTTTATCACATAGAAGGTGGAATTTCTATGACAGCTAGCATTTGAATACGTTTTTTATAAAGTATTTCAGTATTGTAATGTCTTACTCTCTTTCTGGTTTTATTATATTTTATTATTTTTTTTGCTGTATAATTTTCCAGGAGCAATATTGTGAGTGATAATAAACATATGGTGCTTGGGCTTTCTAATGGATCATTATATAATATCTCTTGGAAGGGGGAGGTAATTCAGCATAACTGCTTATTTTTATTCCCATTTCGCTTTCTCTGTAATAACTCTTTAACATAGCAAGTGAATGATATCCAATCTGATTTTTTTGCTATTCTTATCTATAGTTTTATGGGGCTTTTGAACTCGATTCCTATCCACATGAGAACAATGAAGTCTCCATTTCTCCACATTCTATAGTTAATGGCATTGCTTCTAGAAGGGCTTTAGAAGGTCTTGCAAATAATTGGATATTTTCATGCTTCTCAAAATATATAGGCTTTTGTTTTATCATGGTTTATTTTCATGGACTTTTGTTTTATCATGTTCAGTAAAATTGATGCATTTTAATTATTATTCAATTTTCGCATTTTATGATTGACAGAAGTATAAATAGTTGATGACATTAAAATATTTGCAGATATCCCGATGAACTAGCTGGTCAGGTGCCCTTCGCTTTTGTGGTGAAACAGCCTCAGAGCAGCATAAATGAAAGAGAGATAATAGACTTTGTAGCCAAATTGGTAAAAATATTTCAATGCTCAAGTTTTCTTTCTTAATTTCACCATTGATTTTTCGAATAGAAGCTCCATTTCTTAGGGCTAATAACTAATAAAGAATCATATCAATTCAGTTATTCAATTGTATATGAAACGATGTAAAATGGATCCCTTGAAGATCTACTATATGAACTGATATAAAATGGATCCTTTGAAGATCTACTACATGGTAATTAAATTTCACTAATTCAACTTGGGGAATTTTGCATTAAGCAGTGATCAATGCCAGCAATTTTTGTTCCATACTTAGCTATATGTTATTAATTTTCTGATTAATCAATAAATGAAGATTTGAGCTGTAATTAGTACTATTAATTCTTTTTGTCAGGTAAGAAGAGAGAAAATTAATAACAAGTTAAGATGTTTACAAGACCCGGTTCCTAGATGCCACAAGGTAATTACTATAAAAAATAAGCATATTTTGATTGATTTATTAATTGTAATATAAATCTTGACATAAGTTTTTGAATTCACAGTTAATGGGAATGGCAGTAATGCTAGAGGAGATAATCAATTATGTCCATTCATTGCAGAATCAGGTTGAGGTAAAGACTAACATATAACAATCTGCTGCATGAAATTTTATATATATATATATATATATATATATATATTAATTTTAATATTTTCTTGTGAAATTTCAGTTCCTTTCAATGGAGCTAGCAGCAGCAAGTTCTCATATTATTACTATGGTATTTTTTAAATAAATTAAATTAGTTGTGGTTGAAATATAGGTCTTTATAGGATAATAATACTGTGCCAATAATATTGACACAATGGAATTATGAGGAGATGACAATTCATAAATACTAACCATTAGATTAATATATATATATATATATATATATATATATATATATATATATATATATATATATATATATATATATATATATATATATATAGTCGCTCAGATTATAAGTAAGCAAACATATCAAATTAATACTGTGAGATAGCTTTATCTTTCGGCCAATAAAAAGAAATATATTTGATTCTTTATAGACAAAAAATAAAAGGCCAACCATAATACTGCATGTATAATACTTACTGCATGTGGCTCTCCTAATATTTGTTTTTCGTTTTTTTTTTTTTTATGAAATTGATAGCTGATTTGGTTTCTTTGGTGTTCTTGGCCTCTGTTTTAGTATTTTACTTTGAAAAGAAAAAAATTTTGGATAATATTCAATCTGATCAGTGTTTTTCTTTTTGTTTCTTAGAAAATTTTGCATTTGCATGTTTACTTATTAAGCTAAAAATGCCATATTGTTTCTTCATTTTACTTGAATTACTTGTTAACAATAATGGCATGGGTGTTAACTGCATGACTGCTGTCTATATAAGAACTATTATCTTTTCTTTTGGTTTATGCTAGCTAATTAATTGTTACTTTTGACAGGCTTCTTAATCCAAGCACATTTGCAGGATGGTTTGGACAATCTCTGTTTCACGTGAGTAGTGTCTAGTGGTTTTTTCTACTGATGCTTTTAAGTATTCTAACTGCCTATACATTTCCTATGATTTCATAGACAAAAATATATGATGGTAGGATTAGAATTGGAACTAATTTGAAAAGCAATATATTTATTGTTCTGCACTATTAAGTGATTGAATTCATAGATATTAGTAGGTAAAGAGAATACACTTGACCTTTCATTAATTCAAGGAACATGACCTCCTCGTTGAAATTATGAAATATATCCAATTCAAACCCTCATAGAAATTTTTCTGAATTTGGAAAGCACATTTTACTAATTTTGACTTTTGAATATACATGTGAAACTGATTAACACAATGCTTGTTGAGCTGCTTTTAAGTGTGTTGACGTGGATATGTTGTTTTTTAATTTTCAAGTTTGTGAGCTTTAAGCTTGTTTTTACATGGGTTAGAAGCCGCTATTTATGTTCTACTTTGAGGATATCTTGATTCAAAAAAGCAATTCATGCTCTTATTTGACATATAGATTTGTGGGTCCTTTTCTTTTCATTTGTATTTAATGGCGCTGAATGATTTTTAGGCAATTGTTGTTTTTGTAATCAGTATCAACACATATGCCTATGAAAAAAGTGAAATGGAGGAGGTTGCGATGGCGGCACTTTCTGGATGTATATGGTTACAGGGTTTTGTTGTAGCATTAGAGACCAAGTAAGCTTTCATTGAAGCATGAAGTGTTACGCATTTGAATCTTTCCTCATTTTGCAATAAATTAATAATATCAATAATATGTTAGCTGGACCTAAATTAATAATATGCTGGCACCCATGCCATTATTGTGAGATGAGAAGTCATTTAGCTTTGGCCATGCTAGGAGTTTTAGAGTTTGAAGACCATCACAATCATCTTTATTATCGCTGATCTTAGATCGATTCGATTTGAACTCTTTGATTTTTTTATTGTTATTCTTATTTTTTTGCTTGCTTGCAGTTGAGTGCTACAAATCAAAATAAAAAAAGAGTGTTAAATCCAAGTTTATGAATGTACTGAAGAAATAACAGAATTTGATGTAAAAAAAGCATAGAAATTAGTGATGGTCAATTCATTCACTTAGGGATGGCCCTTATTGCCTTGCCATTCATTTTTGTGGTACATTAAGTCAGAATTTTTTTGTCTTTGCATTACCTCCAGAGTATAGGAGACTCATCTATATGAGACTCATCTATATATGAAGTATATAGGTCATATTTTTCTTTTTTTTTATTGTTACTATTGTATTTAATCATCTATATATAGGTCATATTTTACTTCTTTTTTTGTATTTAGTCAAGTTATGCAAACATTGGTCAGATGTTCAAGATCAACAATTGGAAGATCAAGTTCTAATAATGACACTGGATGGATTTTTTCGTTATCTGCAATCAATTACTACACAACTATAGGAACTAAAAGCAACTGGCATTTTATGAGCTATTTATGATTTTTAATTAATACTGCTATATATGGATGTATTATTTTGGATATATTATTAGCAATGCTATACACTTATAAATAACAATTTATTCATTAATTGTAATACCCCTATTAGTATCCTAAGAGAGATAGATGGTCATTTTGCTTGAGACAGAAGTTAATTAGGTGACTAATTAAGGAAAATTGAAAAATTAGGGACTTGATTGAAAAGACAAAGTAAAAGAATTGTGGTAAAACTAGAAATAAAGAAAGATGAGAGATATATTTAAGAAACCAAAATACAAAGAGGGACCAAAGTGAACTTTGCCAAGATTTTTATTTAACAACTAATGGAATTAAGGCAAATGGATGGGTAGGAAAGAAAGAGACAAAGAGGATTTCTTTTCCTCTTGTGGCTGGCCATTCTTGGCCTAAGAACATTTCTTTCTTTTCTTCTCTTTTTCTTTGTTTTCTTCTTCTAGCCTACGGGCAAAAATTTATGTTCTAAGCAAGCAAAAATTTTAGATGGTAGAGAGAAGAGTTGGAGCAGCCTAGGATGAAGTTCAAGAGAAAGAGAAAGGAAAGATAGCAAGAAGATAAGGAAGAAAGAGAGTTTGGTGGAGTCTTGAAGAGGTAAGGGAACTTAACCTTGCTTGTATGTGTTTATTATGATTTATGATATTTTATTATGATTATGATGTGAGATTAGTAATATGCGGTGTTATATTAAGTGAATATTATGAAAAATGGAGGTTATATTTGATTTAAAACTAAAATGGAAAGTTTTGTTGAAGATAGAAGAAAAACTGTTTTAGAGCTCATATGACCAGTCAGTATAAAATTGTTGATAACTTGAGTTCCCGTGGCTCAAATTAATAAATTCCAGTTGGGTAAGAAACTAGACTCATAGATCTTCATTTCATATGAAGAACACAACCCCTGAATCGATTTTTATGATAGAGAAAAATAGGCTTGAATCCGGGATTTGACTGCTGCCCCTGTTATTAGGAGCAGTCTTCGGTTTTTAGTAAATATATTCGGATATATAGCTCTGATTTGGTTTATTTTTGATGTTTTGAAAACTAGAAACATATATCTACAACATTGTAGAAGGAAGTTTTCCTTAAAAATGATGTCTTCTTGGCCAAAAACGGCATAGTAGTTGAGACAGAAATTCTGTCTTTGGGTGTTTTAAGGAATCACGGTTACTATGACTTTCATGGTAACCGTGAGGCAGTCCAGAATCAAAATACACCCTATCTCACGGTTACTAAGAATTTCATAGTAACCGTGACCCATTTAAAAAGTATAGAACACGGTTATTACTCATACGATAATGACCGTGAGGTAGTCTGGCATAGTCCAAACCCGAAAGTGCACCACGTCACGGTTATCATGAATTTGGTAGTAACCGTGACCCATGTTTTATGATTAAGGTCACGATTACCATGATTTTGATAGTAACCGTGACCCTCCTTGAAATTTTGAACTTGAAAGTTGAAGAGGCCATAAGAGGCACAAGCTTACCTACTGTTTTCCTAAGTCTTATAGCATATCTTAAACATAAAGTATATGATAATGTACAACAATAAACATATGAAATATGCAAGTAATATAAAGATAAAGTTATAGTAAGGGATACATGAAAGTATTTTACTTGATTATGATTGGATTATACTGATTATCCATATGTACTTGTAATTGCGACATGATCATTAAAGAACATTATTTTATTGTTTGATTGATCATATTATATGATGAACTGTATACTGTGAATCAACTGATACATGAGATATGGTTATTGGCCTGCACATAGAACTTGTTGATGAATAAATAGGCATGCATATAGGGTTACAATTGCAACTACTATAGTATGACTCTTATGAGTCCACAGTTTGCCTCTGAATAAGACCGCAGGCTTGACCTGATTGGGTCCACAGATTCGATACCTTCGGGTATCCATAGATTCGATACCTTCGGGTATCCATATATCCGATACCTTCGGGTATCCATCACATCCATTATACACCCATAGGACTTTAGTAGGCACTTTACAGTATGAAATGAATAATATACGTGTTATATTAATAAAGACTTAATTAGTTTAGTGTGATTTAACCTTATACAGTATTGTCATAAGATCAAATATGATATGTGAATTTATATTGAAATTCTTGTATTTTGATTATAATGTTTTAATATTAATACTTGTTATTGTGTGCTTGAAAATAATCACTGTGAGTGGTTGTTCATACATGTTTTGTTTCCTTACTAAGCTTTATAGCTTAGCACGGGTGTTATCCGTGTAGGTTCAAGTTATGTTGTTGCTTCAGGGACAAGGCCAACTCCAGCTAGAAAGAGAAGTTAGGGTATTTAAATTGTACTGTTTTATCTTTTGATTTGTGTAAAATCTATAAAAATAATATAATGAACACGTTTTGTAGTTATTAACTCAAATATAAAAGTAATGTAACAAAGTATATGTCTATGTAACTTGTTGTAATGTATGAATTATGTAGTTAAAGAGTAATTAATTATGTGACATAAGAACATATCGCTAGTATTATATGTATTGTTTATTAAAATATTAAGATAAGTAATAGTAATCCGGATAGACTAGTGTGGTCCTTACATTAATATATATATGTTTTTATATTAAATATTGAGTGAATGTAAATTTATTATTTTTAATTTATTATTTAAATAATAAAATTTTCATATTAAATTAAGAAAATAAAAAATTTCATATCAATATTTAGCTAGAATAAATCTCATGCTAAATTTAGCAAGAATAATATTTGTCACAAAATGCATGTTAAAATTTAGCGACAATTTAGTCCTCGCTAAATTAGTCCTCGCAAACTTAGCGAGGACTAAATCCTCGTAAAACTTAGCGAACTTTAGCGAGGACTAAATCCTCGCAAAACTTAGCGAGGATTTTAATCCTTGCTAAAGTTAGCAAGGACTAAATCCTCGCAAAACTTAGCGAGGACTTTAACCCTTGCAAAACTTAGCGAGGACTTTAATCCTCGCTAAAGTTAGCGAGGACTAAAATCCTCGCTAAAATCAATTAGGATGATTTTTGTTACAAAATTTTTTTCCTCGCTAAACTGATTTAGCAACAAAAAATCATCATTTAGCAAGGAATTGTATCCTTGCTATTTTGCATTTTTCTTGTAGTGTAAGGAAGCGAAACAACACAAACCTCTCCACCATAAATATTATCTTAATGATTCATATCGATTTTTTTGTGATAGTTGGCATTGTTTTTTTTTTTAAATTGTTGGGTGCTTTGAACTGTTTCTATGACTCTTCGTATTCAAAATTATCTTTTTTTGTATCAGTCAATTAGAGTAATAGGCTTTTCGTACACGTGTAATTTTTTGAAAGTTGGTATTGTATATACTAACTCTGTCGTTTTTAAATTTATTTAATTACATTACGAAAAATCCTTTTTTTTTTTACCTTTTGTGGCAAGTGATAAGTCATACAGACCCCAGTACTAACCGCTATAATCTAAGCTCCTCCCTTACTAACCCTGTGAAAATTTTCTATCCCTCTCTCAATCCATCTCTTGAGTTAAAAATTGTCTTCAATAAACATCTCGCATTCTTTACCCATTCTATACCGTATTCATCTCTATATTTATTGTGGATTTCGACAGACGCAAACAAATTATTTGTTTCAAACGTGATTTCACTATACCTGCTGGCTGTGTGCGAAGTTTGGGTTTTTATTTGTAATTAGGATCTTAAGTTGAATTAACGGTAAGTTGCAAACACTATATAAAATTTTTCGCTATTTCAGTTAAAAATAATTTTTTCACTTGAATAATAATATATGTGTGCATGCGTGTTTGTTTGTGTGTGTGTTTGTTTGTTTTTATTTTTACTTGTAATTATTATTAATAATTTTATGTAAATTTTAAAATTTTTAATTTTGTTTATATTTTAAGGGGTATAATTTTTTTCATGAGTTCAGCGTATACATCAATTAGATTACTTTTTTTCGTACTTTTTTTTCATGATTTAATCGTATACATTATATTAGCTGACTTTTTTTTCATGCGTTAAGTGTATACATTAACCTAATGTGGCGTTAATCTCCGATCTAATTTTAAATTTTGTGTTGACAGATATCAAGTACTTTGATCCACAAATTTGAAATAAATGGAGGTAAGATTTTATTTGGCAAATTATATGTTACTTGTTTGACTCCGTTATTGCTCCCCTAATGTGTCGTTCTTTTATAAAAAAATATTTTTAATGTATAGTAATATTTTGAGATTTATCCCTTTCCATTGTATTATCAGTTTGATGGTATGTATTCCCGTGAGAACGATCACGTCGATAGCAAAGTTATGTTTTCTATGGAATTTGAAGCAATTTAACTGATTAAGAAGACGTTGAGTAAGAACCAACTTATGATGTTCGAAAAATCATGTTTTGGATACTTTTTGGACATGCCAAAGGCTGTATGTCAAGGGAGACTCATTCATTTCCTATTACTTAAGGAAATTTGTCAATTATATTGGTATGAATTAAGGGTGAATGTGAATGGCGTAGTGTTAAAGTTTGGATTTGAAGAATTTTCAATTGTCACTGGTCTGAAGTGCAGAGGAAACTTTGACGAATATAATTTAAGAAAAGATGGTTCTGAATGACCAGCTTCCTTCTTCCGGGCGTACAAACCAGGATAGTTAAGAAGGAGCTTATAGCTATTGTTGACAGTGAACTATACAATGAATATCCCTGGGGGCAGGATGTGTTCAGAATGACAATCTAAAGCCTCAAGGGAAGTCTGCATAATCGTCAACCAAAGTCCTACAGGTTAAGAGGATGTCCCTTAGCCTTTCAAGTATGGTTTTACGAATGTTGCTCTATAGTTGATCCGAGGTTTGCTCTACATTGCGGAGAAAAGTATCCCAGAAAATTAAGATGGAACTTTCATCATCAGATGCATTTTTTGACTTTCCAACAATATTTTTTTAATGAACAAGTAATGACCTTTAACTTGTTATTTATCTCCTATTTTTTTATGATTTATTTAAGTGGTTTAAAATATTTTTTGCATTAATGTGCATACCATATTATGTTTACCTCAGATACTTTAATCACATTGTATCTGATTACGGATACTAAAAATACAGTGTCGTAAATTCAATTCGACATATCAATCAAGATTTATTAAGATATATGAATGTATTTTGTATTACACTTTAAATTTAACGGAATGTATGAATTCATTGGATACTTTGTTTTTATTAAATCACTTTTGTTTGTTATTTTTTTCGGATGGTTTAAGTTTGTATGTATTTGTTTTAATATATGTGTGTTTATAAATTTAAGTTCTCTATTTTGTTATAGTTAAAGTTGCATAATATTCGACCTACTGAGGAGGAGACGAAACTATATAGTGTCGACTTGTCTATTTTGAATATTGTTGGGAGAGGGGTATATATCGAGGATACCCAAACTCCCACCACACATCGAGACCCAAGTCCTCAACCGTTTACTGAATTTAAAGATAGAGGATAAAATTCAACAAAAAAAATAAAAGACACAAACATGATGGAAGAGGTTCGATATTTATATGCAAGGCAGTTGGAATTCATGAAGGAGATCACAATGATTAAAAAAAGGGTTTGAATCTTTAAAAGATGATTTATCCAACAAAATGTGTGAATTTGAGACTTTCAAAGTTGATGTGAACAAAAAGTTGTGTTCACTTTCTCAAGTTGGTGCATCAGCTAATACAAATGTGGGCGCAAATGATCCGGCTGTCACCACTCAGGTAACTATTATACTCGATACTGAACTTATCGCCAAGTATAGTTTGTTGAACTAATTATTGACATGTTAGCAAGCATTTGGTCCTATTTCTAAAGCCATATCAATAGCTCATCCATTTGACATCCCCATTGAAGCTGAACTTGATATTGTAAATCTAACTGAATTCAATGTGTGGATTGACGGAGGCAGTAAATATTCACCAAAAACCAGGTAAAATGATATACACTTTTGATTGGGATTTTGCATCTTTAGTTTCTTTATGGTCGTGCATTTGTAATATGTTTAATATATATATATATATATATATATATATATATATATATATATATATATATAGAAGAGGGAAAAAAGGGTTCATGATGATGAACACGAACCTTTGGACTAACCCTTTGATTTTCACGCGTTAAAAGTTACAGAGAAGATATGGTGGCACACGTTGGTGCATCCTGGAGAGCAGATCACAAGTTTGGTGAGTTTACTAGATCATTAAAAGTCAATTAAGCAATAAATTTAATTCCTTTATTATGTGTATACGATGTAACATAAAAATTGTTTACATTGCATTCACATAAACCTTGTATATATAACTTATATTCACTTATTCATTTCAGCATATGGATGTGATCTTCTATTATCTGAGGAAGAAGGGAAGGCTCGATAGGAGAATAAACAGTTCTTTCATGAAAACTGACAACCTTTTTTTATCAAGTAATACAATATGCTTATAACAATCCAGGAAGAGACCTTACAACCCTCCATTTGTAAATGAAGGGCATAGGGTGATCAAGTACATTTTCGGCCAAATGATGTTGTATAATAAGCCATGGATGGAAGTTGACTACATCTATTTTCCCATTAATGTGTCGAATGTCCACTGGATATTGGCCAGGCTGTCTATAAGGGACAGACAAATTATTGTCTATGACTCTATTTGTAGCCGAATATTAAAATCTATCGTTAAACGTATGGTTTCTGTATACAGTAAAATTATTCCTTTCTTTTTTCGTCTTATTGATTTCTGGAAGGGCCGATTCGATGTCGACAATGTTCACGGTAAAGAAGGTACACATCCAATTGATGTTGTGTATAATGTGAAACTTCCCTTATAAGAAAATAGGTATCTGTTATAATTATATAGGACATTGGATTGTTCATGATTGGTATTACCATTTATATGGAATTTAAATTCCTTTCGACATCTTTATTTTTCAGTGACTGAGGGGTATATGTAGCTACTTTTGCAGAATATTTAATAGAGGGGAAGAAAATTCCCCTGAAATTCGATTCAAATAATTATAGGAGGAGATTAGGCCTTTTGTTATATCAATACGGAAAGGATAAGCAACAAGGAGTAATTAAAAGCGATCATGAAGATGGGTAGACTAATTGCCAATAGGATTGCATACATACATGTATATATCTGAAATTCAAGATTTTTTTTACATTATTTAACAAACATCGTGTATGTTGTTTCAACATTTAATTATTATTTTTATTATATTAATGTATAACCAGATAAAATAATGCCTTTATCTGAAAATATAATAGCATAAACTTATGTCAATATGTAATTTATTGACAGGTTGGATGCAAAGGAAAAGTTAAATATCCAAAATTTAAGCTAAATATACTGCTTATTACGGAGTACAGCTGGTTCAATGGCATAAAAAATCGGATTACATTGTATTTGATACACAATGTATTATTTAATATATAATAACAAAACTATTTATGGGATTACCGTATACAATGTATTATGTTAATACATAATAACAACATTGGTTATACTATTTTCAGGAATAAGTGAATATGATGTCGTTATATTACTAGTTAATATATTGTATGAATATTTTACACTAATTGAATATGACAATATAATGTTGTATTTTAATTTTATATTTGTTACAGTGACGTACTTTCAATTTATTGAATTGACGTGAAGCATCCAAAAAAAATTGAAATGAAAAAAAAAACATAAAGTGAATGATATAATAAAACCTAATACATCATATACATGACATACCAAATCTTAATACAATGTATTCACTGGATAGATGAATACATTGTATTCAGTTATATTTTTCTAGTGTCATCATTGATTATATTCGATTATACTATATTATGGTACCGTAACATCGAATACAATGTACTCGCATTTTCTGAAGAATATATTGCATCATTTGTAAACCACTATATTACATGCAAACTTACTTAATAATGTTGTTTTTTTAATTATAGAAACATGAAATTTTATAATTTAGGCATTAAAATACATTGAAATTCAGTTTTGTTCATAATGACCATAAACAAAATGGCAACATTCAAGATCGGGCCTAAAGAGGCTTGGTGTTTGATGCAAGGGCAACATCATACTCGTCATCATTGTAAAAAATGTAAATTCCACTATGTCAAAATATTAATTTCAGGGAAAAATAGCATAAACTGACCCATGTTTGTCTTGGATCATCAACGGTTAACCAAAATATTTCGCCTCTTGTTTGCATTATTGCTTGCAGACCGAATATCAGGATAGAGGTTGAGCATAGAGATGTCAATAAAAGAATTTAAGAACAGGAGTTGAGAGTTCGAATAGGGTTAGTCAATTTAGGAAGGAGAAGAGACAACTGTTCAAACTTGAATGGGGCGCAGGGAGGCTAACCGGCCTTTCTGATAGAGATATATGTAGAGTAGCCTTTTTAGTAAACGTGGAAAGTAGTTTCTTGATTAAAACGGGTTAAAATTTTAATGTTACAAAATTACCCCTTGGTGTACTTACAGTTAAAACCGAAATGACCATTTGTAAAAGAAGACGTATATGTAACAACCCAAGACTCTGTTTCTCACTTACTCTATATTTGTTGGAAAATTTACTCTCCCCCCAAGTATCTTGGCTAATCATCGGCATCCTATATCTCATTTTCTTAACCAACGCTTTTTCATTTCCGTTACTCTCATTGATAGTTGTTTGTTGATATCTAGTAATTGCTATCCCTCGAGTATTTGTTCCACTGTCCTCGAACCGGAACTAGGAAGATTTTGTTGCTTCAGCAAATCAACGAATCCAAGGTAGATACGTTTGTAATTTCACAATATAAATTTGATTTATGTCTTTTAAAAAGTATAATTTTTGGCCTGATTGTGTGGATGTGTGCGTCTGTCTGTGTGTGTAAGGGGTTTTTTTATTTTTATATTTTTCTTGTTATCATTTTATATATTCTAAAATCTGAATTTATCTTTCTTACTTTGGTGAGTGATATTTGGGGTAAGCATGTATTTGATGTTCGCAAATTGCCAAGAAATAATCAACAAACTGCATACATTGTTAATAGTTAGGGAAACCAATCCGAATGCAATGTATTACACAACCGAATATAGAGTTCTTTATTTTGTTGCCAATTTAATTTTGAACTGAATACAACCTGAATTGAACTAATTGGGCAAACTGTATACATTTCATACAGCCTGATATAACTGCTTCAATTTGTTTATCTACAAAATTATGTCGTTGTTATGTATCTGTTAAATTTGCAATCTTATATTTACTTTCCATTATTCAATATATTATGATTTTTGTTTTGCAATTTTTCTATCATGCTGTTAGTTATGCTAAAATTTGTCCTTCACTTATATGGTCGTATTGAAATATAAGTTAATCGTAAATTTCATTACATTCACCCCGATAATACCCTATTTCTTTGACAGATAATGATGGAATTGATCAAGCCTGAATGGAAAATGAAGGTATTGAACTTTATTATTTATTTTAGAGTTTTCATTTGACTTATATTTATATGTTTGTTTATTTTATATATAAACCTTTTTTTAAATAATTGACAGAAATTTGTTAGCATATATTGAGGTTAAAAATGATATAATTTCACAGCGCTCTTGTCTAATATCTTAATGTTAAAATTGTTATATGTTATGTCTATTAAACAACAAGTCAGGAATTCGAACAAAGATAGCAAAGATTGTGATGTTAGCAAAGTGAGCTTTTGCATGGATTTTGAAGCAATTTCAAATATTAAAGCAATGTTTAATGACAATCAAAAAATGATGTTCAGCGAAACATGTTTTGGATATTTTTTGGACATGCCCAAAGTTGTTGCTCAAGGGCTACTCATTCATTCACTATTGCTGAGGGAAATTGTTACTGAGAACAGGCATCAATTATGGGAGAATTTAAGTATGTTACTGGTTTGAAGTGCGAAGGAGACTTCAATAAAAATGAAATATCTAACGATGGTGCTGAGTTCATCAATAGATATTTTGGAGGGGCAAAAAAGGTGACAAGGGACATGTTCAAAGATGTTTTTATGAAAGGAAAATGGGATTCTGATGAAGACGGGCTTAAATTAGCAATACTCTATTTTGTTCACAGCTTTATTATGGTAGGAATGAAGAGTAGGTGGGTGAGGCGAGAGGATATTGCAATTATTGACAACGGACTATACAACGACTATCCTTGGGGTAGCGACTCATTTAACATGACCATCCAAAGTCTTAACGAAAGTCTTCGTAATGGGATACCCTCATCTTACAAGTTACGAGGTTTTTCACTGGCCTTTAAAGCCTGGTTCTTCGAATGTTATCATAAAGTAAAAGCTAGGTTCGCAAAGGACTGCGGGGAAAAGCAACCCAGAATCTTGAGATGGAAAATACAAAATTACTCGCATACTCGGATGATCAGTAGCTACCTTTTCCATTAAAAGGTGACTTTTGTTTAATTATTTGTAGTTTGTTTATTTTTGTTTTAATAAATCTTTGTTTAAAATTTATATTTGCTTTCCGTTATATTTGGATTGCAATGTTCAACATATGCGCTGTATTCAAATACACTGTATTTTGCTATTCAAATAGTTTAGTAAATGCTATGGCATAAAACCATATATAATGTATTTAAAAACTAACTACAATGCAATCAAGGTACACATAGTGGATTCATTGTATTATATCATATAAAAGCTCTGTAGAATGTGCTAAAACAGGAATAATGCATGTGACGAGTTAATTTGAGAAAAAAATGAATATTGTTTATCCTATTACCGAAGAATGATATGTCATCAATTTACAAGTGAATTTGGTGCAACTTTTTTTGTTATTACTTGTTTAATGTATTGTATTGTTATATTATTAACTTACAATTATTTTTATGTTTATCATCTGTCTTAGTTGGGTGTACAGAATATCGCAATCCCTGTCCAGCAACCCCAGGGAAGATATGATGATTCTAATTTGACGGATATCCATATCCAGGAGGTTGCTGGTGATGAAAGAAATGAGCTACTGTACTTGACTTAAGACCCACATAAAGAGCATGAGGACGAACATATCACCAATCCTATCGGGTCTACTAGCCAGAGGGAATAAAAAATTGAAACAGGATAGTTCAAAACATGAAATGGAGAAAGAGATGAAAGTACTATATAAAAGTCAACTGAAATTGAGGAAGGATATATCCACAGTGAAAAGGGATATATCCACAATGAAAATGGATATATCCACAATAAAAATGGATATTTCCACAATGAAGATGGATATATCCACAATGAAAATGGATATATCCATAATAAAAAAGGATTTTTCAACATTCGAAATGGATGTTGGAGCAATTAAAGAAAACACTGCCACTGTAAAATCATGTGTATCAGAAATGATGCATATAATGAGCAGTTTGGTGGCAATTATTAATGCAAATCCACATAATCCACAACATGATGATAAGGACAACAACATTACATCAGAAAAATATAAAAAAAATGTAATTTATTTATTTATTATTTGTTCTTTAAGGAAGGAGGATTCAACTGATTGATTACACATGCTCATTATGTAATGTTTGATTTTAAATAATAAATAAAATAAGCTTTGCAATTTTAACAACGTATTTCTAATCTCATTAGGATGGTGTGTCATTCCACGACAAAGAAGAAAAGGGAAAAGAAGATGAGGTACATCATGAAACTGATGCTGTTATACTAAATGAGGGACATGATAAAAAAACATGTAAGCTTTTTTTTTATTATTTGTTACTTGAGAAAAGCAGGATTCAAGTAATTGATTACTCATGCTCGTAACATAATGTTTGATTTCTTGGAATAAAACAATGCCATAATTTTAAACTGGTATCTGAATTCCAATTAGGATGATGTGTTGATTCATCGGGAAGAAGCAAAAGCAAAAGGACTTGAGGAAGATCATAAAACTAATGTTGTTCTATTTACGGAGGAACATGAAGGAAAAATACATCATGGTGATAATACTGTTGGTATTATATTGGATGCAATAAAGATTTTTCAGGTAGAAAGAGAGGAAAATTTGGGCGTTGATGATAATGCACATCAGTCGTCTTCATCACTAGATCCAAAAGAAAAATTTGCTATTGAAGATCATGAACACCATGGTGATCAACTCCGCGAAAAACATGAAATGCAGATTGATGAACAGCAGCATAAGAAGCAGGATTCAACAGATGCAAATGTAAATAAAAATGTAAGTTGATTATTTAGAATTATTTTTCAACTAAATGTTTAAAAAAAGTTGAGTACATTGCAAATGATATTATTAGTTAGTGCTATGTTAATGCAACTAATTTGTAGTAAATTTTTTGCATTGGTTTGTGAACAATTTTCGAAGGATGAATTATCGATGTCAACAAACAAACGCGTCGGAAAATCTAAAAGGAATGATCATCCTTTTAATATAAGCATTGAGCAACACCCTGATTTATTGAAGTTAAAAAAATTCAATGCTTGGGTTGACACTGCCATCTTAACCAAAAAGAAAGCCAGGTAAATTGGTGTACACTCTTGATATTCCGATTGGTGTATAACTTTTTTTTTTGTGTTTGTGTTGTTGTATATTCCAATTGCTGCATAAGTTTAGTTTATGTTTGTGTTGTTGCAATAAGTACAACCTTTATAGTTTAATATATTATTTTATTTTTTATTTGTTAAGGGACAAATGTAAGGTGTATGCAAGACAATACATACAGTTGAAGGATGCATTTGATTTTACATGTGAAAGTGTTAGAGAAAAAATATGGTGGTATACATTGGTGTCTCTCGAAAAAGAAATGATAGATTCAGTATGTATACATCATCGAAAAGAATGCAATGAATTCGATTTTGATAACGGCAGACAATGGTTTGTACCTAACAACATAGTACACCGTATACACTTCTAAACAAACGTTGAATTTGATGCAATATTTCTTTAATTTTTGCAGCACATGGATATAATTTTTTATTATCTAAGGAAGAAGTGCAAGCTCGATGGCAATGTACTGGGTTCCTTTACCACAACAGACTGCATGTTTGATCAAAATGTCCAGTCTATACACGAAAGTTTAACCACAAACCCTAAGGACAAATCATTTATAATATACAAACATGTGCTGGTTGAATATATACTTGGGAATCACATGAAGAACAATTGTCCATGGGTCGAGGTTGATGAGATCCTTTACCCTATCAATGTTGATAGAGTCCACTGGATTTTGAGAAGGCTGATATTGAAGGAAAGAAAACTTGTCGTGTATGACTCTCTACCTTCACCAACTCTGAAAACATGCGTAGATGTCATGGTGAAAGCATACAGTGTTGTGATTCCAATGTTCTTAGACCTTATTGATTTTTGGACTGGAGTAAAAGACATACCAGATGTATCCAAATTTTTTGGACGTCATTCCATTGCCATCGAATCTTATAAGAATCTCCCTCGATAAGAAAACAGGTATTTGTGATACATGTTTATAATACATTTACTTCGGAGACAGTGAAATAGAAATTAAATTGCGATTACTTAATGTTTTTGGCAGTGATTATAGAGCATATGTACCAACATTTGCTGAATATTTAATAGAGGGGAAGTCAATTCCATTAAACTTTGATACACATAATTATAGAAGACGCCTTGGAATTTTGTTGTATTTATACAGAACGCATAAGCAAGAAGGATGAATCGACAGTGATGATGGGGGACACGTAGATAGTAGGAGGAAGAGAAGGAAAAAAGAACAAATATCGCATTTGGATACAGCCCCCGACCAAATAAGCGAGATAAAATATATATGTGTAATTTTTTAATGTAAATTAAAGATGTACTACAATTTTTTTTATAGATTTGTTGAAGTCAAATTAACCCTAGAATGAAATGTTAGGTTGAAAAGTCCATAGAAAATATCAAAATACAATGCATCGCATTTTTTTGAATTCATAGAAAGCCAATAGTGCAAAAAATTTGAATGTGTTAATTTAGTCAAAATTTATTTACAATATGCATGATGCATGCATTGTATACGGTTTTAAGCAATATTCTTCAAATGGATACGATTGTCATTATCTTGTGTAGTTTAGTACTCCCTCCAGTTTTTAATGAATGACGTATAAGGTTTGATGATATATTCTTAAAAGAATGACGTTTACATTTTAGACAATATTTTAGTTTAGTTTATCCCATATTTGCCCCTTAATTAATTTGTTCATATTACTTGAACACTGTATTTAAGGAAATTTAGATTTTTTTACATTATTTAACAAAATCGTGTATGTTGTTTCAACATTTAATTATTAATTTTGTTATATTAATGTATAACCAAATAAAATAATGCCTTTATCTGAAAATATAATAGCATAAACTTATGTTAATATATAATTTATTGATAGGCTGGATGCAAAGGAAAAGTTAAATATCCAAAATTTAAGCTAAATATACTACTTATTACGGATTACGGCTGGTTCAATGGCATAACAAATCGAATTACATTGTATTCGATACCCAATGTATTGTGTTAATATATGATAGCAAAACTATTTATAGAATTACCGTATTACGGAATAATATTACAATGATTATGTTGATATAGAATAACAACATTGATTATATTATTTTCGGGAATAAGTGAATATGATGTCATTATATTACATCGTCTAATATATTGTATTACGGAGTAATATTTTATACTAATTGAATACAACAGTATAATGTAGTATTTTCATTTTATATTTGTTACAGTGACATCCTTTCAATTTATTGAATTGATGTGAAGCATCCAAAAAAAACAAAAAAAAAATTAAAGGAAAAAAAACTTAAAGTGAATGATATAATAAAACCTAATACATCATATACATGACATACCAAATCTTAATACAATGTATTCACTGGATATATGAATACATTGTACTATGTTGTATTTTTATAGTGTGATAATTGATTATATTTGATTATATTATGGTACCGTGACATCGAATACAATGTAATCACATTTTTTGAATAATATATTGCATCATTTGTAACCCACTATATTACATGCAAACTTACTTAATAATGTTATTTTGTTTAATTATAAAAACATAAAATTTTATAATTTAGGAATTAAAATACATTGAAATTCGGTTTTGTTCATAATGCCCAAAAACAACATGGCAACATCCAAGATCGGACCCGAGGGGGCTTGGTGTTTGATGCAAGAACCACAGCATACTCATCATCGTTATAAATAAATGTAAATTCCACTGTGTCGTAAAATCGCACCCCATACCCAACTGTAAACATACTAAATCCGGCGTTGAAGTAACCACCAATGACTTTGTCGTCCAATCCTAATATAGGAGTGTACTCAAAAGGCCAGTACCAGTCTATATTTTTGTAATACATTTGTACAGTTTTTTTCATCGTGCCTAGAGATTTTGCAAAATGGGTTGGTATAACCTGCAATTAACAGAGGGCAGTTTAATGATTTTATATGAATAATAATATAAATAATACATGAAATTTTTTATTTTATAGCCCTAAGTAAATATTACCATCCTTGAAAGGAAATCCAACTCAGTTATCTTCGCAGAAAATTTCTCAAGGTTGTCCCTAATTGAAGAATTTTTTAGCCACGTCACGTTGTCTTTAAAGACTGCATCATTGGGTGGCACACCATAATCGATTTCACTTTCAGAGTAACGCCAAATTCTAATCTTAAATTCGAATGGAGTGAACTCGTACATCATAACCCTAATAAGGTAGATCAATGAGTAATGTTTTTGTATTCGCTCGATACCTTCTGAAATATAGTGATAATCATGCTAATAAGCATGTTGGTGTACTGTCCTGACTTTAAATAAATGGAATGACTTTTCACCCACTCGAATAGTAATGTATTCATTCAATGGTAGAATCATAGCACGGATTGCTCATCCTGGAAGTCTCTGCAAAATACAAGCATTCGAGTATATAGAAGCATACGTCGTAGGTTTGTTTGTAACAGAAATTTTATTAAAAATAAAAATATTATAATAAATAAAGGGAACTATTAAAATATAAATTTTAGGGAAAAATAGCATAAACCGACCCATGTTTGTCTTGGACCATCAACGGTTAACCAAAATATGTCGCCTCTTGTTTGCATTATTGCTTGCAAACCGAATATCAGAATAGAGGTTGAGCGTAGAGATGTCAATATAAGAATTTAAGAATAGGATTTGAGAGTTCGAATAGGGTTAGTTAGTTTAGGGAGGAGAAGAGACGACTGTTGAATATTGAATGGGGTGCAGGGACACTAACCGGCCTTTCTGATACAGATATATGTAGAGTAGCCTTTTTAGTACACGTGAAAAGTAGTTTCTTCATTAAAACCGATTAAAATTTGAATGTTACAAAATTACCCCTTGGTGTACTTACAATCAAAACCGACATGACCATTTATAAAAGAATACTTATATGTAACAGCCTAAGACTCTGTTTTTCACTTACACTATATTTGTTGGAAACTTTACTCTCCCCCAAGTATCTTGGCTAATCATCGGCATCCTATATCTCATTTGCTTAACAAGCACTTTTTCATTTTCGTTACTCTCATTGATAGTTGTTTGTTGATATCTAGTAACTGCTATCCCTCGAGTATTTGTTCCACTGTCCTCAAATCGGAACTGGGAAAATTTTGTTGCTTCAGCAAATCAATGAATCCAAGGTAGATATGTTTGTAATTTCACAATATAAATTTGATTTATTGCATGCAATGAAGATTTATGAGGTAGAAAGAGAGGAAAAATTGGGCATTGATGATAATGCACATCAGTCATCTTTATCACTAGATCCAAAAGAAAAATTTGCTATTAAAGATCATGAACACCATGGTGATCAACTCCGCGGAAAACATGAAATGCAGATTGATGAACAACAGCATAAGAAGTGAGATTCAACTGATGCAAATGTAAATAAAATGTAAGTTGATTATTTAGATCCATTTTTCAACTAAATGTTTAAAAAAAGTTGAGTACACTGCAAATGATATGATTAGTTAGTGCTATGTTAACGCAGTTAATTTTTAGTAAATTTTTTGCATTGGTTTGTGACAAATTTTCGAATGATGAATTGCCGATGTCAATAAACAAAAGCGTTGGGAAATCTGAAAGGAATGATCATTCTTTTAATATAAGCATTGAACAACAGCCCAATTTATTGAAGTTAAAAGAATTCAATGCCTGGGTTGACACTGGCATCAAAACCAAAAAGACAGCCAGGTAAATTGGTGTACACTCTTGATATTTCAATTGGTGCATAAGTTTTTTTTTTTGTGTTTGTGTTGTTGTATCTTACGATTGCTACATAAGTTTTGTTTATGTTTGTGTTGTTGCAATAAGTACAACCTTTATAGTTTAATATATTATTTTATTTTTTATATTTTTAAGGGACAAATGTAAGGTGTATGCAAGCCAATACAGGCAGTTGAAAGATGCATTTGATTTTACATGTAAAAGTGTTAGAGAAAAAATATGGTGGTATACAATGGTGTCGCTCGGAAAAGAAATGACAGATTCGGTATGTATACATCATCGAAAAGAATACAATGAATTCAATTTTGATAAGGGCAGACAATGGTCTGTACCCAATAATATAATACACCGTATACACTTCTAAACAAATATCGTATTTGATGCAATATTTCTTTAATTTTTGCAGCACATGGATATAATTTTTTATTATCTAAGGAAGAAGTGCAAGCTCGATGGCAATGTATGGGGTTCCTTCACCATAACAGACTGCATGTTTGATCAAAATGTCCAGTCTATACACGAAATTTTAGCCACAAACCCTGAGGAAAAATCATTTATAACATACGAACATGTGCTGGTTGAATATAGACTTGGGAATCACATGAAGCGCAATTGTCCATAGGTCGAGGTTGATGAGATCCTTTTCCCTATCAATGTTGACAGAGTCCACTGGATTTTGGGAAGGCTGATATTAAAGGAAAGAAAAATTGTCGTGTATGACTCTTTACCTTCACCAACTCTGAAAACATGCGTACGTCACGGTGAAAGCATACAGTGTTGTGATTCCAATGTTCTTAGACCTTATTGGTTTTTGGCCCAGAGTAAAGGGCATACCAGATGTATCCAAATTTTCTGGACGTCATCCCATTGCCACCGAGTGTTATGAGAATCTCCCTCAACAAGAAGACAGGTATTTGTGGTACATGTTTATAATACATTTACTTCAGAGGCAGTGAAATAGAAATTAAATTGCGATTACTTAACGTTTTTGCCAGTGATTGCGGAGCATATGTAACTGCATTTGCTGAGTATTTAATAGAAGGAAAGTCGATTCCATTAAACTTTGATGCACATAATTATATAAGGCTCCTTGGACTTTTGCTATTTTTATACGGAAGGCATAAGCAAGAAGGATGAATCGACAGTGACGATGGGGGGCACGTAGATAGTAGAAGGAAGAGAAGGAAAAAATAACAAAGATCGCAATAAAATACAGCCCTCGACCAAATAAGCGAGATAGAATAGGTTTGTGTAATTTTTTAATGTAAATTAAAGATGTACTACAATTTTTTTATAGATTTGTTGAAGTCGAATTAACCCTAGAATGAAATGTTAGGTTGAAAAGTCCATAGAAAATATCAAAATACAATGCATTGCATTTTTTTAAATTCATAGAAAGCCAATAGTGCAAAAAATTTGAATGCATTAATTTAGTCAAAATTTATTTACAATATGCATGATGCATGCATTGTACACGGTTTTAAGCAATATTCTTCAAATGGATACGATTGTCATTATCTTGTGTAGTTTAGTACTCCCTCCAGTTTTTAATGAGTGACGTTTTAGGTTTGATGATATATTCTTAAAAGAATTACGTTTACGTTGTACACAATATTTTAGTTTAGTTTATCCCATATTTACCCCATAATGTTTATGCTCATATTAAATGAACACTGTATTCAAGGAAATCAAAGAATTGCAATCTTCAAGTAAGAAGATGAAGAGTTTCTGCAAACAGATAGCTGTTTAAGAGATAAAACATAAACAGCTAGCTGTTTAAGGCAAAAAAAACAAAGCGATTAGCTGTTTAAATGAAAAAAACTAGCTGTTTTAAAGATAAAACATAAAAAGCTAGTTGTTTAAGGAAAAAATTTTGGTGAAATTTTTTTGGTTGTAAAACAAGTTCATGGTGCCAAAATCTGCATTGGGATAATGAAAAACTTATAATTAAGCCACATAATTATAAAAGAGAGAGAATATTATGTGGGAAATAAAGTTTTAGGAAGAGATAAATAAGGACAAATTAGTCATTTACATGGAGTATTTAATAAGTTATTGGTTTTGGGAAAAACTGCAAAACATCATTCTTTCAAGAACGGAGGGAGTACTTAAACATTGGTGGAAAATTTTATGGATAAAACGGTAAAGCCTATCAGTGTTAGGAATACAGTGAATTGCAATCTTGCATACGCATGTTATAAATTGAAAACCATATATATACATCGATAGATGTCACTAAACATATTGTAGCTTTAGAACCGCATAAGGTGTATGCCAGTTAACTGATTATAATGTATTCCATTTATACACAATCACACCAAAGGTTATGGGTAAACGGAATACACTATATTCGAATTTGTCTATTTAACCACTCGCAATTAATTTAAATTGTTAAAGGCATGAAGGGCATAGGATTCTATGTTTATGTACTCGTGCACATAAAACGTTATAAAAAATGAATCTGGATAATAATGATACAACTAACATTGCATTGATTCGAAAAAATGAAATAACACAGTACCATCTTCCTAATCAAATAATGAAATGAACCCCATTGTGTAATAACAATGCGTGGACATCACAGGTGTAACAATCATAGAAACGATGTCGAAAAACGTATTCGATGATAACTTCATCATTCCTTATCAGCACGCGAATATACTCAACCAAGAAGTGATACAGGCCGGCAACAAAGTAGTTACCCATACCCAGTAAAGGAGTATAGCCAACCAACCACATTCGTCTATACTCCATGTATCACATCTGCACAGTATTTTACACGTACAATTTGCGAGGGAAAACAACAAATATATTTTTAAATAAACAAGATGTTTTAATTTAACGGTTGTAATTTAAACATAAAATTGCATGGATCGAGGGACTTACCACTAATGCATTTGGACTCAGGAATCTTACGAAATATGGGTCGCGTGGGCTGTAGAATGAGCTGCGAGGCATGGCTCTCAATTAGCCCTTGCTTATCAAAACAAGGTTGATAGATGGGGGGTAAAAATAAAACTTGTAGTCATAGTTAGAACGTAATACATAGCAATGAAAAGCTGCAGCAATTCCCGTGTAAAGTCAACAACAAAGGAATGGCTATCACTAAAAGTAGAGTAGCCTTTTTGGAGGCACACAATAGGGATGCATCTCTAAATTACAAGCGTTAATATTTTTTTTTATTTTTTTGACCAAAATGGGTTATTTTTTTCCTTTATCTATTTAACTGAATATACAGTTTCGAAAATTTGTTGATATTGAATATAAAGTATTTGACGACCGCATTACTGTATATAACTAATTAATCAATGAGCATTACATTATAAATAATGTTGTTAACAATTAAATTTAATGCATTCTATTCGAGCTAAATCATACGTTACATTCACTACACAAGATTATGAATATAGCGTGTTGACATTAACTGAATAAACTTAATACATATTAATAAAATAAGTGGGTACATTAGATAAAGAAATTTCCTATTAAAGATAACCGTATCAAATCCAAAGAGATGATAAAATAATAATAATAATAATAATAATAATAATAATAATAATAATAATAATAATAATAATAATAATAATAATAATAATAATAATAATAATAATAATAAACAAGATTAATGAAACGTAATAAAGATAGAGGAGAAAAAGTTGTTCACATTACATTCATAGATATAAAGTAATTATTTAAATTGAAAGAGACCTTCATGTGGTGGAAGTTCCCCTCCTTGTAGTAGACACGAAATTCTAGCTCATCGCCTTTATGAATTTTCTCCTGAAAAACAAATCGTGTCCAATTTCTATCCAGTATGCTCTTGTCTACACCAATTCCCCAATTGAAGTATGGCTTATACTTTATCTTGTACCATAAACCATATGTTGGGCCTCTAACTCTAACGTACCATTCCTCCATACCAAGAACATTCACAACTATGTGTTCAGGCAAGGTCTGCATATGACAATCAGAAGTGAAGCGGAACCATAAAAGTTAAAACAACCAGAGCCAAGCAATATCAAATGGACACTGTATTGATATTGTTTTTGCTAACCATTCTTATGATCCAATCACTATCATCCATCGCTATAGTAAAGGCCCTCAGCTCTTCATCTTCCTCGGCCTCATAATTGTCCAAGTCGGAGAAGTCAGTGTCCAAATCTGCTAAAAGTAATTGAACAAGACTATGTTACAGGCATAATAACAATAATAATTAAAAAAATAAAAACAAATGTACAAATATTACTACCTATTCAACCGACATACTAGTGATGAAGTAATAATTCAGAATATGATTCAACTCCGGATCTGGTGATCCTAAATCATCATATAGTGGTTCCATATTGCTCTCGTCGGAGGACACTTCAATCACTTCCGGGGACTATGCATTTATAATCATCCAAACAAATCGTTACAATATTATATTAACCATTGATATGAAAATAACTCTTACAATAATCAAGAAAAGAACCCGTAAGGAATACAAATAACGATACTCATTTTTGTTACCCGATAATCAGCAAGTAGTGAGTATGAGCTAGATGAACTCGCCATTTAGGGATCTTTTGTCAACTATTTAGAGAGATAACAGTCACGTATCGATATATTTTTTTCCTCTGAAAATTTACAATATTGCATAAAAATTCAACAGACCCTAGGGTTAAATGTTAAAATATGGCTTGTCAATAGACCCTTCACTTATCCACTCAAAATTTAATTGTATTTAAGATGCAGTCCAACCATCTCCCATTAAATGCAAAAGACCGGATAAATCCAGTCTATTTATTATGGTATAAGTTTATACATTCTACAATATATCAATAGGAAAAATTTTACCTGAAATATTCAAGAAAAGCTTTAGAAAAATTTTAAAAAAATTAAATTATTAAATATATTATAAATTATAAAATATGACTTAAATGGATACATTTTTTTGTTTTATTTAGCAAACGAATGCACATTGAAGTTGAACACATTGCAAGAGATCACTGCATTAGCAAATATAGCCAATTTATTATATACTCATGTATTACTTTGTATACACTAAGTTAAGAACTGATTATGATCAATTGACGATGAAAATATTTTCTCAGCTATATTCGATTTGAATTTAAGAATATATTTTATTTCCTGACAACAAAATTAAATACACTTGTAGATGTAAACACGTTTATATACCTAATGCGATATCTGTCGACATTTTAGTCAATTAATGGAACATATTAATAAAATATATTCAGATTACAGGTAACCACATTATATTAATTTTTTCCCAAACATATTACTGAAAAGAGTTTGCAAAATTTAAATAAAAAAATAAAGATTATAAAAAATCTAATATTTTACCAAAACTGATACAGTTATGTGTTATTTGGCAAACTGAATATACAATATTTTTATTTTGTTGAAATTGAACATGCTGTATTCGATGAATGCATTGGTAAATATATCAAATTTATTATATATTAACATAATACATTGTACACTATCAAGAATCGATTTTCCAATGATATATCCCATCAAACTGTTACATTATTTACTTTACCTCATCGTCTATGGATATTTGGGCATGACCGCAGATGTCATCATAGAGTTAACCAACCACTGCAGTCTAAATCTTGACGAACATTATTTGCTTGCATTGAGTTAGAGGTCGGAGTGAAATGCGACCTGGACGGTGTGTTCGAAGCTGCCTAGGAAAGAGGTGACGCATTGGTGTTTAGGTTACGTCCACTAGGTAGGGTACTTCGATCTGGGTTCCTTGTAGCCCTCGATCTCCGAATAGTTTGGCCCACAAATCTTAATCGATTTGTCCTTGGTCGCCCTCGAGTTTTTGCTATAGAAGGATCCAGGAAATGTATATGGCTGCCATAATTGAAGTTGTTGTTGTTGTCAACACCCATGTCATTGTGATTGGGGCTAGACTCTGGAGCTGTTTGTGGAAAAACTTCACTGGACATTTTTGCTCTCAGCTGCCTTAGGCGATGTAGAAACATCTCATGTTTGTTGCGCTGCAATATCTGATCAGCCGCTTCATGGAATATTATCTCAAGTTCTTTGAACTTCTGATGCTGGGCAAAAAGTTACGGGTGTAATGCCGAGCCGAAGGGACACCCAAAAGTCGAAAATATTTTATTGGACCATTTGAAAGGAATAGTCATGGTGAGCTTAGAGTTAAAATTTGAAGTGAATTTAAGGTCAGTTAGGCCTCCAAAAGTCAAAAATACGAAAAAGGTAGCAAGTTAATTTTCCTGGTAGGGAATGGGACTTAATTTTGTTTAAATAATTAAAAATAGTAAACAAACTCCGAATATTGCTAGATTTTGTGTGCCTATATGAATTTTTATGTAAAATATTTTGGTGATGAAAATTGAATTTTTCGGTGACACCGGCAGTTGTCAAATCGGACTGATAAGTTTGAATTGGACTGATAACGGACTCCGATTAAGCTAAAAATTTGAATAATACCTATTTTTGTTGTTTTAAGAATGATGGAATTAAAATTGAAGTAATTTAAAGTGAGAAAGGGAGAGAAATTAAATTAGGCTTTAAGAAGGCATAAATGGGCCTTAATTTTAAATTGGGCTAAGCCCACTTTTGGGCCCATTAGGAAGGATATAAGAGGCTAGAAAATCTGAGAATTCTCCAGATTTTCCAGCTCTCCCTCCCTCTCCTCATGGTGGCCGAACCCTCTCCCTCTTCTCTCTCCTTATGATTTCTTCTTCCTCTACCCCAAATCTCTTTTAAACCTCAACATAAAAGATGAAGTTCTCTCTCTTTAGGTCACCCTAGTGGCCTTAAGCAAATGATTTGAGCAAGGAAAGGTAAGAAATCAAGTGAAGAAAGAAAAATAGGTAAGATGGAACTTGAAAATTTAAGTGATTTTAATTAGTTTTTTGATATGTTCTTATAGTTTTTGAGGTGTATAAGCTAATTATGAGCTTGGATTTTTCATTTGAGGACAAGAAATTGAGGTTAGGAAGGCTAAAGAATTCGGCCAAGGATGAATTTGTGGACGGATGGAGTTTTGCTTGGTGTCAAGTGAAGAAAATGAGGCTTAAGGAAGATTAAGCTTGGAAAAAGGTAAGTGACTACAAAATCCTTTAGTTTTCCTATTAATATGAATTTTTCTTAATTATGTAATTAAGATAAAAATATGTAAAATTGTTAATTAATGAAATTATGTTAGGGTAAATAAAATTAAGCATGAGAGAAAATGATATGAACGCTTTAATGAAAGAAAGAAAATTTTTAAGGTGAAAAAATGTTGATGGCCGAATTACCTAGGTGAAGAAATAATGAGAAAAATGCATGAAATTAATGTATGTTAGCTTAAATTAATAATAGACATGATAATTGATGTCTATAAATTTTTAGAGAATATTTAAAATTAATTTGGAAATTTTTAAGATTATGTATAGTGTATGTATTGAGTGAAAATTGTGAATTAGAGTGAATTAAGTGATTATTTTGATGAAAAATGGCAATGACTAATAAATAATGCATAAATAAATTTTAGTGGAATTTATTGAATTGATTTGGATTTTTATTGAAATTTTTATGTGAATATGTACAATGAAAATAATTGAATTTTTAATGCATAATTGTATAAAAATGACAAAAATGGTGAATTAATGTGAAATTAGATTAATGTCAATGACAAGAAATTAAAAGTCAACCGATGAACTTTTCGAAATAATTATTGGGCCGTGAAAATAATAAGAATAATAAATTATTGGTAAATAATTCATAAATAAATAGAAATAATGGAAATAAATTGATAAGTAAATAAAAGAAAGATAAAATGAGTTTTAAATGGAAAAAGGGACTTAAATGAAAGAAAATAAAAGTTTTGGGATAAAATGATAATTTTGACAAAGAAGGTAATTAACGTATAAAAATAAGTAAGAAATACTTAACAAGGGTAAAATGATAATTTCGAAGACCTAACGGTTCCAAATGATAGAGTTTCTATGGTATGAGGACTAAAATGTAATTTTACCCGAAATGGTAAAATAAAGAATAAAAGATGAATAATGAAAGAAATTATATAATAAAAATGAAAATTTATGATTATAATGGCAAAATCGTAATTATGTATTTGAAATGAACAATTCGATAGAAAAAGTCAAATTATGCATGTTCGAGGCATAAGATAATAATTGATATTCATATAGTTCCTAATTACATAAAAAGTAGAAAAATAAAGATGTGACTAATTTATCAAAATAAATTAGTCAACAAAAAGTATTAAGAGAAAAAATGATTATAAAAATAATTCGCCGACATATCGAATAATTGAAAAGTTGGACTACAAAAGGAAAAATTGTAAAAATGTCAAGCCTAAAAATATTGGAAATTATTCGCAAGAATTAGATAAAAAGAATAAGAGAAAACTATGAATTATAATGCCATAATTCATAATTTAAAATCTATATAAAAGACTGAAAGGTTTAAGTATCTGAGTAAATTATAGAAGAATAATTCACAAAAGTGACTGGAAAAGAGAAAGTGAATAAAAGGACAAAAAGTTATGGAATAGTCAAAGACACAAAAGAGTGCATTTGATCAGAATAAAGTGTAATGATAAATAAAAGTAAGAAATTAAAAATTTTCAAATATTCAAAAACGTTTACAAATGTGATTGGTTATGTTTGCCCTTAGCAATAGACAGGTATTATTATTCTTGTTCAGGATATAAATGGCTAGCCATAGGGACACCATATACCGCAGTGCAAGTCATGGTGACTTGCTATGCTATGGATTGGATCTCTGATCACCATGGCATTCTCTGCTCTGTTATCTGCTCTGTGAGAAATGATTTCCTTGGGGATCACTTCTCTCTCTGTTGTGGCCCTGTGGGGTCCACTTCCCACGTATCCTATATGAGAATCCTGTTGTATGGCATTAGGGGCAAATTGAAATGAATAAATAAGTACTGTTTAATTGAATTAAATATAAAAGTTATATCAAAAAATGATTCGTTTGGAAGAAAATGCAAAGTTGAAATAAATCTATAAAAATTTATGAAAAGTGTAATTAAATAAGGAAAAAAATAAAAACAATGATAAGTCTGAAAAATAATATTAATGTACCTGTTTAAAGTTAAAAAGTAATGGTATTAATATGAAGTGAAATTTAATGTTTAGGTAATGCTTTTCTGAAAGATAAGTTAAATGAAAAGTAAAACGATATAGAGGCATAGAATTATGCAATGAGGGAAAATAGAAGATATAAGTCCTAAACAGATAATTGAATGTGCGCAAATGTTTAAAAGAAGGAAAGAAAGTTCTGACTACAAAGTACTCCAAAATAGCTATATCGCTTTGCGATTAAGCTTATAAGCCTTTTTAACAGTAATATATTTATTAGACTAAAGTTAAAGTAAAGTAACAGAATAAATAGTAAAAAGTGAAATTAGAATACAGATTGAATAATTGACCAGTAAAATAATTATTAAAACTACTGTTATTTTGGTACTAGTAAAGACACGAGTACCAATTCACATCGCTAACTAAAATGATAATTAATTGCTATGGCTAGAAGATAAAGTGAAAGTACTAATAAAAAGTAAAAAGTTATAGTAAATATTAAGGTAAAGGTAAAAGTAAATCTGATATCGATCTACCTAAGAAAAATACTACAAAGTAAAGTTGAAAGTTTAGAAACAAAAGAACAATAGTTATCAAAATGCGAATAAGTAACATGAATACTCATAACTGAAATATAAGAAAATGTTTAATAGCATAAGAGTAGTAGTAGCATAAATTACGAAATTATGCTTATTCGTGGGAAATTCTTGGATTAGTAGTCACCATTGGGCATATTTAATGCTCAGCACGTAGTGTTTACTGCATGCAGGTTCCGGAGTATTACGGGAGCACAGTACATTGAAGGTCCAGATTGGAAGAGAAGATTTTTGTGTTAGTTGATGTAAGCTTTTGGCATGTATATACTTAAACGGTTAAGGTAAAAGCTTGAATGGTATTTTGAATATATGTTTATTTGTCTTGGATAGTATAAGTTTTGATATGATGTTTTGTGTTTGTTTTAAATTGTTTATAAGACTGTTATTTGATTCTGGAATTATTGTAAAAGTATTTCAAGTGGTTTGGATTGTTCGGTGAAAAAAAAAACTTACCATCTTTAACTAAGTCTCATTTCCAAAAGGACTGTTCCGAGAAGGATATTACATTTTGTGGTATTAGAGCAAAGGTTTAAGCGGTTCTAAGATCGGAGTGGGATAAGGATAAGCAATAGGTTTGTTCGTATATACATGCCAATTGTAAGTGGATAAGTGTTAAATAATCTGAAGGATACTTGCTCCCCTATCTATATTAAAGAGAAAAAGTTGACATTTGACTAACATTGTTAAGTGTGAAAGAATTGATTCTGCATGGTAAAATGGTAGTGAATGAAAATGAAAGTATTGCTGCTTGAGATTTCATGAGAGTCAAAGCGGGAAAAAGAAAAGTTGGCTGACATTAAGTGCAATTGTGAGAGTTTAAGTATCTATATGGATGAGAAACAGTTAAAAAAAGTACAAAATGAAGAGTGTGATAGAAATAAAAAGGAATTGTATTTTGAGTATAGATAAATTGTATAGGATAATGAGAGATCTTGATCGGATTTCCTTGGTTTGAGAATGCTAGCGAGCAAATTATTATAAGTTAAGGTTGTTTAAAATGCTCTATATATATATATCTATCAGTAATTTTCCTTATCGGAGTGGGGATTTGATTGTATTTCTCATAGCTCTGGGATGGGCTATGATCTCTGCATTATATAAGGATACTTGACAGTATTCTATCTGCATACATGAAATTATACATTCATTGCATGGTATTTCATATTGTTTGACAGCATCTGATATATATTATACCATATGTTTAGGCCCCACTTGATAGGATGAAACTGACATGAGATATGATGAGCATAGGAATAACCTAAGAATGAGATGAGAAATAGTGTGCTTAAGATTGTTTTTAAATTTTGATGTGGGCATTGTGAGATATTGGTCATGGCAATTAAATTTGTCAGCATACTAACTCTTTTGGTGAATCGATGGAAAGGATAAGCGTAAATGGTTAATGATAATGTTCTTGGTTTTCGAGTTGTGAGAGCCAATTTAAGTTTAACTCCAGATGGGGCGTGTTTAACTAGAAAATAAGTGAACCTGATTTTGTATAGCAAGTAAGGACAATAATTCTGAAAGAGAATGTTTATGTAGTAGTCATTGTGAGTAAATCAAAAGATTCTTACTGAAGTTCATCAAGATAGTAATGCCTGACATCATTAGGCGTGTCAGGATTTAAAAGCTTAATTCTGGAATCTAAACTGGAAGTGTTTTGTGACAGGTGTAAGTGAATGTTAAATATGTTGATATATGGACGCAGAACATTAAAATTATTTGAGAATTGCTTTGATTTGTAATGGTATTTATTTAGAAGTGGAATAATGTGATTAAAGAATCTGTCAATGGATTTGTTAAGTGTCAAAGAGGAAGACTGGTGATAATCTCAGCGTTGGCCTAGAGATTCACCCTTGAATAATGATAAGTGTGAATTATATATAGTTTTTGATATATTTTTAGTTTTGTTATTTAGTTATTTTGGTTTTATTTAGGTTAAATTAGAGTTAATTTGTTAAAATTTATGTTTTTGAGGTTATTTCATGTTTTGTTTGATTTTCAGGATAAAATTGATATAAAAGGACTTAAATTGCAAAAAGGGCAAAGTTTAGGGTCAAAAGTGCAAATATTGGAAGTTGATGCAAGAAAACGGGACGTTCAGTCCAGAAGCTTTTCACATGACCACGTGAAATCAGTGAAGAATTCTACCTGTGGCCACGTGAAGACATAAAACTTGGAAGACATGGCCACGTGAAGGGTTAAGCTATTTTCACCCGTGGCCACATAAAAGAGAAATGAAAGGAAGCATTGAAGACACGTGACCACGTGTGAGAGAAGGCATAATTCACACGTGGCCACGTGTGAAGGAAGCCTTATGGAACACGTGACCACGTGTTCAACTACAAAGGAAAGGACGTGGCCACGTGATTCCTACTCCCACTTCGCGAAGGATTTTCGAGCTTTCTGTTTTAGCAGAGTTCACTTCCTATTCTATGTTTGGAGTTCAAGAAGGAATCTACTACGATTTTGTCCTATAAATAGCAGTAAAAAACATCAGAGAAAGAGGAGAATTAGAGATCAATTAGAGAGATCAACTATAGAATTAAGCATTATTCTCTTTTAGTTTGTTTTTACGTTACTTAGTTTTTACTATTTTTCTTCAAACTTTGTTTTTATTTTAAGAATGTCTTGTGAGTAGTTTTCTTTAACTTTTGCTAAAGGATACTTGAATCCTTAACTTGTATTGTTATTACTTGAGTTTGTTCTTCAATTCAATACAAGTTGGTTATTTCTTAGTTCTTAAACATAGTCTTGTCTTTACTCAAATTTAAGTTGATTTTTAACTTGACTAAGCATTGGTTAATTACTTGATTTGAGTTGATTATTAACTTGCATTCTCTTAGGTTAATTTATTTGGATTAATACATGATTATAATTTGAATAAGCTATAATTGTGTGTTGATTTGAGTAAGTTAAGATTGAGAAAAGGGTAACTAAGAATAGGTAGAAGTTAAATCTCTTGAGAAAGGCTTTAATAGACATCTAGGAGAATTAATTCAGTTCTTTATGCTAAGTGTTAAGTTTATCTGAAAAAAAAAATTTGATGCTTGGAATGATAGTCTTGAATAAAGTTATCTGGGTTTATTAAACTGAATCCTCTATAATCACTTGTATGTTTTCTTTTGTTTAAGTCATAGCAATATTTGTTAAGGTGGATAGTCATTTAGTGAAAGTTGTTTTTAATATTGATTTTTACCTCATTCAATTTGCTTGTTTTCATTAGATCTTTATTTATTTTTAACTCGTTATTTTGTTTTAGTTTGTTTTAGTTTTAAAACTTCAATCATCACAACTTTGAGATTTGTTTTCTTTCTTTTACACGCAAAAATTGGTTTTGAAATTGAAATAGCACATACAAGCACAAGTTTCCCTTGGGTTCGATATTTTGGGTCATAATCTTATTTCCCTATATTACTAGTCGATCTAGTATACTTGCTAGAATCCGATCAAGTTTTTGGCGCTGTTGCCGGGGATACATTGGCATTTGTTTATTTATTTTGATTTTAAAGTTATTTTTGTGTGTTTTTTTCTCTTCTTCATCTATTTTCTTATTTTCTTTTTGGGTGACTAGTGGTTTATGGTGAGACAACTCCATCCTACCATTAGACCCTGAAATTGAATGAACATTTCATAGGATTAGAAGGTTAAGAGGCAACATGAATGACCCAGAAATAGAACAACCTATGAATGATCCACCACCTAGGATCGAAGAGCAACACATACCCCACCAAGCCCCCGGGAATGGGTATAGACCTAGAACCATTAGGGATTATGCTATCCCTAGGTGGAATGAAGAACATAGAACTATTAGGATTCCTCACCACCAACCCTTTGAGATTAAACCCGCTACCATTACTATGGTACAAAGAAACCAATTTTCGGGTTCGGACATAGAGGATCCTGCACAACATTTGGATATGTTCTTAGAAGTGAGTGACACTGTGCAAATTCCTAATGTATCGACTGATGCAATTAGATTGAAACTCTTCCCATTTACCCTCATAGGAAAAACTAGGGATTGGCTACAAATGCTACCAAATCAATCTATCCATTCTTGGCAACAAATGCAAGAAAAATTTCTTTGCAAGTTCTTCCCACCTACTAAGACTGCCCTCATTAGGAAACAAATTAGTGACTTCCAGCAATTTTATGAGGAGCCATTCCATGAAGTATGGAAAAGAGTTAGGAGACTTTTAAAAAGTTGTCCACATCATAAAGTTTCTGTTTTTCAACTAATGCACATTTTCTATGCAGGTGCCTACCCATCAATAAGATCTTTGCTAGATGCAGTCTCAAATGGTAGTTTCATGAACCAAATTTCCGAAGATGTATTTTTGCTTCTTGATGAGATGGCTACCAATGATGCTCAATGGGCAACCTCTAGAGCAACTCCAAAGAAACAGGGAGTTCATAATATTGATGAAGTAGCTATGTTAAAAGCTCAATTAGAATTAATGGAAAAGAGACATTTAAAAGAAATAAATGAGCTTAAAGCTAAAAATATTTCTATGCTATCTAATGAAGTTAATTCTTATGTAAGAATTTCGGAACCTTTGGGAATGAAGAATAATGAAGGAATGGTAGAAGAAGTAAATGCCTTGAATCTATATAGCAACACTTATAATCCGGGATGGAGAAGCCATCCAATTTTTTCATGGAGGGAAGGTAATCAAGGTTCTTCTTCTAACCCTAATCCTAGACCTCAATTTAACCATAATCAACCTCCCAATAATCAACTTCCATACCAAAACCAAGCTCCACCACATTACCCAAACTAATACCCATCACAATCATACCACCAATCACCCGATTTTCAAAAATCTCAACCTCCCCCTCCTCAAGAAAAGAAATCGAACATTGAAGAAATGATTGCAAACTTTATGGCCTCCCAAAATTCAATTTTAGCTAGCCAAGATGCTAGATGAAAATCATAAGATATTTGGATGAGGAACTAAGAGGCATCCATTAGGAATCTAGAAAATCAAATGGGGCAACTTGCTAGTTCTTTATCTAACCAAATTTAAGGGACATTTCCATCCAATGTAGAGCGAAATCCAAAGGAGGAAGCCAAAGCAATCACCTTAAGGAATGGGAAAGAGCTAAAGAAGACTGAAATTGGTAAGAATTCTTCCCCAAGGGTGGAACCGATAACGGAGGTAAGTAATTCTAGCTCAGAAAATACTGAAAAAGTATCTCCTACGGTTGAGAAGGGTAAAGGTAAGGAAAAACTTGTTTCTACTATTCTTGATAAATCTCAATTACCATTTCCTGTTCTAGCTAGAAAAGAGAAACAAAATGAACAATTGAGTAGATTTTTAGACATGTTTAAGAAGCTACATATAAATTTACCATTTGCTGAAACTTTGTTACACATGCCTAAATATGATAAATTTATTAAAGAATTGTGCACTAATAAGAAAAAGCTAAAAGGCATAGGAACGGTTCAATTATCCGATAATTGTAGTGCCATATTAACCAATAAAATTTCTAAAAACTTAGAAGATCCTGGTAGTTTTACATTGCCTTGTGAACTAGGAGAAAATTTTGTTGGGCATGCTTTATGTGATTTGGGTGCTAGTATTAACTTGATGCCTTATTCAATTTGCAGGAAATTGAATCTAGGTGATTTGAAGGAAACCCGAATGACACGTCAATTGGCGGATAGATCAGTGAAAAGGCTAAAAGGAATCATTGAGGACTTATTAGTAAAAGTCAAAAATTTTATCTTTTCGGTTGATTTTGTGATCATGGACATGAAAGAAGATAGAAAGGTGCCATTAATTGTGGGGAGGCCAATCTTGAACACAGCAAGAGCACTAATCGATGTTCATGGACAAACAGTTACTTTAAGATTCAACGAGGAGGAAATGATTTTCAATGTTAATAAAATTTTAAAACAGCCCTCGTATGATTTTGAAGAATCGATTTACTTTGTTGATAAAGTTCAAGAATGTGCCAACACAAAACAAGAAGATATCATTCTCAATAATGAACTTCAAAGTTGCTTAATGCATCCCAAGACAATGGAAGAGTTGGATACAAAGGAGAAAGAGTTGATACAAAATTTGGAATAAGAACATAGTGAAGATAAGGAAATGGAGGATGAACCATCCCCTCCTAAGGGAGATTCTGAACTTAAAACACTTCCATCTCATTTGAAATATGTATTTTTAAGTGATAATGTTGATTCGGTAATTATTTCATCTTCATTAACAAATTTGGAGGAAGAAATGCTCATCGAAGTCCTCAAAAAGTACAAAGGAGCAATTGGTTGGGCAACATCCGACTTGAAAGGGATTAGCCCCAGCTATTGTACACATTGTATACCTATGGAGGACAACTTTAAATCGGTGGTGCAACCTCAACAAAGGCTCAAATCAACTATGCAAGAGGTAGTGAAAAAGGAGGTATTGAAACTACTTGATACATGTATTATCTATCCTATCTCTGATAGTAATTGGGTAAGTCATGTTTAATGTGTGCCTAAAAAGGAGGGAATGACTGGAGTGATCAATAAAAATAATGAATTAATTCCTACATGCATGGTAATGGGATGGAGGGTATGTATTGACTATAGGAGGCTGAATAATTCCACTAGAAAAGACAATTTTTCATTGCCCTTTATTGTCCAAATGTTAGAAAGATTGGCAGGAAATAAATTTTATTGTTTCTTAGATGGATATTCGGGGTATATCCAAATACCTATAGCCCCGAAAGACCAAGAAAAGACCACATTCACATGTCCATATGGAATATTTGCATATAGGAGAATGCTTTTTGGACTTTGTAATGCACCTGCCATATTTCAACGTTGCATGATGGCCATATTTCATGACTTTATTAAAAAATTTATGGAGGTTTTCATGGATGATTTCACTATTTATGGTCATGATTTTGAATCTTGTTTGCATAATCTAGCATTGGTTTTGAAAAGGTGTCAAGAAACTAATCTTGTACTAAATTGGGAAAAATGTCATTTCATGGTTAGAGAAGGCATTATTTTAGGGCATAAAATTTCAAAAAAAGGCATTGAGGTTGATAAAGCAAAAGTTGATGTGATAAAAAAATTACCTCCACCAACTAGTGTAAAGGGCATTAGAAGTTTTTTTGGTCATGCCGGGTTTTATCGTCGGTTTATCAAAGACTTTTCTAAAATTGCCAAACCACTTTCTAATTTATTGCTTAAAGATACTGCATTTAACTTTGATGCTGAGTCTTTGCAGGCTTTTAACCTATTAAAGCAAAAATTAGTTAGTGCACCGGTTATTGCATCACCCGATTGGAGCTTACCATTTGAAATTATGTGTGATGCAAGTGATTATGCAGTTGGAGCAGTCTTAGGACAGCGAAAGGAGAAGATTTTTTACCCCATCTATTATGCAAGCCATACACTCATCGGAGTCCAAGTAAATTACACTACTACGAAGAAGGAGCTCTTGGCAATAGTCTTTTCGTTTGAGAAATTCAGGTCTTACCTCTTAGGATCTAAAATTACAGTGTGGTCGAACCATGCTGCATTGAGACATCTTTTCGCCAAGAAGGATTCCAAACCAAGACTTATCCGATGGGTATTACTACTCCAAGAGTTTGATATTGAAATCAAAGATAAGAAAGGAGCAAAAAATTTTGTAGTTGACCATCTATCTAGATTGGATCATGCTAGCATCGAAAAGGGACAAATTTCTGACTTATTTCCCGATGAACATATTTGTGCTTGTTATACTTATGAAAAATCAGTTCCATGGTATGCTAATATAGCCAATTTTCTTGCAGGTGGTTATCTTCCTAAGGAGTTTACTTGGCAACAAAAGAAAAAGCTCATAGCGGATGCCAAGCATTACCTTTAGGACTATCCATATCTTATCAATATATGCCCGGATCAAGTACTAAGAAGGTGTGTACTGGAATTGGAACATAAATCTATCATGCAACAATGCCATGGAGGTGAAGTTGGGGGACATCACGGTCCAAATAGAACAGTTCAAAAGATACTCCAATCAGGTTTTTTCTGGCTTACTTTGTTTGAGGATGTAAGATCTTTTATAACAACTTGTGATAGATGCCAATGAGTAGGAAATATATCCAAAAGAGATGAGATGCCTATGAACAATGTGCTAGAAATAGAAATCTTTGATGTATGAGGCATTGATTTTATGGGACCTTTTTCAAATTCATTTGGGTTTGAGTATATCTTGTTAGCAGTGGATTATGTGAGTAAATGGGTAGAGGCAATAGCTATTAGGACATGTGATGCAAAAAATTGTGCTTGAATTCATTAGGAAGAATATTTTCACTAGATTCAGAGCACCTAGAGCTATTATAAGTGATGGAGGCAAATATTTTGTCAACCATCAATTCAAGACCTTGTTTAAGAAATTTGGTGTTAAGCACAAAATCACAACCCCATACCACCCTCAAGCCAATGGACAAGTGGAAGTATCTAATAGGGAGTTGAAATCAATCTTAGAGAAAACAGTAAATAACTCTAGAAAAGATTGGTCTCTTAGGTTAGATGAGGCTTTATGGGTTTATCGAACTTCATTTAAAACTCCTATAGGTATGTCTCCCTTTAGACTTGTTTTTGGAAAAGCATGTCACCTTCCAGTCGAATTAGAAAATAAAGTTTATTGGGCTACAAATTTTCTTAACTTTGATTTGAGAAATGCAGGAGAAAGAAGAAAATTGCAGCTCAATGAACTCGATGAAATTTGACAATGGTCATATAACAATGCTGCGCTTTATAAAGAAAATACCAAACAATGGCATGACAAGCATTTAAGGGTAAAATATTTTGTTCCAGGAATGTTAGTGCTTCTTTATAATAGTCGTCTTCGTTTGTTTCTAGGAAAACTGAAATCGAAGTGGCTTGGATCATATCAAGTGATGTCGAGCAGTAATTTTGGTGTAGTGACGATCAAAAGCTTAAAGGATGGACGTGAATTTACAATCAATGGTCATCGGCTTAAATCATACCAAATCAGACAACAAGAGGTTGCTGAAGCAACCATGGTTCTTCAAGATACTTAAAAAAATGGTTTGGAGAGTGTAGCTGGCGACTCTAAAAATTCATAACTTCAAATTTCTATCTCTTTTATGTTTCCAGTCAAATTTTATGTTTTGTTTTTTTTTTTGCATTTTTATGTGTTTGTGTGTTTTGATTCATGAAAAGAGTGCATAAACAAGGTTTTAAAATGAAGACATGTTTTTCTTGGAAGAGAATTGGTGTTTTCAAAGCTTGAAATGGAAAAATTGCATTTAAGGAAGCTTAATTGTGCGTATTTGTTTCAAAAATGCAATTGAGGTAGAAAAATGCATGTACACGTGACCACGTGTGGCTTTCCCTTTGCCATCACATGGCCACAGGTTGATGCACTATCCCAAGATCATTTCAATCACGTGACCACGTGTATTTCACAAGAGAAACATCACGTGGCCACGCATGGAGTTACTGCCCTATCTTTTAAACATCACGTGGCCATGCATATTTTAAGAGAAACAATCACGTGGCCACGGCTTAAGACACTGCCCCTTCCATTTTTAATTCATGTGACCACGTGAAATTCAAGGGTAACCATCACGTGGCCACGCATGCACAAGGAACAAAGGCACATGTGACCATGTGTGGTTCTTCCCATGAACTTCACGTGGCCACGTCCCACACTTCTGCCTTATAAACACTTCACGCGATTTTGTTTACTTCTTCTTCATCTAGTTTTTGCTCTCAAACCGTGCCCACGTCTCACTAACACAAATTTCACCCGTGACCACGAATTTTTCACTCATCACCGATCATCACCATCTCCGACCACCATTTGCTCTCTCTCTTTGTCATTTTTCTCTCTCCTACCTATCATCTCTTCTTTTTCCACATGTTCTCCATTAAACTAGGGTTTTTCACAACTCACACACACTACTTCAATTTGGTGCTGTATTTTGGTTTAGTTCTCATCTTCAAGTAAGTATCTACTCTCCTTGCTTCTTATTTGTCATTTCCATATCATTCATTTCATTGTTTTGTGCCTTATTGCTTATGAATGATTAGTTTTGAGGTTACTTTACACTTAACATTTTGCTTTCATGTTAATTCATTTTGTCTCCTTGGATGTTTATGAGTCTTACATACATGTCATAGATGCTTGGTATGCAATTGGGTAATGAACAATCTTTGTTATGATCTTTAAGTTGATGCTCAAAGTTGTGCCCACAACATGCTCGATGAAATGCACCAATGAGTTTTTCTTTCAAAACATTTAACTTTCACTCTTTGGATAGCATGTTTATGATTCGCTTTGATGCCGTACAACCTAGTTCACTTCCTGCAAGATTGGTTCATGACTTTATTCATGCATAATAGGCATTATTTTGATATATTCTTTGTGTTCAACTGTTGAATACATGTTATGCCTATCATTTTGATCTTCACATATATAAAGTTCATTTATGCTATCAATTTTTCATTTCATCCAAGTATGCGAAGTTCATTCAATGCATGATTCATGTGTTTACACCCTAGTATATTTTGGATTATGAATTGACACTTACATTATGTTTTCCTTTCTTTTTAGTGGCACCTCAAAGGACCAAATATCCTGATGTAGCAAGCTCTTCCGGTGTACACATTTCGTCATATGTGGACAAGGCTAAGATCAATAAATTTGACTACTTCAGCAAGTGTACCTATGTCCAGCTCGCCTATTTAAGTCAATTGTTCCTCAATGTGCCGGCTAGAAATCTGTGGGATCATGATATAGAACCATTGATCCAAAATATTGGCTGGCAGTAGTTCATTGCAAAAAAACCGAAAGTATATACAGATATGGCACGAGATTTTCTGTATTCTTTTAAATGTTACTTTAAGAAAGATGCGGAGGATGGCACAGTCAGTTTTAAGTTTGGTAAGAAAGGATATTCCTTGACTTTCAGTCAGTTTTTTGAAATTTTAGGATTTATGCCAAATGCCCCAACTGAATTGGAAGATGCATCCCTTGTTGAGAATTGGGAACAAATTAAGGATCTTGAATTAGATGAGCCATGGGTAGGGGGGCAATGCAAGGTCCATGCTTTAGGAATCATGCATTAAGAATCATTCACTAGTTTTTGGCAAAGAGTATGTACAATAATTTAAAGAATGCAAGCACTATTAGTGTGTCTCAAGCAATGGTTCTCCGATGCATGATGGATGGCATAGCAATCAATGGAGCGGGAATTATAGCAGCTCGGATTAAAGAATTGCAGAAAATGCTAGGACATATGGATACTATTTCCATTGGGTGGATAGCTACAGTGATGGCAATTGCAGTTGAACATCCAGGTTATGGAGACTCACTTCCAGGAGAATTACCTTGCATTGATAATAAGATGCTCAAGCGGATGAAAATTTTGATTCTTAGGCCTTAAGCTCATTAGGAAACCCGGGAGGAATACCTAAGAGAGAACAATAATCAGATTGAGGAGCAGCAGAAGGAGCCAAATGAGGAGTATATTGCCACAGTTGTACCTTCCCCCATCAATGAACCTACAACACCTGAATAGGAAGGTCCATTTAATCAATTAAGTAGCCGTTTGGATGCTCAACAAATTAGGCTAGATCAAATGCCAAGAAGATTGGACATGCTTTGGGATACGGTGATGGCGGGCAATAGGACTATTGAGCATTTTATCCATCACTTTTGGCAGCGGTTTCCTCCACCTCTGCCTCCACCGGAATAAATCTTCATTTGCTGTGGACAGCAAAATTTTGAGGAGGGGGTAGCCTCCTTTCAGGGAGTTTGTCTTTAACTTTTCTTTTTCTTTTTCATGAATCGAGTTTTGTTTTGTGTGTTGTGTTTTGTTTTGTTTTGTTTTGTTTTGTTTTTGTAAGTTTGTTTGTTTTCTTAAGTATGTAAAACTTATTGAAGACTTATGTAGCTCACATTTTCACTTAGTTTGCATGATAACTTAGTTTGCCCTAGTTGACTTCAAAACTTTGAACAATTTGAGCTTGGATATGGAATATGCATGTTTTTGAGCCTTTGCTTAGCAAGAGAACATTTATGTTGTTTAATAAATCTTTAGATAGGTTAATCTTCAGCTTGATAAATATTTGTTAGTTTCCAAATTCTTGAAAGCACTTAGACCAATTTTTGACTTAAAGAAAAATCAATACAATGAAGTAGTGAAGGAAATTTAGAGCACTAGAACCTTCCTCATCACCCTTCAAAGCATATGAATAACTCAAACAACTTAGAAAATGATCTAGGCAACAATTTTTTTTATAAACTCTCTTAAAGACTTTTTGTCCTACCTTGATGAAATTGTCCTTTGTTAAGTCATTTTGAGCCTAATGAGGTATGCTTAAGGCGTACCATTAATATTTTCTTGTTATACCTAATGTTTTAACCATATAACCTAAAAAGCTTTTATCTCACCTTTTGGAATTGGCCACTTTAGGATTAAATGGATATGTGAGGAGATTAAAAGTTCTATTGGGTTTAGCAAAAAAGTCTTATCAAGTGAGAAAACTACCTTGTGTACCTTGAGATTATTAGAAGTAACTTGTGAATGCTAGTTTCTTAAAAAAAAAAAGAAGAAAAACGTTTGAAGTTTGAGAAAAGAAAAAAAAGAAAGAAAAAGAAAGCTAGCAAATATGAAAAAATATAAGTGTGGGGTAGTACAAGGAAAAATGAATGAAAAAAAATAATGACTTCTTGATAAAAGGGCATATTATCTTAATAGAAATTTTGAAAGTGAGGCAAGAATGAACAAAATATGTTGTTGAAGTTATTGGGGTTTAGTACTATTTTATCTTAGAGTGGCTATTCATTTTGATTATCTTTTATCCATTCTTTGTTAACCAATACCTTAGCCCCATTACAATATTTGAAAAACCTAAGTGATTTTAAGTTTGTTTTGAGTTGTTTAGCGGAGATGACCTACGCGTTCCGGTGCTAAAGGAGAGCCCTATTGTGTTTCTAGAGTTTCAAGCGCGAAACCGGTTGTATGCTTATGCATTCATTTATTCTATATTTCATTATCTAGTTGTGTTGATGTTTTGATTTTCAAAATTGCTTAAAATGATTTGGTCTTGCACACACTCAAGGAAGCAAACTTATATTCTCTTATTCGAAGTTGATCTATTTGGAGATTATATTAAGTGCTTTTGTTAGAATGCTAAGTTTGGTTTTGAAATTGCATATCTTTGTACAAGTTTGATGGTTTTAAAGGTGGAATTTTTCTAATTTGCTTGAGGGCAAGCAAGGTTTAAGTGTGGGATATTTTATAAGTGTGAATTATATATAGTTTTTGATATGTTTTTAGTTTTGTTATTTAGTTATTTTGGTTTTATTTAGGTTAAATTAGAGTTAATTTGTTAGAATTTATGTTTTTGAGGTTAATTTCATGCTTTGTTTGATTTTTAGGATAAAATTGATATAAAAGGGCTTAAATTGCAAAAAGGGCAAAGTTTAGGGTCAAAAGTGCAAATATTGGAAGTTGATGCAAGAAAACGAGACGTTCAGTCCAGAAGCTTTTCACGTGACCACGTGAAATCAGTGAAGAATTCTACCCATGGCCATGTGAAGACATAAAACTTGGAAGACATGGCCACGTGAAGGGTTAAGCTATTTTCACCCGTGGCCATGTAAAAGAGAATTGGAAGGAAGCATTGAAGACACATGACCACGTGTGAAGGAAGGCATAATTTACATGTGGCCACGTGTGAAGGAAGCCTTATGGAACACGTGACCACGTGTTCAACTACAAAGGAAAGGACATGGCCACGTGATTCCTACTCCCACTTCGCGAAGGATTTTCGAGCTTTCTGTTTTAGCAGAGTTCACTTCCTATTCTATGTCTGGAGTTCAAGAAGGAATCTACTACGATTTTTCCCTATAAATAGCAGTCAAAAACATCAGAGAAATAGGAGAATTAAAGATCAATTAGAGAGATCAACTATAGAATCAAGCATTATTCTCTTTTAGTTTGTTTTTATGTTACTTAGTTTTTACTGTTTTTCTTCAAACTTTGTTTTTATTTTAAGAATGTCTTGTGAGTAGTTTTCTTTAACTTTTGCTAAAGGATACTTGAATCCTTAACTTGTATTGTTATGACTTGAGTTTGTTCTTCAATTCAATACAAGTTGGTTATTTCTTAGTTCTTAAACATAGTCTTGTTTTTACTCAATTTTAAGTTGATTTTTAACTTGATTAAGCATTGGTTAATTACTTGATTTGAGTTGATTATTAACTTGCATGCTCTTAGGTTAATTTATTTGGATTAATACATGATTATAATCTGAATAAGCTATAATTGTGTGTTGATTTGAGTAAGTTGAGATTGAGCAAAGGGTAACTAAGAATAAGTAGAAGTTAAATCTCTTGAGAAAGGCTTTAATAGACATCTAGGAGAATTAATTCAATTCTTTATGCTAAGTGTTAAGTTTATCTGAATAAGAAAATTTTGATGCTTGGAATGATAATCTTGAATAAAGTTATCTGGGTTTATTAAACTGAATCCTCCATAATCACTTGTATGTTTTCTTTTGTTTAAGTCATAGCAATATTTGTTAAGGTGGATAGTCCTTTAGTGAAAGTTGTTTTTAATATTGATTTTTACCTCTTTCAATTTGCTTGTTTTCATTAGATCTTTATTTATTTTTAACTCTTTATTTTGTTTTAGTTTTAAAACTTCAATCATCACAACTTTGGGATTTGTTTTATTTCTTTTACACACAAAAATTGGTTTTGAAATTGAAATAGCACATACAAGCACAAGTTTCCCTTGGGTTCGATATTTTGGGTCATAATCTTATTTTTCTATATTACTAGCCGATCCAGTACACTTGCTAGAATCTGGTCAACTAATGATGAGTTCGAGGGGCTAATTATGCTATTGAAAGAAGGAATATGGTAAAGTACACAGAACTGTGAAAAAAAATGGTTATCTATTATAAGATCTGATTCTTGTAGAGGCGATGTCAGAAAGAAAATGTTGAATTCTTTATACGGGGATTTAATGGAGTACAAATAAGTTAACGAGTTTTAATTTGATTCAAGATATGAAAGGAATCTACCTTCAGGATGATATGTTTAGGAAAAGAGAAACTGATAAAGATTGACTAGTTCTAAATGTAAGTGAGTTTCTTTGGCAGAGATCCTTTGGAATTATGAAATGTGAAAGAAGCTTGGTGACACAACTGTATGGCATCCTTTACTCTGTGTTATAAGTAAAATTTGAGGATGAAATTTCTTTTAGTAGGGGAGAATTGTAATGTCAGTCGTGAGTAGTACTTTTCGGTAGTGAATAGTATTTTCCAGGTCCGAAGAGACATCCGAAATTCGAAAATATTTTATTGGACCATTTGAAAGGAATAGTCATGGTGAGCTTAGAGTTGAAATTTGAATTGAATTTGAGGTCAGTTGGACCTCCAAAAGTCAAAAATACGAAAAAGGTAGCTAGTCAATTTTTCTGGTAGGGAATATGACTTGATTTTGCTTAAATAATTAAAAATAATAAAAAAATTCTGAATATTGCCAGATTTTGCGTGCCTACATGAATTTTTATGTAGAATATTTTGGTGATGAGAATTGAATTTTTTGGTGACATCAGCAGTTGCCGAATCGGACTGATAAGTTTGAATCGGACCGATAACGAACTCCAATTGAGCCAAAAATTTGTGTACTACCTATTTTTGATGTTTTAAGAATGATGAAATTAAAATTGAAGTAATTTGAAGTGAGAAAGAGAGAGAAATTAAATTAGGCTTTAAGAAGGCATAATTGGGCCTTAATTTTAAATTGGGCTAAGCCCACCATTTAAGCCCACTTTTTGGCCTATTAGGAAGGATATAAGAGGCTAGAAAATCTGAGAATTCTCCAGATTTTTCAGCTCTCCCTCCCTCATCTCATGGTGGCCGAACCCTCTCCCTCTTCTCTCTCCCTATGATTTCTTCTTCTTTTACCCCAAATCTCTCTTAAATCTCAACATAAAAGATGAATTTCTCTCTCTCTTGGTCATCCTAGTGGCCTTAAGCAAGTGATTTGAGCAAGAAAAGGCAAGAAATCAAGTGAAGAAAGGAAAAGAGGTAAGATGAAAATTGAAAATTTAAGTAATTTTAATTGGTTTTTTAATGTGTTCTTATAGTTTTTGAGGTGTATAAGCTAATTATGAGCTTGGATTTTTCATTTGAGGACAAGAAATTGAGGTTAGGAAGGCTAAAGAATTCAGCCAAGGATGAATTTGTGGATGGATGGAGTTTTGCTTGGTGTCAAGTGAAGAAAAGTGAGGCTTAAGGAAGATTAAGCTTGGAAAAAGGTAAATGACTACAAAATCCTTTAGTTTCCCTATTAATATGAATTTTTCTTAATTATGTAATTAAGATAAAAATATGTAAAATTGTTAATTAATGAAATTATGTTAGGGTAAATGAAATTAAGCATGAGAGGAAATGAAATGAAGGCTTTAATGAAAGAAAGAAAATTTTTAAGGTGGAAAAATGTTGATGGCCGAATTACCTAGGTGAAGAAATAATGAGAAAAATGCATGAAATTAATGTATGTTAGCTTAAATTAATAATAGACATGATAATTGATGTCTATAAATTTTTAGAGAATATTTGAAATTAATTTGGGAAATTTTAAGATTATGTATAGTGTATGTATTGAATGAAAATTGTGAATTAGAGTGAATTAAGTGATTATTTTGATGAAAAATGGCAATGACTAATAAATAATACATAAATAAATTTTAGTGGAATTTATTGATTTGATTTGGATTTTTATTGAAATTTTTATATGAATATGTACAATGGAAATAATTAAATTTTTAATGCATAATTGTATAAAAATGACAAAAATGATGAATTAATGTGAAATTAAATTAATGTCAATGACAAGAAATAAAAAGTCAGTCGAAAAAATTTTCGAAATAATTATTGGTCAGTGAAAATAATAAGAATAATGAATTATTGGTAAATAATTCATAAATAAATAGAAATGATGGAAATAAATTGATACGTAAATAAAAGAAAGATAAAATGAGTTTTAAATGAAAAAAGGGACTTAAATGAAAGAAAATAAAAGTTTTGAAATAAAATGGTAATTTTACCAAAGTAGGTAATTAACGTGTAAAAATTAGTAAGAAATACTTAACAAGGGTAAAATAGTAATTTCGAAGATCTAACGGTTCCAAAAGATAGAGTTATTATGGTATGGGGACTAAAATTTAATTTTACCCGAAATGGTAAAATAAAGAATAAAAGATGAATAATGGAAGAAATTATATAATAAAAATGAAAATTTATGATTATAATGGCAAAATCGTAATTATGTATTTGAAAGGAACAATTTGATAAAAAAAAAAGTCAAATTATGCATGTTCGAGGGATAAGATAATAATTGATATTCATAGAGTTCCTAATTACATAAAAAGTAAAAAAATAAAGATGTGACTAATTTATCAAAATAAATTAGTCAATAAAAAGTATTAAGAGAATAAATGATTATAAAAATAATTCACCAACGAAATAAAAAGCCGGCATATCGAATAATTGAAAAGTTTGACTAAAAAAGAAAAAATTGTAAAAATGTCAAGCCTAAAAGTATTGAAAATGATTCGCAAGAATTAGATAAAAAGAATAAGAGAAAACTGTGAATTATAATGCCATAATTCATAATTTAAAATCTGTATAAAAGAATGAAAGGTTTAAGTATCTGAGTAAATTATCGAAAAATAATTCACAAAAGTGATTGAAAAAGAGAAAGTGAATAAAAGGACAAAAAATTATGGAATAGTCAAAGACACAAAAGAGTGCATTTGATCAGAATAAAGTGTAATGATAAATAAAAGAAAGAGATTAAAAATTTTTAAATATTAAAAAATGTTTACAAATGTGATTGATTATGTTTGCCCTTAGCGATAGACAAGTATTATTATTCTTGTTCAGGATATAAATGGCTAGCCATAGGGACACCATATACCGCGGTGCAAGTCATGGCGACTTGCTATGCTATGGACTGGATCTCTGATCACCATGGCATTTTCTGCTATGTTATCTGCTCTGTGAGAAATGATTTCCTTGGGGGATCACTTCTCTCTCTGTTGTGGCCCTGTGGGCTACACTTCCTGCGTATCCTATCTAAGAATCCTGTTGTATGGCACTAAGGGCAAATTGAAATGAATAAATAAGTATTGTTTAATTGAATTAAATATAAAAGTTATATCGAAAAACGATTCGTTTGGAAAAAAAATGCATAGTTGAAATAAATCTGTAAAGATTTCTAAAAAGTGTAATTAAATAAGGAAAAAAATAAAAACAATGATAAGTCTGGAAAATAATATTAATGTCCTTGTTTAAAGTTAAAAAGTAATGGTATTAATATGAAGTAAAATTTAATGTTTAGGTAACGCTTTTCTGAAAGATAAGTTAAATGAAAAGTAAAACGATATAAAGGCATAGAATTATGCAATGAGGGAAATTAGAAGATATAAGTCCTAAACAGATAATTGAATGTGCGTAAATGCATAAAAGAAGGAAAGAAAGTTCTGACTACAAAGTACTCCAAAATAGTTATATCGCTTTGCGATTAAGCTTATAAGCCTTTTTAACAGTAATATATTTATTAGACTAAAGTTAAAGTAAAGTAACAGAATAAATAGTAAAAAAGTGAAATTAGAATATAGATTGAATAATTGACCAGTAAAACAAGTATTAAAACTACTGTTATTTTGGTACTAGTAAAGACACGAGTACCAATTCACATCGCTAATTAAAATGATAATTAATTGCTATGGCTAGAAGATAAAGTGAAAGTACTAATAAAAAGTAAAAAGTTATAGTAAACATTAAGGTAAAGGTAAAAGTAAATCTGATATCGATCTACCTAAGAAAAATACTACAAAGTAAAGTTAAAAGTTTAGAAACAAAAGAACAATGGTTATCAAAATGCGAATAAGTAACATAAATACTGATAACTGAAATATAAGAAAATATTTAATAGCATAAGAGTAGCAGTAGCATAAATTACGAAATTATGCTTATTCGTGGAAAAAACTTGGATTAGTAGTCACCACTGGGCATATTTAATGCTCAGCACGTAGTGTTTACTGCTTGCAGGTTCCGGAGTGTTGCGGGAGCACAGTACATTGAAGGTCCAGATTGAAAGAGAAGATTTTTGTGTTAGTTGATGTAAGCTTTTGGCATGTATATACTTAGACGGTTAAGGTAAAAGCTTGAATGGTATTTTGAATATATGTTTTATTTGTCTTGGATAGTATAAGTTTTGATATTATGTTTTGTGTTTGTTTTAAATTGTTTATAAGACTGTTATTTGATTTTGAAATTATTGTAAAAGTATTTCAAGTGGTTTGGATTTTTCGGTGGAAAAAAAAACTTACCGTCTTCAGCTAAGTCTCATTTCCAAAAGGACTGTTCCGAGAAGGATATTACAGCAGGTACCAACCGTGAGGGAAAATACTCGTATGTACCATTTGTATGTCCTTTCTCCATCTGGCAAACAAGTACCTTTAATTAACATGGCTGATGGACTTGTAATCCAATATTTTCATGATGTGGCAACATATAATGCTGCTTGATTGGAAGCTATTGCATGTGCACGAAAAGTGTTGTCCATCTTCAACGTATTCAACGTCGTACACAAAATGCCTATGGTACGTACCAATTATTGACCAGGCATCTCTCTTGGATTTTAAACATTTTCGGTTCAGAAACATCATTCAGATTATGCATTGTACGATCTGGAGTGTCAACAATGTGGCAGTACACCATTCTCTTAATTTGATTTTGAACTTTGTTAAACAACTAGTGAGTGAAGACTTGCGGGAATTGCTTCTCCCATTGAAAATGACAATGGCACTTGGAGATTTTATTCTTTGATTTATACTCTACCAAACACTCCTAAACACTCCTTATCTATCTTGTCCCGAATGGCAAGCTTGTACTGCTCAACAAACTGTTTAAGCGTGCTCGTAGCTAGGTTGTATGAACCCATCGAAGTATGCATGCATACCCTCACTTCGTTGGGTAGAAAACATACTTGAAAAACCACCAATGCGAGGTATTAAACATGCATATAAGGACATAATTAAAAATACATAAATAAATTAATAAATGCCATGCATTTAGGCATTACATACCTGCCCAAAATGAATCTTTGAGATACACAGGAACCCAAAACTCCCTTTCCTCGTATAGCTTCATCAGCCATTGGTTACCTTCGAGTTCATATTTTGTTAAGAAATTTTGCCAATTTTCCTCGAAAAACTCTGCTGTTAAGCTATCATAAATCAGACCCTTGAAATCATTCCGAGCATTATTGAATTCTACAATGTGTTTAAACTTCTCAGGCAGTTTGGCAAGGATATGCCATATACAAAATCTGTGTCTGGTATTAGGCATAACTTCCCTAATTGCCTTTCTAATTCCTTCACATTGGTCTGTCAATATGCAACCGGGATGAATATCACCCATCGCATATAGCCACGTCTTAAACAACCACTTAAATGTGTCTGTATCTTCATGGATAACCAGAGAATCACCCATTAGAATTGATTGGCCATGGTGGTTGACACCGACTACAGTTGCAAAAGGAAGCTTGTACCTGTTGACCATGTATGTTGTGTCAAAGCTAATTACATCGTGAAAATCCCTGTACGCTGTTTTACATCTAGGATGCACCCACAAGACATTGGCCAGCCTAAATTCCTCATCCAAATCAATTGAGTAAAAAAATTCCGGATCATTGACTTGTATCGTTGCAATGAGTTTTTCCATGGAATCTGCATTACCCTCACCCCACAATAACCTCCTTGTATGATCAATGTAGTTTTGGCAATCTTTGGCTAAACAACTCATCTTATCTGGGCCGCCAACTTCATATTGAACTAGCCTAATACTCTTTGATGGCCTTATTCCAGCAAAATCTTACATCTCAAGCCTCCTCTTGATGTTGCGATACTCTCCGTTACACTTCGCCGCTGATTTCTTAAAAACACTAAAACCTTTTAGCCTCGAAAACTCTTTGTAAAATTTAAATAAATCATCTATATTTAAAAAATAATTCCCGTACTAGGACCTCCCTCAACGGAGTACTCAAAATGATTCTCACTTTCAGTGCCGCTGTCCTCTACCCGAATTTCCCCATCTAATTCACTATCATCGTTTAGCAAACTATCATCTTCATCAATTTCAAATAACTCACCAAATAAATTATGATTTCCTTCAGATGATGATGCTCAGCCATAGAGATGATCGATAGATTCTAGATTTTTGTTCAAGGAGGAGATTAATGGTTTATGTTAGTATTGGAGGAAAAAATCATAAATTACAATTTGATGTGATGTGCATTTGCAAATTTATCAATGGCGCCCCATGTATGAGTAACTTTATCCAATCCTATGTTCTTCACACTAAAGGCATTTGCAGGACTCTAGGGCAATAAAGCCTAAAAAGTTTTGACTATGCAAAAAATAAGTTGAGAATCTCAAGAAAATAACCCATCCCTCCAACTCAATTGCACGGCAAAATAGTGTGTATTGTATTGTTTAACAAAAAAAATCATTGTATGTATTGTTTCTGTTCAAAGTGAATTTAATGAATTCAATTTAAGCTAATTGATTATTATATACTAATTACATTGAATACATTATATTCACTTTGTTCAGAGTTCATTTTTTTAAAGTGTTTTGTATTATTTGTTTCCCTGTTCCCACAATCCCTTAAGTTATCCTGGTAAGGATAAAAAGCGAAACAAACTGAAAGCAACCACGTCGTTTTGTATATTATATTTGTTTAACAACGTCAATTTAGGATTTCATAATTTTTAAATTTTAGTTTTATACTAAACCGAACCGGATTACCCTCAAATTTTCGTTAGGTCTTCGTTATGTTATCTTGGAAGTTTGGTTCGGTTGGGTAAAATTCTAAAACTTCGATTTAGCAGTTAAATTTTTCACCGATGCAAGCGGATATAGTGAAAGCAGATTTTAGTCAATTCAATTTCTTTAATTCGAATGTATTCACTTTGAAGAAATTGAATGCAAAGTATTTACTTTGCTTTTATACTAAAGATAAGAATAGGAAATAAGATTTGGTTAATTATTTCTAATAATTGGTCATAACAAAGCAACTCAATCAAATGTTTCAAGATTTATTTTTCATTCAAAATTAAACTATAAAAGGATTCATTTTTATATTTTTTTAATTTAAATATTCTAAATATTTATTAAGATTTCGTTACAACTTTTTTTAATTAGAATAATACATGAATTATTTATGACATTATTGACTTTAATATCTTTTTAGGTGTAATAAACATATATGAAGATTTATAAATTAGTAAATGTATACAGTGTAATACATATTAATTCATAAGAAGCTTTATTAATTATTAAGCGTGTACAATTTATACAGTAATTAATGTCATGTATACATTACATAAGTGTATACAAGCCATAAGTGTATACAATATATAATTTATTAATTAATAAGTGTATACAGTGTGCTACATCTCTTTTGTCCAAACTTAATAAACTGTATACAGTATAATATTAACTTTTCCGAATTTAAAAAATTGTATTCACTTTTAATGCTGCATTCTAATATTATTTTTGGAATTCTTGTTTATTACGTAATGTAGATATTGAATCAGTTTATTTGCTTCCTTTCTTATTAGATGTGACAGTTTATAATGAGAAAATTTATAGTTTCAATGTATTTTAATGACTTGATTACCTTTTTATGAGTCCAATGTGGCTTAAAATAAAGATGGCTTAAAGTTGGCTTAAAATGGTTTCAAATACTCTACTTTTAAAAAGATTAATTTTGTCCAAAAAAAATATCTAAAATACATATTTACATTAATGCCCCCATTTGAGTCACTCAATTCGAGCGATTTAGCACGATCCCAAAATTGACATTGTTAGAAATAGACACTCATTGGTACTTGTTTTCGTCATATTTTTTTTTATTAGAAATCGGTATCAATCTGTTCCGATCTTTGACAATCTAATTTTTATCTAGCATGGATCCCACTTTGACAAATATTGACATCCCTTTGTGTAGGTTTTCAACACTCTAAAACTCTAATTTTTTTATTGTAACACCAAATTTTAAAATATTTTTGAAAATTATACCATTTTCAAAAACAACCCCTAAAAGCACGATAAACAAATAGAAAAATGATTTTTCTAGTCTTCTATTTAATTTTTTCCCTAATATAAAAAAAAAATTACTCTTTAATTTGTTGTGATAATAAATACATTTTTATAAAGTTTATGTGTGTAAAAAGATTTTTTCTTCCAATTTTAAGGAGGAAATATATATATATAAAGGTGATATTTTTTATGTTTTCTTAATTTTTGTTGCATTTATATAAAAACTGATTTTATTTTGGTTTTTTTAAAAGAGAATGGATCTTTTCATTAAAACAACTGCTGGATACAAGGAGGAGGAGATAAAAATCTAACTCTCTGAAAAGCAACAAAGGTCCTCACTAATAAATGGACAAGGTCGTTTTTAAACCTTCTTACAAAAGTAAACAAACAACTTTAGAAAGAAAAACTTAAAAAAATACAATTATGAACTAAAAGTCCAAAATGAGAATTATTCAAAGAAGGAAAGGAAAGTGCTTGATAGAGAATAAAGTTATTAATTTCAACTTGTACTTGATCAAAACTTTTTTTCTTTAGCCACTTTAAAGCTTTCTTTATAGACATTACCTCCGTAATGAGTGGATCAAGAGGGCAAGAAAAGGAATCATATTGAGCAATAATAAAGTTCTTGCAAGAATCTCTACAAATCAAATCGTAACCAATACAATTTTTAAAATTGAATAATATTACTTTAGTATTGCATTTAAAATATCCGGTAGCTATGAGGAGGAGTCCAAGCTTGGTTTTGCAATCTTCTATGATGCACATTTAATTCGCCGTCCACAGTACACCATTCTCACATGCAACTTTAGCAAAGACCCACGTAATGAACAATGGAGCAATACCAAGTACGGAAAAGGCGAAAAATAAGTACGGAAAAAAACTAACGTGTACATTATTCAAATAATAGTTCGATTCACTGCCTCCAGTACATTACTCTCACATGCAACTTTAGAAAAGACTCAAATAATGAATAATAATAATTAGTGTCAAAATAAATAATAATTTGTAAAATTTCACGTGCTTATAAGTTATAATTTAATAGAAGAACCCACCAAAGTCACGTCCAAATTAAATAATTAGTCCATTACATGACTCAATGAATTCTCAATTACCAACCGTCTTTAATTTGATGAATAGACCCTCGTTAGGTATTGTAATTGAATTGAAAAATCATGTTAAATCCTACATTATATAATTCAATTATGTGAGTACAATTTATATATCAAGGAATTGAATTGGGAAATTGAAAATTATATTCAAATCAAACTAACTATATGATTTCGTTATTAAATTTAGATATAGATCAGATTGTTTTCTTCTTCATTATACGTTAATCAATAATTTGATCAATAATTACTCCTTTTTATTTTTTTATCTGTCATTTTTTTATTAGAATTAAAAAATAATAAATAAACTTATATTTAGTATTAAATTATGTGATTAAAACTAAATTATCAAATCTAATTGGTTTATTTTTATTAGAAAAAAATAAATTAAAAAAGTAAATTAAATTATATTTAAAGTTTAAAAGTAACAGATAAATAAAATTTTGATTTTACTTAAAAGTGACAAATAAAAAAATAATAATTATATAATTTATCAAAAAAATAAACCTCTAATTTTATATCTGCAGTTGGTAGAATTAATAAGATATGGGATTTTAAATTAATTATTAAAATTAATTAAATATACAATGTTAATTACGAGAACTTGATTGGAGGAGCGTCGATTTTAGGGATTTTTATATGATACCATGTATATTGGAATTTTTTAATTTTTGGAATTTAAAAAAAAATTAAATTTTGGTGAAAAATATTGTATTGAAAAAGGGCAATCATTGTGCCCTTTTGTATAAATATGGACCCTGCGTCCACTTTTGAGTCTCTTATATAAAAAATGGGATATTAGGCTGTCGTTTTTTATACAATAAAATGGTTACTTATTTAAAAAACGGCAATCAGTGTGCCCTTTTGTATAAATATGATAAATTATATAATTTATCAAGAAAATGTTATTTAATTAAAATTTATAATTAATTTTTTTAAAAAGTTATAACTAAAAATAATATTAGATAATTAGATCCATCAATATTTGACTAGATACATAAATTCAATATATATGACATGGTTACAATGATTACTTTTTCTATTGTCATATATATATATATTTTTTTAAATTAAGTATATAGTTTATCAAGAAAATGAACCTCTAGTTTTGTGTTTGCAGTTGGTGGAATTAATCAATATAGATTTGAAATTAATTACAAGAACTTTATTGTGGGAGTATTGATTTTAGAGATTTTCAAATGTGGTGTATATCACGGGATATGCATATACTCTCACGATATATATAACACTACATAAGTGAAGTATTTTTGAAATAAAAAAATTAAAAATTTGACATTTAAGAAATAAAAAAAATTACATGGTGATATTTTAGATATTTTCTTAGTTTTGGTGGCATTTATATAATTTAAAATCTAAATTTTGCACAAAAAAATTATATATAAGGGAATGGATGAAATAATAATTAATCACTACAAGAAAATTGTAATTTAGCAACGGAAATTAGCAATGAAAAATGTCAATTTTTCGTTGCTAATCAAAATAGCAACGAAAATTTCGGTTGCTAATTCGACAGTTGCTATTTTTAGCAATGGAATTTAATAATTTAGCAACGAAAATTTAAATTCCGTTGCTAAATCTAACTACTAACATTTGGTGAATTGGTCAAAATTAGCAACCGAAATTGTTTTTTCCGTTGCTAAATTTAGCAACTGAAGTTGAATTCCGTTGCTAAATTCAGTAACTAGTATAAAAAAATTTGTGACAGTTTTTTCGTCGCTATTCCATCACTACTATTATTACTAATAATTAATCTCATAAAATACATAAAATATTGAAACTTAAATAAACAATCTAAGGCATTAAATAAGCATTTTATTTATCCTGGTCTTAATCTAAAAAAAACCTTAATTAAGTGTGTGTGTAAACATATACTTCTATGCATCTTCAATACTCTTGAGGCCTGATATAAGTGAAAACCATGGTAGATTATTCTTAAATTTACAAACAAGCAATGGGTTATTATTATAAGTATGTGGAGACGTGTCATTATAGTTTGCCAAATTTAGATAGAAATGCATTAGTATCCCGCCAGAAAATAGACTGAAGAGCATCATAAACAGAAATTTATTTATGGCATTCCAAAATGGTTGGATCATGACCTGAAAATATTTAGGGGAGCAACCAAATACTAGGAAAGTCCAGGTAAAGTGACACGGAAGTATCTAGCAGACAAACCATGAGTTGCAAGTATAGCCAACACATAGTATCATAAGGAGTGGTAGACAAAAAAGAAATTGCAGTATATAGTAGCAAATTTGCCATGGTATGATAATTAATTATCTAAAGTAGCAGAGAAACAAAGTACAATAAACCCAAAATAGGACCAATTTGTTTGAGGATTCATACATCAAGGAAAATGTTAAGTTAATTCACCTCAGTTGGCCTTTGGTAGCTATGGATGCATCAGGCTTTCTAGTACCATTCTGTGCAGCTTCTTGCTGTTCAAATGCCTTGGACTCAAAGTACCCAAGCCAGACTGCAACATCTTGCAGTATGTCATAAATGATATAAAATACCCAGTTAATACAGACATTCATATAGAGACAAAATAAGAGAGGCGACACCCCCTGCTTCCGATCCCGATCTGCTCCTCTCCCCCCTTTTCTTTTCTTTCCCCGTTTTCCCTTCACTGATACTTTTTTCTCTTTTCTTTTGTAATTAAATTTGGTTTTTGTTTTTGGTGGCCACACTTATTATTCGAAATATCTAGAGACCTTTTTTTTTCTTTTTTTTGTCCTAGATAATTATCTCTTTTATTATTATTATTATTATTATTATTATTATTACTTAATTTATGTTAATTGTGATTTGTAAATTAAAATATCTTTTAATTTAACACCACTAATTCAAAATTTACAAATAATTGCTTAATCGTCATAAATTCTCGATAAAATTATATCCCTATTCACCTAAATCAAATATTATTTCTGAGTTAGAAAAATATTTTAGGTCAACTCAGAATTGGGGCGTTACATAGCTGGTCAATACTCTGTCATCTGATGTTTCTAAGCAACAGTAGACCAATTATAAAATCACAATAACAACAAATCGCAATTTTAATTTATTTTAAATTATTAATTAATTAGCTTTCATATATAAATTAATTATCTATCATTTTTAAACTATTTCAAATTTTTAACGAGTAAGTAATACATCCAAATATAAGAAAAATTAATTAATTTTATCACCTTAAATTGGTAATTCAATTATTTTTATGACATAATTTATTTGTCGTCTATTAATATTAAAGCCAATTATGACAAAATATTATTATTGTTACAAATTGATTGTTCTAGTGACAAAATTATATTTTATCACAATATATTTATTGTTGTGACATATTTATTCGTCATAAATAAAATTATTGTGACGAAATAGTTTTATCATCACTAATTCATTAAATTGTGACAAAAATAATTCATAAAAAAATACTAGGTTGATGAGCGGCACTGACTGTGGGGGTGGGGTAAGAGTGGGCGGAGGAGGTGCAAAGAAGGAAAGAGGTAAATGTGTATGCCTAGGATTTTTCTATTTTATATTTCTAACAAACATTAAAAATACTTAAATGCCCCTTATTTACCAACGAAATTTAAATTCCGTTGCTATTTTAGCAACCAAAAATAAATTCGGTTGCTATTTAGCAACGAAAATATATTTCGGTTACTATTTTAGCAACCGAAAATAAATTCCGTTGCTATTTAGCAACGAAAATATATTTCGGTTGCCATTTTAGCAACCGAATTATTTTTAGCAACGGAAATTAAATTCCATTGCTAAATTAGCAACGGAAATTATATTCCGTTACTATTTTTCATTCCAATTTTTTTCGGCCATCTATTGGCGCCTTAATTAGCAACAGAATAGTGATTCTGTTGCCAATTTTCGTTGCTAAATTTCGGCTCCAAAAATTTCCTCCACTTTTAGCAATGGAAGATAACCAAAAATTTTTCCTTTGCTAAATCTACAAAATTTAACCAATTTTAGCAACAAGAATTATTTTTCGTTGCTATTTCAGATTTTCTTGTAGTGAATGTAAAAAATATAATAATTTGTAAAATTTTATGTGCTTATAATTTAATAGAACCCACCATGTAAACTTTGTAAAATTGTCCTCTTTGCTTACCAAAACTATGCAAAATTCTAGCGCAATTCCGGTTAATGATTTTTTTTCTTTAATAAAACACCATGAGATATACTATAAGCAATTTAGTTTATTTGATTTTTTTTAGTTTTATTCAATTCGGTTCTAAATATAAAATTCAATTTATTCTGTTCAATTCTGAAAAGTATAAAATCGAAAGAATCATACATCACTCAAAATTCGAAGTATCCGAAATTATTAATTCGAAATTGACTTGATAATTTAATTTTATTTATTTTTAAATTTTTTTAAAAATTAATACAATACGATATTATACACCAAATATAATATAAAATATTACAAACTAATACGACTTTACATTGAATATTTTATACCATAATAATAAAATATAATCTAAACAATACAGATTAATATATAGAGGCTAATAGTACACATATTAATGCTATACAGTCTTATATAATACAACAATCTAAAGTGCTATGTCCGACTAAAACAATTTTTTTTATATATTGTTTTACAACTTTAATGTTATATGAAGGCAATTTTTTCTAAAATTTTCAAATTTATGCACACAATTCATGATAATAAAATTGAATTAATAAATTTCTTTATAGCTCTGAAAAAAAGAATAAAGAAATTGAAAACTGATTTTTGAAGATTTAATTTTGGCAGAATTAGCTGGAAAAGAACCCAATTATTTAGTTTTGGTAATTTACCGACTCTTTAAATCCCTAGTATTTGGTCGTATACTGATCCAAGCCAAATACACAAGCCTTTTATTAAATTCAATGGTCAAATTTGAGGGTTCCACTAGTTTGAAACCGCAGAACAGTCCTGTAAATTCATGCTTGGATACCAAATTCTCAAATAAATATCATTGCACACCTGTAAATTTTATTTTGAACATTATCATACTTGAATTTAATTAGTTTAAGATGAAATTTTAATTAAATATGAATGTTAATAGTCATAATATTATTATGGGCATTATTTTATTTTTTACATTGTGTTGACAAATATATATATTATATTTAATTAAAATTTTCGTATTTTGGTTCAACCTTGGTTCGATTTCAGTTGAACCACTAACTCTTAAATCTTTGCATTCACCGGTGGTTTTTTTCAGATTGGATTTGAAAATTTTGAGCGAGGGTAAATATGAACTATTTTTTCATATTTTCCATTAATAAAATGATCTATATTTGCACTTGTTGTTACTAGTAAGATAAATTTAAGAAATTTTTGTAAAGTAGTGGCAGAAACAGAACCAGGTATATAGTGGAAGGTCTCCCCCAATTTATTTTTTCTTCAATTTATTTTTCAAAAATACATTTTGATCCATGATTTTTCTTTTTTTTAACTTGGCCTCGCAAATTTTTTAGACTCTTTCATATATAGTTTTTGGCCTCCCTATTTCTTCATTCTGGGTCCGTCTCTGTGGTGGCATTTTTTTTTAAAGAAAATACATAAAAGCAAATTTGTACTCTTTCGTATAATTCAAAACAAATTGGTTATCTAGAAGAGTTTGTCCTCTATAAAAACCTAGCTAGCTGATCATAAATCATATGTTCTTTAAACATCAAAGCATTAAAAAAATTGGCAACTTCAATCTCCACTCTGTCATACCAATCTCCGAAATGGCATTGCATTTCCCATCGGCTGTTTTGCAATTAAACACACATAAAAGAAGTAATTTCCTTCCATTCTTAAATATACATTATTCTACCAACTTCAATAGCAAAACCAAATCCTCCATTAATAAAGCTCCGCAAGCTTCATTATCATCAAAATCGCAGCCAGAAGTTCGTCCAGTAGCTCACTTTCCTTCTGATGTATGGGCTAATTTATTTAGCTTCGTTCACTTCGATCAATCAGTAAGTGCTTAATTACTTTTTTTTTTATAAATTACTGGTATTATCCCATTCAAAATGGATTAACTCAAATATGATAATTACTTACTATATTATTTTCTAAATTCTTGCAGAAATTCAAATGGTATGATAGACAAGTGAAAATCCTCAAGGAAAAAACTATGGATATGTTATTAGGTTGTAGCTCTGATTATATAAAGAAAATGATGTTGATTGACATATTGTGCCGTCTTGGTGTATCGTATCATTTTGAGGACGTGATCGAAGAGCAACTAAATCATATTTTTCATGTCAAACCTCAAATTCTTGATGAAAAAGAACATGATCTCCATACCATTGCAACTGTATTTCGAGTTTTCAGACAACATGGTTTCAAAATGTCTTTAGGTAAGTTCGACATAAGTTCATGTATATTACAACTATAATAAGAAATAATTTAAAATAAGAAAGAATGCTAATAGTAATTAACATCAAATACAAGAAATAAATATAAATACAACCATATCATATATTGTTATATTTGATCATATCACATAACAGATCATATCATATATTATATCATATCATATTCAATCATCCCCCACAAGTTGTATTGGGAAGCTTCACCAAACAATTTATCACTCAAGAAGAGTTTCTTGTTATACGAGAAGACGAACTAAGCACAGATAAAGGCTCGGTGAAGACATCTACAATTTGATTCACGAACACATGATTCCACGAGTGCTAATACTAGAAAGATAAATAAAATCATATCATACCTTATCATACTAGATCATATAATATTTTTTACATGTCACATTAGATCACATACAAGATTAGATCATATATATTATATTTTCTGAGAAGAGAGCCTTTTACTATTCTACAGCTTGTGAACTCCAAATACTGAATTATATATTAGAAAAAAAAAATTTACTTTTTATTTCATCATTGTTATGTTTAAAAAATTTTAAAATCACCCAAATAAATCTGTACTCGGTCTAATCTTTTTCTGTCTTTAAATTCAACACTTAAATTTAACAATTAATGGAATGTGAAAATGAAACAGATGTGTTCAACAAGTTCAAGAACAGTGATGGTAAGTTCAAGTCATCCCTAGAAAAGGATGCTAAAGGTATGCTGAGCCTTTATGAAGCAGCCCATGTAAGTCTACCTGGAGAAGACATTCTAGATGAAGCCTTGAATTTCAGTAAGCAGTACTTAGAGTCGTCGGCAATGGAGTCATTCCCTCATCTTAGAAGACACATAACCAACGCCTTGGATCAACCTTTTCACTATGGCGTGCCAAGGCTAGAGGCCAAGAAATTCATTCATTTATACGAAGCCGATGAAGCCCCAAATGAAACTCTACTTTTGTTTGCCAAATTCGATTACAATAGAGTACAGTTACTACATCAACAGGAGCTGAGACACTTGGCAAAGTAAAAAATCTTTTTCTTCTTTCTCCTAATGCTTTTTTTTATTGTTTTCTTGGAATTGATTTCTTTGTTTCTATTTTGATGTTGCAGGTGGTGGCAGGGCTTGAACCTTGCAACAGAGGTCCCTTATGCAAGGGATAGGATGTTAGAAATTTTCTTTTGGGCAGTTGAACTTAATTTTAAGCCTGATTATGCCCATTCTCGAGCTATTTTATGTAAAGTCATATTGCTTGTATCACTCCTAGATGATACAATTGATGCATATGCCACTATTGATGAAATTCATCTATTTGCAGATGCAATTGAAAGGTTTATACTTTTTTTATATATATATATATTATGCATCTTCTTTTCTTTTATTTTTTTTTTCTCTTACAAATGGACCTAGTGTATATATTGAAAGGAATTGAAAAAAATATAGCACAAAATTTCTGCCTAAATTCCTTAAAACCTTTTGTGACTTTTCAATTTCCCACAGTACCGTATGGCTAAAAAAAAAAAAAAACATAAAAGATCTTTTTAAGTTGGGGACAAAAGTACGTATTGACATTGACAACTATTTATGTTTTCATATGCTTTAGGTGGGAGATGAGCTGTGTTGATCAATTGCCAGATTACATGAAGATAATCTACAAATTGTTCCTTAACACATTTGCTGAAATTGAGGAGGAGTTGAAGGAGAAAGGAATCGGTTATCGAGCCAAATTCGGAAAAGAAGCGGTAATATATACTAAATTTAGCGAAATTTTTATGTATCTGGTCTAAATAAAATATTTTCCTATATTAATATATGAATTAATTTTTTAAAATTATTTTAATTCCTTAGTTTCAAAACCTAGCGAAGGGATATTACGTGGAGGCCCAATGGCGTAATGAGGGCAAAGTGCCATCTTTTGATGAGTACATGCAGAATGGATTCCTCACCAGTACTGTAGCGCCACTTGTCCCCCTTGCATCTTTTTTGGGAGATCAAAAAATTGAAGGGACCGAGGAATTTGAATGGTTGATGAATACACCCAAACTAAACTTTATTGCTGGTGTAATTATCCGAATAATCAACGATATAGCTACTTACAAGGTATGATATTTTACCTCAATTTTTTAAATATTGCAACTAAAATTATTTTGGTCGAAAAATCATAAATTTGGCACTCAAGTGCTAATACGGTAATCCAAGTTAAATTGGAACATTCTATGCGGTACGTTGTGGAATATTCCTAACTAACATAGGAATACTCCGGTACTAAATTTATATATGATTTTCCAACAAAAATAATTTTGGTTGTAATATTTAAAATATTGAGGTATTTTTGTGGAATACAAATTTTTTTATATGACTTAATCATTAATTAACTATAAATGTAACCAATCCTAAATTTCTTTAGTTATATATATATATATTTATTTATTTATTTATTTATTTATTTACAAGTATTTACTTATAATTTATTTTATATAAAAAAAATAATGATAGAGTGAACGAAAAAGAGGAAATGTGGTATCCAGTGTGGAATGTTATATGAAGCAATATGGAGTTTCAGAAGATGAAGCAATTGAGCATCTGCAGAGAATGCAATCTAAATATTTGAAGCAAATGAATGAGGAATTTATGAGACCGACACAAATCTCAGTTAATGTGCTCATGCGAACAGTTGACGTTGTACGCATTACAGTTGCTACTTATAAATATGGATTGGATGGGTATGGCCATGATAATTCTGAATCCATGAAAGAATTTGTGAAAGGGTTGCTTATTGATCCAATTTCAATTTAATACCAAAAAAAATTGTCCAAGGTATTGTCAAGTAAGCAAATTAGTTGTTAGTTGAATAATGTCTTACTAGCCAAGACAACTACCAAATAAATGCATGCCATGGTTTATAAGAAATGTAACTTTCTTTGTAATTTCTTATTTTTTATCCTTTCGTTTTGTCATATTTCATGTTTTCTTTCAAGAAGAATATGTGTGCGCTCATTTGTAATTTAACACATTTATAAATAATTAAAAAAAAGGGCAAAGATGCAAAAGTATCCTAAATTTCTGGCCAAACAATTCTAGGCTAGAATGACCAAAAAGCATCTAACTGGTTTAACAAGGATCAAAAAGCATTATAACTTAACCCTTATTCAAAAATTTCTAAATTTATGCAAAAATTCGAATGGTATGACAGAGAAGTGAAAATACTCAACGAAAAAATTATGGATATATTGTTAGCTTCCACCTTTGATTATGTGGATAATAGGGGTGTGCAAAAACCGAACCGACCCGATCAACCCGACCAACCCGAACCGAACCAACACATTCGGGTAGGGTTAGTCAGTTTATTAGGGTCGGTTCGGTTATTATAGTTGTTGTTGTTCGTGTTTTCGGGTCGGGTGAAACCCGATTAACTCGAACAATCCGAATTTTAAATATATAAATAAAAAAATTATAATTTTTCTACAATATTAATTAATATATAATATATATTTAATGTAATTTTGAAATTATTAGTTTGTTGTATTTTTAAAATATTTTTTATGGTATTTAATATTATTTATTTGTATTAATTTAGGATTTTAATTTAAATATGTAAATTAAAAAAATTAATTTCAGGTTAATTGGTTTATTCGGGTCGGGTTCGAAAAAATCGGGTTGTTCAGGTAGGGGCCTGATATTTATGTAGGGTCGGTTTGGGTGAGGAAAATAGGTAAACTTCGGGTCTTTGGTTAATCGGGTTCACCCAAACCCGACCAATGCACACCCCTAGTGGATAAAGTAATGTTGATTGACACATTGTGCCGTCTTGGTGTGTCATTTCATTTTAAGGATGCAATTGAAAAGCAACTAAATCATATTTTTCATGTCAGACCTTAAATTCTTGATGAAAAAGAATATGATAACCTATACACTATTGCAATTGTGTTTCGAGTTCTTAGGCAACATGATTTCAAAACACTACAAAAAAAACTGCTGATTTTCCGTCGCTAATTAGCCGTTTTCCGTCGCTAATTAAAATTGGCGACGCCGCGATGAACAGTCGCTAATATATTAGCGACGGATTTTAAATTCAGTCGCTAATTTAGCGACGAAATATTTCGTCGCAAATATTTTTTTTGTCGCTAATTTATATTCCTAATTAGTCGCTGAATTATAATAATATTTAGCGACTAAATTTTCCGTCGCTAAATAAAAATTTAGTGTAAAATTTAGCGACGAAAATTTGTCGCTAATTATTTCCGAAATTATATTTATTACATATTAGCGACAGTTTTCTATCGCATATCCATCGCTAAATTATTGCATAATTTAATTTTTTTCTTTTGCTGTATTTGAATTATAGCATAATGAAATTTTTTTTTGTTGTATTTATTAATTTTTCAACCTGTATACAATAATGACAGTACACGTACACACACACACACACACACACACATATATATATATATATATATATTTATTTATTTATTTATTTATTTATTCCAAAGCATAATATGTTCCAAAACACACACATATATATATATAAGTAATTGAAATCGTACATAATTTTATCAATCTCTCTTAAGAGTAAAAAAAATACTAATAATATCATCCTAAATAACACCAACAATGTCATCTAAATAAAATAATAAATCCGAATAAGAAGTCATCTAAATAAAATAATGGCATGAAAGGCCTTCAGGATCTAAATCCAAAAGCATTAGGTCGCCTTCCTTGATATTGCTTCATTCCAGTTATGCTGGTTCGCTGGGCAGAGACCTAATGAAAAAAATGATCCATCACCAGCCATACAGGAAATTTCAAAGAGCATATAGCGCCAACAAGAACAAATGAAAATACCTTTAACTGATAAAGATTCCTAAACAGGACTTTGGTTTACTAATTTTTCATTTATATTTCAACTCTGGTTGTGAAACATTTGTCCAGACATTCACAAACTGTGACAGCACTCAGGAAGTGGTGGCCACAACACTTCCCCAACCTATTAGCTGATAAAAACCACTATAGTAGTTCAAAAAATACCTAGGAAGTGGTGGCCACAACACTTCTCTAACCCTTAAAGAAGTTGCATTTTAGTGAATAATGCAAATAAGTATGTAATAACTAATGGATATAGACCCTAGACATCTTATACCCATAAACAAGTCGAGGATTTTGTGAAGTGGAAGAAATTTTCACTTTTATATTTGCAGACAGAAAGAAGAGTGGGCACAGACTTTAAGTACTTAACATTACTTAAAAGCTGAACCCCTTTTAACAAAATAAATAAATATATATCTATACCCATAATCAAAACATTAAACTATTCCCTGATTCTCACAATTAATGAAGAATTTTATAATAATCCAAATTTCAGCCTCTAATTTCCTTAACTAAGCTAAAGCTAAACAGCAACAGATCTTAAACACGGTGAAACAGCAATTAATAATGAGCATTCAGGGAAATAAAAATGCAAACTTTGACAGTAAATGGTTAGTGTTGTGGAAGATGGAAGTTAATTTTAAAGTTTTCTTTTATACTTGATCTTGGACATCAATGTGATATATATAGTGATTTCTTTCCACTTATAATTCCTTTGAACAGCTAGACAATCACATTTGAATACCAGAAAAATCCCATGCAACCATAATTCAACAGCCATTTTCATTGTTTAACAACATAAAGACGTGACCATACCTTAGCTAAATCAGCTCCAAGAATGTAAATCAAACCTTGATCTATAAGCAGCAGTAGAAAGAACAAAACAAAATAAAGCAGAAACATAGCTAAATGAGATAATTACCTGTATATCTTATCCTAAACATTGCCACATGATTTGAGTACAGAGGACAAATCAGCGAAGGCAGCATCCAGAAGATCGTCGGAGATGATCTGATCGGTCACCGGAGATTCGTCGGAGAATCACCGGAGATTATCTGACACTGCATCCTCGAAGATCGAGATCGCCAGGTTTCGTTTCAGGTCATCACGCGCTCAAGCGCTGCCATGGTTGGCCGGAATCTAACGAAAGCAGTCGGAGACTTTCTTTCTCCGATCTGTCAATCGCCGGCGAGTGAGGAGTGACGGAGGGCACTGAAAGATACACCTTGCCACTAGAAGTCGTCCGGTGGTGGTCGTGTAGTCATCTGCCACCGTGACTCACCGAAAAAAAAGGAATAAATGTCCGGTTTAAGGAGGAGAACGACGGAGGGGAGACAGCCACGCCTCTGACGACCGTAATGATGACGAAGCCAACCCCGAGCGGCGGCAAAAGGCAGTCGATGGTGGAGCGAGGTTGGCTGACGCCGGCACCGGTGGCTCGTTTCCACCATTTCCCGACATTCCTCCCTCCTCCCTCTTCCCTCTTGTTCTCTTCTTTTTATTTTTTCTTTCCTACCTCATATCATCATATCATTTTATCACTTATGGCCGGTTTCTCTTTTTTTAAATCATTATTATTATTAGTATTATTTAAATGATTATTATATATTAATTTATTTATTTATTTGGTAAACATATAAATTAAATTTCTAATAATTAATATTTGATCAAAATTTTAACAAAATTAAAATAAATTATTAAATTTTTTAGAATTATTTTAAATGAGATAATAAATTTTATATTATTATTTTACAAATCTTTATTTTTATCAATCTGCATAATGTAATTATAAAATAAATATAACAATTAATTTATTATTATTATTAAAAATGTAAATTTTCTAAATAAATGAGACCTTAAAACCTAATCTTTACCATTCAAAATTAACAAAAAGGATTTTCGAACGTACTCACCAAAAATTAGGCCAATCTAACAGCAAATGATTTTTCGATTGTCTTCACATACAAAATTGGTCATTATGTAAAAAATCCAGAAAATAGCCTCTTTTTTGCAACAAAAACTGAACTTACAGATCTTAAAAACTAATCTTCACCGTCCAAAATTAACAACAAAGAGTTTCAAATGTACTCACCAAAAATCAGGCCAATCTAACGGTAAATGATTTTCCGATTGTGTTCGTATATAAAACTTATCATTAAGTAAAAAATCCAGAAAATAGCCTCTTTTTTGCAACAAAAACTAAACTTACAGATCTTAAAAACTAATCTTCACCGTCCAAAATTAACAACAAAGAGTTTCAAATGTACTCACAAAAAATCAGGCCAATCTAACGGTAAATGATTTTCCGATTGTCTTCGTATATAAAACTTATCATTACGTAAAAAATCCAGAAAACAACCACTTTTTTGCAACAAAAACTGAACTTACAGATCTTAAAAACTAATCTTCACCATCCAAAATTAACAAAAAAGAGTTGCAAATGTACTCACCAAAATTCAGGCCAATCTAACGGTAAATGATTTTCCGATTGTCTTCGTATATAAAACTTATCATTACGTAAAAAATTCAGAAAACAGCCTCTTTTTTGCAATAAAAACTGAACTTACATATCTTAAAAATTAATCTTCACCGTTCAAATTTAACAACAAGGAGTTTTGAACGTACTCACCAAAAATTAGGCCAATCTAACGGCAAATAATTTTCCGATCATTTTCGTATACAAAACTGGTCATTACTTAAAAAATCCAGAAAATAGCCTCTTTTTTGCAATAAAAACTGAACTTACAGATCTTAAAAACTAATCTTCACCGTCCAAAATTAACAACAAGGAGTTTCAAATGTACTCACCAAAAATCAAGCCAATCTAACGGTAAATGATTTTCCGATCGTCTTCGTATATAAAACTTATCATTACGTAAAAAATCCAGAAAATAACCTCTTTTTTGCAATAAAAACTAAACTTACATATCTTAAAAATTAATCTTCACCGTTCAAAATTAACAACAAAGAGTTTCAAACGTACTCACCAAATATCAGGCCGATCTAACGGCAAATACTTAACTGTTGAATCTTTATTTACACGATTTCGCATAAAAGCTGTTCAATTTGTCTTTGAAGATCCAACCAAACCGTAAACATGCAGATTCAAATAGACTATATATTTGAATTTATCAAATAATATCTTAACTTATTTATTAATCTGGCCATGTTTAGAATTTCAAAGCCATTTCTCCATTTTCAAATCAGTAAGTTTTATCAGTCTTCCATACCACTCAATTAGGTAACCGCGGTAGTGAAGTTAAATGGTAAGGATGAGTTTAGATGGAGCTTTGAATATTTTGAAAAATAATAGAAATAAAATTGAAAAGTGTGTGTGTGTGTGTGTATTAGAAAATTTATTCATTTTGACTTGTATGAGTTTAAGTCTTTGATTGAACTCTATTGTCTTATTCAACTAAATAATACATTAAGTTTAAAATCATATACGCATTAAATTGAAACGGTGGAGAGATATGAGGGAAGAGAAAATGTTATTTTTATATGTAGGATAAATTTTTGAAATTACTAAAATGCCCCTATCAAATTTCATCATTTTATCCTTGTATTCAAGGATAATTTTATAAATATATATTTTAAATTTTTTAATAATTTAAAATTTGCTCAAAATTTTAACAAAATAAAAATAAATTATAAATTTTTCATAATCATTTTAAATGAAATAATAAACTTTATATTATTATTATATAAATATTTATATTTATTATTTTTCATAATATGACTATATAATACTTATAACAATTACTTTATTATTATTATTAAAATGTAATTTTTTTAAATAAATAATTTTATATTTGGGGATAATTGATAAAGAAATCAATAGAATTTCTAATAATTTAATATTTAATTTAAATTTTATAAAATAAAAATTAATTATAAATTTTTTTATTATTATTTTGAATGAAATAATAAATTTTATATTACTATTTTATAAATATTTATTTTTTTAATCTAGAAGAAGCAAATATATAATAATCGTAACAATTAGTTTATTATTATTATTAAAAATATAAGTTTTCTAAATAAATAACTTTAGATTTTGGTATAATTGATAAAAAATTATTATCAACTTATAAAATAATTTCTAATTTTCTGTTACAAAATAAAATATTTATTTCATATGATCTATATTAAAATTACTTAAAACTATACATAAATCATGTGAGTGAAATTAAAAAAAATATTTCTTAATTTATTTGCGACGGATTAGCGACTAAATACTTCCGTCGCTAATTGTATTACTGTAACAAATTACTATTAGCGATAGAAACTTTCCGTCACTAAACCGTCGCAAAAAAGGCGCTATATTTTCCCTCCAAAATTAGCGACTAAAATTTCCGTCGCTAAATTTTCTGGAACTAATTTATGAATAAAAAATTATAAAATTTAGCGACGGATATATTCCGTCGCAAAAAATGGCGCGTATACTTTTCGCCAATAATTAGCGACTGTTTATTCATTCCGTTGCTATTTCGTCGCAAAAAACTAGAAAATATCCTTCTCACGACGGATTTATAAAACAGTCGCTAATCCGTCGCAAAATTAGCGACGGAAACTGTGCCGTCGCTAATTGGCAGTTTTTTTGTTGTGAAATGTCTTCTGGTAAGCTTCCATATATATAGAGTGAAAAATTACTCTTTCGTGGGTCTTTATGAAGTGAACTATACAGAATTAATCAAAAAGAAGTAACAATATGTTTTTTTGGCACAGAAAGGTGAACTTTGATCATAAAACAAGCTACCTTAAATAAGAAGTAACAATATATTTTAATACATTGCAAATTACACGTAACACCCAACACCCAGCATCGGCTAGAGCACTGGAGTTCCACTATTGCTAGTATCGCAGGGTAATTTATGCCATCCAAGTAATCCATTTATTGCCCCTTAGAAAATAAGCCATTAAAATATTACGAGATGCAATCATAAATAACTCTCGTAGCGCTGAATCACAATCGGCGAGATTGTCTCCCTTTTCACGTCACCGGTATTGTTTTCACCCACGCCTCAGGATGAAAACTAGATTTTTACGAACTAAAAATCCCAATGAGTAGAGAGAAAAAGTGCGAAAGTATTTTGATAGAGTTTTAGTATGGAATTCTTTTCTTGCTTACCAAGAATAGAATTTGTAGCCCTATTTATAGGGCTCTCGTTAAGGTAATTAAATTTTTCTTAATAAAAGAGAATTAAATTTGGCAGTTACAATATTTAGTATAGAAAATAATATCAATAATTAATATGTCAGTTACCTAATTTAAATTAGGTAACTGCCCATATTAATAACCTCCTAATTAAGACAAATTCCTAATTAAGAGGAATCCAAATAAGGAACTAATTTTATATTAATATTATTTCCTGTTCCGATATTATTACATAAATATCGTGGTCAATTTCTCATCTCGTGAGTCATGGGCGTAACCTTAACTCCTTCATCTCCCACTCGCACATGACGAAATGATTTTCAGTCATTTTCTCCTATCATACAGGTAGATAGTTTATGTGACCGGCATACGTCGAGAACACTAGTGCTATACACCTGTTAGAGATATATAGCATCTCGAGAAATAAGATCTTCTCATGATAGTATGCCAAACCCTAGATAGTTTTCTCACATTTGTTGTTTTATCTCATGATCTCATAAAAATAATTTTCGTATTCACTATTGTGTCTCTACTTATAAAGACTATAACAGGTTAATTGGTGAACCACGAAACCACCAAATGTGATAAAAAAAAACATCTTCCCCATTTACTCTATCTCATCCGTCATAGTCCAACTCGTTTTTCTAGTTAGATCTGCCAAGTCGAAGTTTTTCCATGAACTTTTGGAGACTGACTAAGTTAGCCACACTAAACTATACTTCTGGTATAAGTTAAGGGTTCTAAGGGTTGAAAAAATTGGGTCTCACACTAGGGAAAATTTGAGATCATTCACATAAAATTTTCTTCCGTTGGTCAACTTAAGCACACATGGTATGATGCATGTGTTATGGTATTCTCTCATTTCCTTTAAAGGAGTGCACGTCTTATTATTATTTAACACCATACAGAAGCATAAGGTTGTAATGCATCAAAACATCCAACTTTAGTCCACTTCCTTAAGGACTACTTTTGGCTTTTTGGACAAAATATGATAGTTACATTTAACATATCATCGGATCATTCTTAATCCTATTTTGAATCTTAATCCAAAGCACACAACCTCATGTGTGTCTTTATCTCCCATATCAATAAGACTCATCCTATAATTTTTGCAAGATGACACTTTTATTTTGAACAGGTTCTCGAAACTCATTTTATGTTCAAAAATTGCCGAATATTATATTTTGTTAATTTATTAATAAAACTAATGTAAACACCCGTGTGAGTGGGTTACCTCTCTGTCAGACATACTTTATCTGATAACAGTAAATGTTCACATATAAATATTCACACTCATGTATCATCAACAATGAACTCAATTATTATTATTCATAAATAATAATGTCAAGATATTACAGTGTAAATCAAATCCTACGCAAACCCTTAGACCTAACATGTCTCTCAAGCACATCTTTTGATACAGGTTTAGTTAAAGGATCTGCTATCATATCATGAATAGATATATACTGAAAATTCACTTCTCCTCCTGCAACATTGTCTTTAGTGTATTGATACTTAATGTCGATATGTTTTATCCTACTATGAAATTTCGGATCTTTAATGTAAGCTGTTGATGACTGACTGTCACGGGTTCCTCTAAGGTAGTTACATTTAGATGGTCCATGAACCGTTTTAACCAAACTGCCTCTTATACTATAGCTGAGGAAGCGACAAATTCTGCTTCCATTGTCGAAAGGGCTACACAGGTCTGTTTCTTGCTACTCCATGAAATGACACCCTTGCCTAGCAAGAAAATATAACCTGATGTGGATTTCCTCTCATCTATATCTCCTACCCAATCAATATTCATATATCCCCTCAAATGCAGATCCTTTCCTTGAAAATAGAGAGAATAATTTGTGATACCTTTGAGGTATCTAAGTATCATTTTTATCGCCTTTCAATGTGCTTCGCCTAGGTTAGATTGATATCTACTCACCATGCCTACAACTTAGCATATATCATGTTTGGTACACAACATTGTATACATCAGACTTTCCACGGCACTAGCATATGGAACGTTCTTTATATGTTCTATCTGCTCTTCTGTCTTAGGACACATGCTTTTGCTAAGAGACTGATTCTTAGTAATGGGGTTGTCTATGGGCTTACAGTTTTGCATATTAAAACGTTTAAGAACTTTGTTGATGTATGTCTCTTGAGACAGTGACAATAATCATCTCGAGCAATCCCTTGAAATCTTAACTCCAAGGATATAATCTACTTGACCCATGTCTTTCATCTCAAAGTTAGATGACAATCAATCTTTGATAAGATTTATGTATTTCTTGTCATTTCCTGCTATAAGTATGTCGTCTACATATAATGTTAAAATGACAAACTTATTTTTCGAGCTTTTGGAATAAACACAATGGTCTTCATCAATCATATTAAACTCATTTGACATGACTGCTTCATGAAATCTTAAATATCATTGTCTTGAAGACTGCTTTAGGCTATAGATTGATCTCAACAATTGGCAAACCTTATGCTCACTGCCTTTTTCGATGAAACCTATAGGTTGTTCCATATAGATTTCTTCTTTTAATCCTCCATTGAGAAAAGAAGTCTTTACATCCATTTGATATAACTCTAGGTCCAAACTAGCCACCAAGGCTAAAATTAACCTTATTGACGTAAATCTACCAACAAGTACAAAAGTCTCCTCACAGCCAATTCCTTCCTGTTGAGTAAACCACTTAGCGACTAGTCGAGCCTTGTATCTTTCGATACTACCATCAACTTTTCACTTTATTTGAGAATCCACGTATTCCCAATTGTTTTGCATCCTTTAGGTAGATCAGTCAGTTTTCAAACATGGTTTGACCTTATGGAAGCCATTTTTTCTTTAATTGCCTTAATCCATTTATCTTTAGCTGGGCACAAAATAGCTTCTTTTACATTTTTAGGCTCATCATTTTCTTATGGTGTAATAAAAAAAGCTTCATTCGTACCTTCAATCTCAAATCATCGGTACGTAACACTTTTTCTTTTAGATTTTTGAGGTTTCGAATCTTGATAAACATGTCTCATATATTCATCGTAGTTCGAAATGCTCCCACTAGGATTGAGCTCTACGTTTCCACTCAAATAAGGATCCTGAATATCCATACTCCTACTGGAGTTAGATATGCTTATACTCCCACTGGAGAACGGATCCCGAATATCCGAACCATTAATAAGAGAGTCTTGACCTTCTTCATCAATTTTTCTCCTACTCGGATGGAGAGATCCGGGCAATTCGTCTTCTTGAGTATCTTAAAAAGTAAAGTCTTGACTTACTTTATCCAACTTTGGGAACTCATTTTCCAAAAATATGATGTCTCATGATTCAAATTCTGTTACCGAGCCATTTGCTTGGTCACCCACGAACACGTATCCTTTTGATACATCAGAATATCGCACAAAAATACTCTTTTTATCTCTTGGTCCTAATTTATCAAATTTATTCGAGATATCATTGAAATAAGCAGCATAACCCCAAGGGTGTAAATAACTCAGGTCGGGTTGCTGACCAGTCCATAACTTATAAGGAGTGGATGCAACAGATTTGGAGAGCACACGATTTAGAACATATGTAGCCTTTAACAAAACATCTCCCCAATAGAAGATAGGCAAATTTGCTTGAGCCATCATCAAATGTACCATGTCTAAAAGAGTTCTATTTTTTCTTTCCTCAATACCATTTTGTTGTGGAGTTTGAGGAATAAACAACTGATGCTCTATCCCTTTTTCATCACATAAAGTTTTAAATTCATCTGAAAGATATTCTCGACCATGATCGGTTCTTAAAGATTTAATTTTCTTATCCAATTGATTCTCAACAAGATTCATAAAAGTTTTAAAGCAGCTTAATGCTTTAGACTTGTGAGAAATCAAATAGATATGACCATATCTAGTATAGTCATCTATAAAAGTGATGAAATAATAGGCCCCATAGCTTGCCCTAATATTCATCAGACCACAGACATCTGAATGAATTAATTGTAAAGGAATTAAGGCTTGAGTCCCTTTTTCGAACGATTTTCTTACTAGTTTTCCTTACAAGAAATGCTCACATGTAGATAATTCAATCTCATTTAAATCTCATAACAAACTTACTTTAGCTAACCGATGCATTCGATCTTGCCTGATATAGTTCAATCTAGCATGCCATAATTTTACATTATCCTCATACGTATTTGAAGAATAAGATATTAAAGAAAAACTAGCTTTATTAGAATAATCAGGATCAACATCCATAATTATAAAATTGTCCGAAATAAAATCTAAACGATAAAAAATATCATCCAAAAACAGATCAACCTTATCATACTTAAAATGCATAACAAACCCAAGTTTCATTAAAGTTAAAACAGAAACTAAGTTCCTACGAATGTCAGGAGCATAAAGCACATTATGTAGGAGTAGGGTTCGACCTTCACATAAGATCAGTCTGCATGTGCCAATTCCTAGGACTACCACTCTGGCATTGTTGCCTACATAAATCTACTTTGCTCCAGTAGTTACTCGTCGGAACTCTACAAAGGCTTCTCAATCCCTTGTCACATGGTTCGTTGCTCTTGAATCAACCACCCACAAAGGATAAAGTTCAGTTAAAAATACAGAACTTGATACACAAATTTCACTCACTCTTGAGTTAGAATAGTGTACCTTATTGGGCACAATGCAATCTTTTGCATAGTGTCCCTTCTGCTAACAGTTGAAACACTTCACCCTATAAATGTTCACTTTTTTTTGCCTTTAGACCCCTTTCTATTCTGCTTAACTTTCTGCTTTTTAGGCTCTTGAGCTCTTTCTTTGCCTTTTCCATGGAAGCTCCTCTTCTTGTTCCGGTTTGACTTTTTCTTACCAGAACTGGAGTGTGCCATATGCACTTCGGCATTGACCTTGATCGAAGTTAAACGGTCTTCTTCTAACTCCAAATGTCTAGCAACATCCTTAAATGTTTTAATGCTATCCATGTGAGTCAATTGCATTTTCATATGCTCCTAACTCCTTGGCAAATATCGTATGACAGCTTAAACTTATTGCTCGTCAGTCAACTTATGACCTGCATCACCAAGCTCGCAAATCATATTCTCCATCCCTCGGAGATGTTTCCACATTGAATAATCAGGCCTCTTCTGATATGTATCAAATTTAATCATTAAAGATCGGAGTCTAGTTAGAGACACTTCTCCAAACTTCTCCCACAATGCGACCCATAGATCCATTACATTTTGATATGAGCGAAATTGCATGGTGATATCATCTTCCATTACACTTAGGAGAATGATACGAGCAATGGAGTTCTTCTTTTTCCATGCTGCATAAGCTGTTTGATCCTGCTTATGTTGAGCAGAAGTGCCATCTTCAGGTTCAATCATGATTGAACTTAAGGTTTCTAGAGCCTCTTGCTCCTCAAGCACATACTGGATTTTCATACTCAAGATTTCATAGTTGTCGCCATTCAATTTTATATCTTTGTTCAATTCAGCAATTATGGGTTTGGAAGCCATTTAGATCCTCTGATAAAAAATAGAGCATATGTTGCACTTATTAAGAAGAATATGACAATACATGCTACTTACTATGCATCTGAAATTAGAATCTAACAAAGTTATCTATTAGGCTTAAAATTGAAAAAGTTACTATTAGTATCTAATTACCCTCTAAGTCCTAATGTTTAACCTTACAGATTAAAATTTCATGCATAGTAAATATGATTTATTGGAAATTAAGTTTTCTAACTTAATTGAGGATATTATATTTGTAAAATAATTAAGCCTTAACTTAATAATCAAGCAACTATTTTACTCATAAAATATTGTATGGCAAATAATATTGAAATAAACACATTCATTATAAGAAATTATAAGCCACTATAATATCTAAAATCAAAATAAACACATTTATTATAAAGTCCAATAAATCCAAAAGAAGACACAAATGTATCATCTCGAAACAAAATTAGGAAACAAAATTCCTAACATAAAAGTTTGCAAAAATAAAATAACATTATGACACTTATGTCAACTAAAAAAAAATCAGGATTCCGATGGACCCAACACAATCCTAGTTACTGGATCTGTCATCCTAACCATACGCATTATTTATAGGGGCACTCCATATGAGTAATCAGTTAACCATAGGCGATTCACTATACGCCCACTTCTGAGCACCATCTTAGATGGAGTGTTGCTCTAATACACTTCTCGTTTTGCTACCTTATATAAAAACTTAATTATGGAATCCTTATAATTTCCTTGCCAGCATTCAACAAATAAGCTCTGGAGTACCACATGGTAGCTAAAAGACTCACACATCACATCATAAAGTAACTTATGATTCCACCCCCTGTTTAGACGACCAACCCAAATATAGCCTTACATCTTCCTATGCATTTTGACTATATGATGCCCAATAGTATAAATATCATAACTCCTTGCCCTCTGATGAAACCTCATGCTGTGAACCTCACGCACTCGTGCATTGGCCAAAGCAACTCCTTGAGGAGTATGTGGAATCATAGGTGTCCTTATCATCGTCATATCTGTTACGCATAACAGTATATAAAAAAAATTTGTTAGTACACTCATATACAAACAAAAAATTGATTGAAACTCATTCCAATCAAATATAAGGACAAAATCCACATAATTAATTTTCAAACATATTTGAAAATTAAAGAAGGCAGAATAAAACACAATTTTCTTAAATTTTCACAAATATTTAAACAAAATAATTAATAAAAATAATTCTGTAACTCAAAAAAAAATTTTTAAAAAATCACCAAAAAAATCAAAAAAATTAAGAAAATTAAAATTAAAAAAAATTAGGCAAAATGGTGCTCGGAGGAGCCCTCATACGCTGATGAGAGTGGCTCTCACGCGCCCATGCACGATAGAGGTGCCACGCACAGGCAAAGCGCCTTTGCCATGTGGCACGACCCCACTGAGCCATGTGCATCCACGTGGCTGGACAATGTGACACGCGGCATCCAATTATTGGTCCACGTGGATGCCTCATGGACAAGGTAGACTAATAGATAGGACATGTGGCATGACTACAGACTACCACATGGCAACTGGTTATTTATCCACGTGTCGACATGTGGCATAACTCACAAGCCATGTGTCAGGACCGACATGGCACGTGGCAGCACCGTAGGCCGCGACATGGAAGCCAGGTTGCATGACATATCAAGCCATGTGGCTGGCCTCCCTTGTCACGTGTCAACCTGTGGTTGGCCCACGTGGTGCCATGTGGCACCCGATGGACCCCCTATTGCCATGTCATCCGACATGTGGCACCTCACCGTTATGCCACATGTCCTCCCCCTATTGGGGCATATGGCTGAGTGACATCTTACTCAGCATGTATGGCGCGGCGTGTGCTAGAGACACGCCCTCTGGCACGAGTCTAGCACACCGATGGCACGTGCAAGCCACGCACCGCCTTTTCGATGGTTTCAGGCTGTCGGATTTTTTCTAGGGGGTTTTTGGGGTCTCTGATTCCAATGGTATGGTCAAAAATTAAAAAAAAAATTCCACTAAAAATATTTATTACGAACTTTTAATTAATTATATAATTTCAGTGTCCAAAAAATCACATAAAAAATTTCTAGACCAAAATCAATAAAGAAACACAAACAGAATAGATCTGAAAGTATTTTAATTAACATATTAACATGTTTAAATGTTCACAAAAATACAGATCTACATATAAAATCATACCGGAACGCAAAAAAAAGGCTCTGATACCAATGTTAGAAAATAAGCCATGAAATTATCACGAGATGTAATCATAAATACCTCTCGTAGCGCTGCATCACAATCATCGAGATCGTCTCCCTTTTCGCATCACCGGTATCATTTTCACCCATATCTTGCTACACCTTGGGATGAAAACTAGATTTTCAAAAACTAAAAACGCAACAAGTAGAGAAAAAGTGCAAAAATATTTTGACAGAGTTTTGGTATGGAATTCTTTTCTTGCTTACTAAGAATAGAATTCGTAGCCCTATTTATAGGGCTCTCATTAAGGTAATTAAATTTTTCTTAATAAGAGAGAATTAAATTTGGCAATTACAATATGTAGTATAAGAAATAATATCAATAATTAATATATCAGTTACCTAATTTGAATTAGGTAACTGCCCATATTAATAACCTTCTAATTAAGACAAATTTCTAATTAAGAGGAATCCAAATAAGGAACTAATTCCATATTAATATTATTTTCTGTCTCGATATTATCACATAAATATCGGGGCCAATTTCTCATCTCGTGAGTCATGAGCGTAACCCTAACTCCTTCATTACCTAATACCTAAACCCATTTGTTATAAATATATTTGCAACCATCAAGTTGTAACATGTCACGTAATTTCCATTTAATATTTGCATCAAAATGTTACCTAACTTGAAATTCTCCAACTTTCTCCACTCAAAACTTCACTTGAACTTATTCTAAAGTAGAAGAGTTAGGCATGTAATTATTTTCGTTGCAAATATTAAATGGAAATTATCTGCCATGTTACAACTTGATAGTTGTAAACATGTTTGTATCAAATGGGTTTAGGTATTACGTAATAAATGCATTACTTGGATAACATAAGGGGTTTTTTTAGATTTGGGTTGATTTTGGAAAGAAGTTCGAAATTCAAAATTTGGTGCTATAGTGATTTTATTTAGGTCTTTGGTGTATCAAAAAATGGCAAAAAAGTTGTCGTTTTATGTCAAAGCGAGACCCACGACAATATCTCATCATCCTGTCAGAAAATGGCACTCTTACTTACTCTTTTTAATTGAACAAAATGACATCATTTTATTCACAGATTTGAAAATTTCTCGGTAGGGCCCGATCTGACTTTGCAATGCACACGTGGCTAGAGCATCCCATTCTTCAATTAAAAATGGGTCCCATAGAGAAATTCCATGCACACGCTGGCCTAGGCAATGCACATGTGGCTAGAGCATCCCGTTCTTCCTCGCTATCTACTATGCAACTATATGAAGTTTCTTTCTTTCCTTCTTTACAACTTTTCTTGTGCCAACAATTTTGCACATAATGTCCTTTCTTTTCACAGTTGAAACACTCAATATTATGTTTACGAGATCTGTAATTTTGATCATCTTATTAATCTTGACCTTGTCGAGCTCCCCCGAAGATGACCTTCGTCTTTTATGCTTTTTATCTCTCTCATTTTCATCATTTTTTCTTTACAATTACCTCTTGTCACTCTTCCTCTTGAAGATTTGAACTTCAAATACTTTAAACTTTTTGATCCATATTTTTCTTTATATCCCTTTTACTTACTGAACAAGACTTTCTCCTCATCCTTTAGTGAGACTTTACACATTTGGTGACCCAAGGTCTCTTGATTGACAAGAATATTTTTCAACTCTGTAAGAGTTGGTTCTTTGGCCCAACCACGAGTTGCAGTGACAATGGCATTATATTTTGGCCGTAAACCATGAATAATGATCCTCTTCATTCTTGTCTCCATAATTGCATTTTGAGGATTTAATTTTGATTCACAAAGTGATTTAAATTTTTTAAAATATTTGCTTACCGATATATTTTGTTGTGACACTGATAGGAGCTCATTTTCTAACCATTAAAGCTTTGCGTCTTTCGTCCCTAGTGAAGAGTGTTGCTAGACTACCCCAAGCCCCTTTCAATGCTTTTGCATCCTTGATATGGTGCAACAAACCATCCTCAATTGTCACCGATAGTACATGCATTGCTTTATTGGCTTTTGATAGGTGCCAAAGTCACCAAAAATAAATGTTATCTTTTCCTAACCAATTAAATTATAAATGGGGCAAGAAAGGGTCAAAATCCACAGAAAATAATACCAATTTAATTCTAACAACCAGAATTTTGACAAATAAAAATAAAGGGAATTTTTATAGACTAAGAATTAAAAATAATGAACTAAATTAAATAAATCAAAATATAGAAAATTAATTAAAATAAATTCAATGGATGGTAAATTTCAGTTAAAGGCATTCACAATACAGGATTCAATTTACTAATCATAAATGAAAAAATAATTTTTAAATCATACAATGGACCAGTTATATTTGTCGATTTTGTGCTTCCGACCAATCTTTTTGTATTAATGGATTAATCAAATAAGACTATAATTAATCCTTAGCCAATAAACAACTCTTAAACAAGCGAAAGAATTTAATCTATTGACACCATTAATACCAGTAATAAGACTCGACCTAAGCCAACCAACTTACAAGCGAGACTGATTTAAACCAAATCATGCATGTACTTACACTACAAAAAAACTGTAAATTAGCGACGGCATAATTTTCGTTGCAAAATTTGCGACGGATTCGCAACTGTTTTACAATTCCGTCATGGTAAGATTATTTTTCATTGTTTCGCGATGAAATAGCGACGGAATGAATAAACAGTCGCTAATTATTGGCGGCAAATGTACGCGCCAATTTTTGCGACGGAATTAGCGACAACAATACCGTCGCTAAATTTTTTTAATATTTTATTCCAAAATTAGTTTAAGAAAATTTAGCGACGAAATATTTAGTCGCTAATTTTGGAGGGAAAATTTAGCGCCTATTTTTGCGACGATTTAGCGACGAAATTATCTGTCGCTAACAGTATTATAGTTCGGTAAAGAATATTAGCGACAAATTTTGTAGTCACTAAGTCGTCGCAAATAAAATAAAAAATAAATTTTTATTCCATCACGTGAATTTTAATATAAATAATATGAAATGAATATTCTATTTTGGAATAGAAATTTGTAAATTATATTATGATGTAATAATAATTTTTTTATCAATTATCTCAAAATTTAAAGTTATTTATTAAAAAAATTTATATTTTTAATAATAATAATAATAATAAACTATTTTTTGCAATTATTATATAATTACATTATGAAGATTAATAAAAGTAAATATTTGTAAAATAGTAATATAAAATTTATTATCTTATTTTAAATAATTATGAAAAATTTTGTAATTTATTTATATTTTGTAAAATTTTGATCAAATATTAAATTATTAGAAATTTTAATTATATATATTTACCAAACCATTTTTAAATATAAAGATAAAATAATAAAAATGGACAGGAACATTATAATTTTTTAATTTTATTTTTTCTCTTACAAACGTATTAATTATAATTGTATATTTTTACATGTAATCTTATTATACCATATATTTAACTATTTTTAAAACTAACGAAATTGATATTTTTCTTCATATATCTTAATTAATTATGTATTCATTATGTGTGGTCATATAATTATCTATAATTAAATGAAAATTAGCATCCTAATGAATAAAAATAATTGTTCAATAAATTTCAACTTATTCTAGAAAATAAATAAATCTAAACTTATTATAATAAATATAAATATATCTCCCATTAATGAAATGAAACGATAAGATATATTTTCTCTTAATTAAGTATTTCAATTGATTAAATAATAAATCATTAATATTAGATCATTAATATTAGATCACGACCAATAACGGCTAGTCATTAATAGAATAACATTCATTGATTATAATGAATTTTTTAATGTCAATAATATTTGGGTTAGGCAACAACTATATAAGTAAATTAAACAATTAATGAAGAAGAATATGTTTGTTTATAGTGGTAAGACAACAAAACGTGGCTTAGATTCTTAAAATAATGAATAAAGAAAAATAATCAAATTTCCGGCTCCATCCACACTGATATTTCCCTTATAATTAACAGAGATAATTGATCATCAACTTTAAATTAAATCATCTTACCATTAAACGTTTAAATTTTAAGTTATATTGCCATTTAATCCAAATAAGTTATGTTGAACCTGCGTATTATTCTTGATAAACAATTTTTAACCAAGCAAAAGAAATCAAAATTTAAAAATAACTATGAAAATTACTAAATTTAAAGGCACAACACATCATCAGGTTTCTGAACTTTTTTTTTTTGCTATTGGATTTATAAACTTTCATTTTATCATATTAAATTATTAAACTTTTATTTTAATCTATATAAGTCTAAAATTAACCCAGCAGATGGATGGAAATAAAAATTTAAAAACATACTAGCAAAAAAAACACAATATTTGGATTTCAGGATGCATTTTGTCCCGTTGCTTTATTGAAATAGTATAAACACCCAAGTGGCTATATTGGTTTTTTCATTTAATATGTCAATTATGAACATAATGTGCATAAAAATAAGAATTTAAGAATCCAATGCTCAAATAATAATAATTAATAACTAATTTAAGAAATGTACGTCAGTTTACATAAGTTTATCCAACACTTCAAGTTCCCCATGCCCGAAACTTGCCTCTCTGAACATTGAAATTTCTGGTTTTGGATCGATATATCTGCCATATTTCAACCAAACTAATAAATCTCTCTCAGCTCAATAACTAATAATAATTTTTTCTTTTAATTTTATCACAAATTTCAATTTTAATTTTATTTGGTTATAAATTTAGAAACTGTTTTGCTTAGAAATTTAGGATTTTGAGTAGAGATGATCGCGGGACGGAGCGGGGGCGGGAAGGGCCTCCCCACCTACTGCCCCGTGCAAGGGGGAGGCGGGGGCGGGGCGGGGCGGGAACCAATAGTATTTTGGGGAAAAAATTCCCCCCGTCCCCGTCCCCGCGAGAATCCCCGTTTCCCGCATAAAAATATTTTTATTCTTAAAAAAAATTAATTATAACTAAAATATAATATTTAATAATTAATTATAATTGAAATATAATATTTAATAATTAAAAATATAAATTCAATTACAAATCAAACTAATATAAATTTTAATAATTGATAAAACTAAAATTAAATATAATTTAAAACTAAATTATATAAATATAATTAGATTTAATAATTAAATTTCGGGGGCGGGGACCACAATCCCCGTCCTCGTCCCGAATTCTAAGTCGAAAAATATTTTTCCCCCGTTTCCGTCCCCACAGGGGAATTTTTCGGGGATTCCCCGTCCTATTTGGGGCGGTTTCCCACCGGGGACGGGAATTTTCCGTCCCGTGATCATCCCTAATTTTGAGAAGGAAACAAATTACGATTTTGAACAATTTATTTGTTAAATTAATGGATTTTTAGATTAGATTAAAAAATTACTTGAAAATTAGACGTATTTGTTTTGGAATAAACTTACTTTTGGGCCATACCTTCCCGATTTCATTTTCATTTTTGTCTTTTAACAAACCCTAATTGCCCCTTATCTCTTTGCCTTATTCTCCTTTTTCTTTTCTCAGGTGGAGCTGCCATACCTCTTTTCTCCATATCTTCTTCAGAAGCAGACTCCTATTTGTCTCCATTTGAGGGGGGGCAAATCGAGGGCAAATCGAGCTACCATATCATCTTCTTTACATTTTTTCCATGAGCGAGTGTTCGGTGGTGAGGGTGGAGGGAGCTTTTCATCGTCAACAGCACCTCTCGAGCAGCGAGGTCTTCCACAGCGTTCATTCTGTCGGAAGCAGGTGTCGACTTCGGAAGGCAGAGGCGGTGGCAATGCGTGGAAAGCAGGGGTCTACTGTTCTCAGATCTGGTTTTGTCTACTATTCGTTACTCTCTCTCTCTCTCTCTCTCTTCATCTACTATATAAAAATGTTCCTAATAACCTGAATATTGTAAAGGAATTTTTTATTGAGAAATTAAAATTATCCATTATAGAAGGAATTCTTGCGTGTGCACACATTCTTATTACAGATGCTAATAGGGTGGGAAGTAAGCAACTAGCTTTGGCCTCTTGACTGTTCCCAGTGCTAAAACCCTCGGTGAGTGGGCTGGTGTAAGTATTATACACTTTGAAAAGTTTTTATTTATTTGTTTCTTGTTAGTATTAGATATGTTCTTGATCTTTCCATTTAATGGCCTCAACTAGTTTGCGGACGAGGTACTCTCGTATACTCTTTATTCTGCTAGTAGAATAGCATAAGGTTTTCATGGTTTTCTTTTTGTTGCCAACTAAGCTGAAAATATTCAAGCTAAATTAGTTAATTGCGATTGCCTACATGAAAGTGAAAACATGAAAATGGGGAAATTTGTGATGGATAAGTCCAGTGAGTGATTTCTAGTGTCTGCATATCTATTTTGGAAGCTAATTATTAGTTCTAAAAAGAATATAATGTAAATTGGGTCTGTATGTGTACTTAGTAATCCAATCGCATATTGAAAAGATTTGCATGATTTGTAACAACTGCAGTTTGAGAAATCATATTTATCCACTCATATGTTTGTGAATGTGATAATTGGCTTTGGGGTATTAATAGCATGCCTCATTTTTTAGTTGTTCAGGAATTGTGTACTATGATAGCGAAACATTGTATCTCAGTTTTTAGTTGAACTTAAATGATTCTATTTTTTTCTTTTTAAATTAATCTAATGATTAGTTTAGTTGTATGTTCTAAATTGTTATTAAAACATGATTGTTTCATGAGTTTGTAATGTCTGACACTTTGCTGATCATGGGACAGTTGGGAGATTCTTGCATTCTTTGTTACTGAAATGATAATGGAAATGTCTACCAGTAGAATTTATTCTCAGCTGGTAAATGAATATGAGAGATTGCGATTTATTAGTTTTTCCTTGTCAGCCTACCTGGCCTAGAGGGATTGATATCATTTTCTTGTTCCAAGCGTAGAATTTAGGATTGTCTTTGGGCAACTAAAGTGGTGTTTATGAGATCAATGTCATAGGCTTCAATTGGGATTCCTTAATAATCCTTTTGTTCTATCTCATTTGGATTATGTTGGCCGTTATAGATTCTTGGTGTGCAGTGGAATTCATATGCTTCTAGTTTCTGGATACTGTTTCTTATCTACAAAACAAGGACTTGTTCTTTGAATTGCAAAACAGTTGGCTCTCTGTTTTCCAAAAAGTACCACTGATATAAGTTGGTTGTGTGAATATGAAAATTTGTCCCGGCAGGCAAATCCAAGAAGAAGTGAAATGACTAAAGTGTGCTCATGTGGCTTATATGGCAAGTCGGGAACCAAACATTGGGATTGCTGTATAATATTTTGTTTTTTTTGACTGAGGGCCAACTTTTCCATTGTTGTGATATTTTTTTTGAACTCTGAATGAGGGACCAGATTGTTTTTATGTGGCTTACATTACAAGCCACTTAAAGTTCATGACTTGGTGCTTTTGTTTTACTGTGTATGAGAAGTTCATGAAATAAATTGCTGATATTTACATGACAATTTTTCTAGTCTTGATTTAGTAGTGCAAATATTACTGGTTATTGTGTTTTCTCTTGTAAGCTTCATGACCTGAGCTTGGATTTACTTTCAAGTATTTGCTTTGGTTTTTGCTCTTTAACAGAATGTATTTATTATAATTTACTTATTTGCCAAAACATCTAAAATATTATTCTATACTTTGTGTAGTATCTTCGAATGGAAAATGGCTCTTGTTATGTGTGTGGTGTCCATTATTGCATCCATGGATTCGGTTAGTTTCTTGTCGACATAATTATTGGTGTCCATTATTGCAGCAAGAAGACGAGGAGATGAGTCAATGATTGCAATCCTTTCTGATGTCCCTCTTGCCTTCTTTGCCAATAAAAAAGTAATAAACTAAAATGAAATCATGCATTTTCCATAAGAAACTTTGTTTCTGCCTCGTGGCTTCACGAACTTCTCATTGAATTCAACTTGTAATATTTTTTGGATTCTCTAATAACCACCTTAGAGGTTGTCTTGGATAATATTAAGGTAATACTTTATTATCTCACAAACATCATGCTATTTTGCTGCAGTTCTCCTCTATGATTTTGCTAAATTTCTTTTGGCTTTCCCCTGATTTTTCTAATGAATTTTTTTTTCCGTCTCTAAACTTCTAGGATCTTGCACACCTGACCAGTTTTTTTCAAAGCAATTGTGGAATTACAGTTGAAGAGAAGTAGCTTTCTGTCAGTGACCGTAATTGGGGAGAGGTTGACTTAAATGGTTGGTGAACTTATGCCTTGTATTGGATTCTTTTTAATTTCTTAGAACTAGGTTTTCTTACAATGGTTAGTACATAAAGTTTATGTTTTGTCTTTAAACGTTTTGTCTTTATCCAGTTTCAATCAGTATACCGTAATACAGAGCATGCCCATCTCACAAAGATTGACCTTATTGTCCCTCCAAACAGAGCATGCCTATTGAGTTGCGGGGTATCAACTGGTAATAACACTTGATTAATATGTTAGTTTGTTTTGGGATGGGGATTTTATGTCTTGACATGATTTTATATTACAGGTGTTGGTGCTACCTCAAACGTTATGTCTTTACCTACAAGAAACATTTTTTGTATACCTAATATATCTAAGAGACTGGAAATGCACTAGATGCACCAGTGAAATATTCGACAGTGGAATTGCTTGTTTTTTTAGTTGAATCGAAGTGCCTTAGCCTGTAAATTCCAGTGCTAGCTTTCTCCGGCACCTCCCATTCAATGGTTGCTAAGCTAGTGAATTAGGGAGGCGTATGAAGTTGAGATTGACGCCTGAGATACTTTTTATAGAAGATGAATCCTTGGAGAGAGGAAGCAGGGTATACACTTCACTCTTTTTTTGGGTTTTTTGTTATGTGAATAGTGCTTTACACGTATATGTTCATCTCCACAGCTATGAAAGTCTTGAAATTATACATGTCTATGATTTAGTTTACTCATTTGCGTGAAGTTTTTGATATGAGTTAATTATACAAAGTAAAGATCTATTCCATATGAAATGGTAAGAAAGAAACATCTTGGTACACTACTACAATTTTTATGTCCTATGATGAATCTAGTTTTTGGTTACATTCCTTACATTTTGTGTTCTCGTTTTCCTGCATAGTACACTCATCTGTGATTTCATTTGGCATAGAGAATACATAAGGTGTAATAGACTTATAATCATCTGTAAAGTTTAAGTCCTTGTGAGAAATGCTTAATCAACTCTTATATAAAATTTATTGTATAGAATTTGTTTCTGTATAGATGCTAATTTATTGTATTGATATGTTCATGACATATTGTCTTCCATTTATGTTTTTTCCCCCTTTCTTTCTTGTTTTTGCTAGCCTAAATTTTGCAACTGCTTTAATAGTTGTTACTTTTGCTGATTAGTTGTTAGAATCTGATGTGTATAATTCCACGAATGTATGGCCTTTGTATCAATTCGTTATTAAAATATTATTTTTATATCCTAATACTCATTTATTGTTAGCTGCATTATGCCTATGATACTCGTGCTTGGCAAGTTGTAAAATTTTTGTTTTTTCTGCTTATGCACTTTTATGTTTGCTTTATCTTCATATTCTCTTGTTTTCATATCAATATTGATCTTTAAATGTGCAGTTACCACGGCTATACAATGTGTACAAGCAAATGGGGATAGTTAAATCTTTTCAGAATATTCTTGATAATATTTTTATTCCACTATTTGAAGTCACAGTCAATCCAAGTTCTCATCCTCAAATATTGGTAAAGAGGGACTGTATTTAGGCTTAGGGTATATTACTATAATAATATTAGTTAGGAGCTAATTCTATATTTAATAGGAAATTGTAAAGATTTAATTTGTTATTAATTTTAGGAAAATTGATTGTATAAACAATATTTCGTTTCATATATTATTTTTTATGTTAACTGTATATTTGTAATGAATTCATTATAAATTATATATATGAAAATATAAGATTATTATTTTTATTTGCATCTATTATATTTGAATTTTATAATATAAGATTATTATTTACAGTGTACGGGATAAAAATTTAAAAATAGATCAAAAGAAAAATTTAAATTATGCAATAATTTAGTGACGCATTCACGACAGAAACTGTCGCAACTGTGTAAACATTAGAATTTAACAAATAATTAGCGACAAACATTTCGTCGCTAAATTTTACTGAAAATTTATAATAAGCGACGGAATTAGCGACAGAAACTTTCGTCGCTAAATATTATTATAATTCGGCAACTAATTATGAATATAAGTTAGCGACGGAAAAAAATTAGCGATGCATGTTTTGTCGCTAAATTAGCGACTAATTTGTTTTCCGTCGCTAGTACATTTGCGACTGGGCTTTTAGCGACTGTTCGTAACGGTGTCGCTAATTTAATTTAGCGACGGAATTTTCCGTCGCTAATTAGCAGTTTTTTTTGTAGTGTTAATATAATAGCCCTTTTGAGTGAAGCTATAGTAATTGCTACCTGTTATTGATTTCACTAAACAATTACAAATTTAACAAATTCAATTAACTCTATATTATCTAATTAAATGCACAACGAACTCTTTTTGTACCCTTAATAAATAATAATCGAGATATGATTTTCCTAAATCACAGTAAATAACATAAACATTGAAAGAATTTAAAAATAGAAATTAAAGTGAAACAATCTCACAGCATAAAGAATCTTGGCTTTGGATTAATCTTTAACTAAAATAAGGAGTTCAACCATACATAGCCATGGAGAAAATTCACAAGATAAAATTAAAGCTAGACTAAGCAAAAAGCCTGTTACAGATCTGAAGTAAAAATGTAATGAGGAAGAAGATTGATTCAATTTGTCCTTTCTTACCTCCTAAAATTTCTCCAAAATAGGAAAAGTAATAGAATTCTACCCAAACTTGGAAATTAAAATAAAATATCTAATAAAATCCAAATGTGCTAAAAATACTGCCTTTTATTTCCTAAAATAAAAGGTGGAGCAGAGGTGGCAGCCAAGGTAATTCACGCACAAGTCAATCTTTATAAAATATTCTACACTGTCAACATTCCTTTAGTCTTGGGCAAGCCTAAGCCTTGACCTTGCCTTCCTGCCTTGGGGAAGGCTAACAGATAACTTTGTCTCTCATCAGCTCTTTACATCAAAATTGCTTTATAAATTCAATACTTTTTCATATTAGTTCTAATCAGCCTTAAAAACACATCTTTTCGAAAATTTGATTCTATAGTAAGCAAAATCTAGAAACAAGTAAAAAGTCTCTAAAATTGGCTAAAAAAATGCAAAATATTAAGCATAAATCAGTTAAGAACATGTATGTGTAGATTATTATTTAAAAACAACAACTAACAATATTGAAATATAAAGAAATTGCAAAATTTTCTCAAGCAGCACACTAGTAGATATCTTCACTGAACCTCTACCAACTTCAATTTTCAAAAAACATATATTTGTGTAGTATTGGAATGGTGTCAGGTTAAGAAAATGTTGTAATGATTGTATTTTTGAGGAAAAATATATTGCCTATGAATATTGTATTATTTTTCTTTTGGTAAATTTTTATCCTATCAGTTTTTTAACAAAATTTTAAAGAGTCACATTCGTAGTTTATAATCATCCAAGGAAAAGTGTTATAATAAATATCAAGTAGTTGGATGACTATTAAATTCTATCGCTTAAGTAATTGGAGGACAATTGAACTCTATCACTTCTACCAATTTGAGTAAAAGTCTAACTTTTCGATTTTATATTTATAAATACCTCAATACGGTTATTTAGTTAATATAAAAATAAATAGAAAATTTTTCACTCATATTATCTCTGTCTTAATTATATATTTGTTTTATTTATTTATTTTTATCTTTTCTATTTATATACGATATCTACCACTTTTTCAACAAACTTATTTTATATAGCATTTTCATACTAACTTGGTTAACAAAAAATTGAGATAAGAGTTAAATTTACTGATAAATATTGAAAATAATTTAAATTTGTCTTAAAATTGTTTGTTATAAAAATGCCGTTATAAGTTTTTAAAATGACTCATATTTGCTCTTCATTATAACAGTAAAGGTAAAATTTTGAAATTCGAAACAAATCAACTGTTAAAACTGCAAAATCGAGAACACCGATCTTGTTAAGAATAAAATCTAAAAAATGTTAAGCCTCAAACAAAAATGATTGAACTGAGACCCAATTGATTTTTTTTTTTTTAAATACATAATTTTATATGCAAATCTACATATTTTTCCTTCATAATCTCTTACATTCTCATGGGTAATTGTTAGAGCATCTACAATGGTAGATTCCCAAGCCCCACTTATGCGAAACCCATTTTAGTGCCACATAACACACAGTGGGACTTGAAATAAAATAAAACTCTCTCTTCTAATCGCGAGTTTTAGGAGTGAGAAAAAATATATGATTAATCGTAAAATTAATCCAAAATTAAATCGATTTTTACAATTAATTGATCTGATAGATTCGATTACGATTTTAGTTTTTGAGTACTTGTTAACTTTTAGTTCACGGTTAATTGGTTTATATATATATACATATATAATTTTTATTTTTATACATTAAAAATTTTCTTTTATTTGTTCTATTTCTCTATAAAACTTACATAAAATAATATTTTAAAATATATTTAAATTATATTTTTATTTGTATACCTTAATTTTATATATATATATATTGGTGTTTATTATTTTACTTAATAGCATTTAATTACATTCTTTTATTTCGGAGTTTATATTTTAACATTTAATATTATCCAAAATTTTATTTGACTTAGTATTAAGTACGTTAATTTCCAACAAATATTAAATATATTTTATAATATTAATTATTAATTTGTTAAATATGAATTTTGGCTAGTAAATTATGTTTATTTATGACTTTTATTAATTTTAAATTATTTTACACATTTGAAATTGAATTAAATTTTATCTATTTTTTATAATTTTATATTATAACTTTTCATGTTTAACCAAATAGAAAAATAGAAACCGATTGACTGATTAACTAAATGTAACGGACTATTTAATAGTTAATAATTTTAAAAAAATTGATGTTAATAAACTGGTTAATTTTTTTATTCATGGACCGGTTAACTAATCTATACTTACCCCTAGTGAGTCTCATTTGTTGTCCCACATAATTTTGTTATTAAAAAAAATTAATACATTTATTGAATAATTTTTTAATTTAAGTTTTTGTTTGGATTAGATGTATTATATATAAATAATATATATTAAGAATTATTAATATTAATTAAATAACATAAAGTACGTGCACTCTGCTTAAAAACTAATTGATTTTAATGCTGATAATATTGTTTGAAACATAATTTAATACAATAAAACAAAGTACGCGTACTCCATTTTAAAACTTTTTTAATCGGGTTGGATAAAAAATATTTTTAATATTTAAATTTTTGGAATTATTTTATTTTAAAATTAATTTTCAATAAATAACTTTACAATTTTAAATTTAGTTAATATTGAAATCGTATCTTATCAGAAAGGATGAGTGAAAATTTTAATGTATATTTCAGTAAAAATAGAATTTTTGAATTGAAATTTTAAAGGGAGGAAAAAAAATTAATATGGTAAACTAAATAGAAAGACAAAGAAAAGAAAAATAAAATAAAATAAAAATAGAAAAGTAAATAATATAAAATCATAATTGATAATTTATTAATAAATTTGAAGTTGGATCGGTTCCTCTAATTTGGCATCCATTCTAATTGTCCCTGTAATATGTATAGAATTACTTTTATTTGAATATCTTGAATTTTGAATTTATAGAATAGGTATATATATCACCCTAAAGTTAAAACTATAACAGAAAATAACTTAAAATAGAAAAGAATTTTGTAGCAGCAATATTACAATATAGTAAATAATTAATATAAATTAGGAAAATAAATACAACGATATCATATTTTATCATAACTAATCAAATCATGTATATTAAATTCTATCAACCCTTACAATTAAGAAGATGAACCGAGCATGGATAAAGGTTTGTTGAAGACATCAGGAACTTGATTCACGAGCACATAAACTCTTTCACCATTCACCCTTGCTAATATACTCTATCATATTACGTACCAGAACAGACCATATATGTACCAAATTATTTGAAAAGAAAGAAAAAAAAAAGAATTGCTTTGTATTTCATCATTGTTATGTTTGAAGAATTATAAGATCACTGATACAAACTTGTCCTCAATATATACATGTTATCTAATCTTCTTTTTCCTTTAACATAAATATACCTAAAAACAGATGTGTTCAACAAGTTCAAGGACAGAGATGGCAAGTTCAAGTCATCCCTAGAAAAGGATGCTAAAAGGTATGCTGAGTGTTTATGAAGCGGCCCATCTAAGTCTACCTGGAGAAGACATTCTAGATGAAGCCTTGACTTTCAGTAAGCAGTACTTAGAGTCATCGGCAATGGAGTCGTTGCCTTATCTTAGAAGACACATAACCAACGCCTTGGATCAACCTTTTCACTATGGCGCGCCAAGGCTAGAGGCCAAGAAATTCATTCATTTGTATGAAGCCCCGAATGAAACACTACTTTTGTTTCCCAAGTTGGATTACAGTAGAGTACAGTTACTACATCAACAAGAGCTAAGACACTTAGCAAAGTAATTTTCGGTGTTTCTTCTTCTTCTAATGCTTTTTTACTATTTTCTTGGAATTAATTTCCGTGTGTTTAATTTTTATGTTGAAGGTGGTGGCAGGGCTTGAACCTTGCAAAAAACGTTCCTTATGCAAGAGATAGAATGTTGGGAATTTTCGTTTGGGGAGTTGGCGTTGATTTTGAGCTTGATTATGCCCATGCTCGATCTATTTTTGCTAAATTTTTTTTGCTTGGATCACTCCAAGATGATACAATTGATGCATATGCCAGTATTGATGAAATTCATCTATTTGCAGATGCAGTTGAAAGGTTTGTATGTATTATTTATTCATACTTTTCCACTCGGATGATAATCCGAATGTTTTTGTTTTCATGTGTCAGGTGGGACATGAGCTGTGTTGATCAATTGCCAGATTACATGAACATAATCTGCAAATGGATCCTAAACACATTTTCTGAAATTGAGGACCAGTTGAAGGTGAAAGGAAACGGTTATAAAGCTGAATACGGAAAAAAAGTTGTAATATACTAAATTTACTGTTTTTATATGAATGGACATGATGCCTTTGTGAATGAAAAAGAGTAGTTCTTCCAGTTGGGAGATGCTAGATATATCTTATAGGGAGAGAAGGATCGATGTCTGATCAGGCGAGGCCACACTTAATCTTGTGAGTATTACCAGGATCAATTGATCTTTTTTAATTATTTTTATTTTTATTTTTATTTTTAATAATGTAGTTTCAAGAACTAGCAAGGGGAAACTACGTGGAGGCCCTATGGCGTGATGAGAGCAAAGTGCCATCTTTTGATGAGTACATGCAGAATGGATACTTCACCTCTGAAGCGCCTCTTGCCACCATTCCATCTTTTATGGGAGCTCAAAAAATTAAAGGAACTAAGGAATTTGAATGGTGCAATTATCAGTATAATCAACGATATTGCTACTTACAAGGTAGGGTATCTTAAATTTTTTAATTAATTTCATTTACAGCTACTAAATTTATATTCTAATAAAATTAATATTATAAAAAAATATTTATCTCAACTTTTTAAAAATTACAATTAATATTATTTTAACTTTAAAATCATAATTCCAATATAAGAGGTGGTTTTTTTGAAAGTAGTGTATTTTAAAAAAAATTGAAATTTGGTGCTACAGTAAACACAATTACAAAAATAGGGTGATGGAAACCGGCATGTACTAGAGCCGGTATTTGACCATGTGGGCTCCACGCTGTTTGACTAGTAGTTGCTAGAAACCGGCTTCAAATGAAGCTGGTTTTCATCAAACGCAGATTGGATACCGGCAGTGAATAGTACCGATTTTTGGCATGTGTCAGCCCTCCGTCGGTGAATAGTAGACATGCAAACACAATTTTTTTAACTTAATCAATACATACATATGTTTAATAATTATTTTTTTAACATATAATCTTTTCATACTAGTTAAATAGACTACATAATATAAAAAAAATTAAGCCATAAAATATATCTACCATCAAAAAAATCAATAATTTATACATATAAACTAAAGATATTTTTCTAAATTAAAAAAAAAAAACTTACCTTTGTTGTAATCTCAGCCATCTTTCAAGTTTTAATGTATAATTAATATGACCACCATTAATTGCATTGTTCATTGATTTTTTTATTTTTTATTTCATGATTAGATCCGGTGATTAGTTTCATATATACCATTATATTATAACAATTACAAAGTCATATTACTTAGATTTAAGGGGTAACTAAATCAAAAGAAATACAAACCTGAGGCACCATATTACATATTTGTATTATTATTATTAATTTCTTATCATTGACCCCTCGATATTTGATCTGACTTTTTCAAACTCATGGTACCGATTAATTTAGAGTTAAAAACTATCAAATTCATAACTGGAGGCGATCATTTTAACAATTATGCTCCATGCATAAAATAAAAATTGAATTAAAGAAATTCAAACTTCTTAACAATATTTAATAAAAGAAAAATCATACTTTTATAAAATATTTTTAGAAGCGAGAAAATGATGTAATTTAATTACGATAACATGAAAAAATAGTTAAAATTGTAAATGATTTGTAGGTGTTGATTATCTTGAAGTATATTTTATTATAACAAAGGTGAGTTTTTTTTTTAATTTAGAAAAATATCTTTAGTTTATATATAAAAATTATTAATTTTCTTGATGGTAGATATATTTTATTGCTTAATTTTTTTATATTATGTAGTCTATTTAACTAGTATGAAAAGATTATATGTTAAAAAAAGAATAAATAATTATTAAACATATGTATGTATTGATTAAGTTAAAAAATTGTGTTTGCATGTGTACTATTCACTAGCGGAGGGCTGACACATGCCAGAAATTGGCATTATTCTAACGAAAATCGATTTCATTTGGAGCTGATTTCTGGCAACTACCAATCAAACAGCATGGGGCCCACATGGTCAGATACCGGCTCTAGTACAAGCCAGTTTTCATCACCCTATTTTTGCAATTATATTTACTATAGTATCAAATTTTGAATTTTTTTTTTAAAATACACTACTTTCAAACAAAAACCCCATATAAGAGCACTAATATGACAATACATGTCAAATTAAAACAGTTTATGTATTATGTTCTAAAAAGTTTCATATGATATGAAATAGTTTAAGCAAACATGGGTTGGTATATCAAAACTTTGACATTGAATATATAATTTTTTGGTCAAATTAATTTTAATTGAAATATTTTTGTGGGACAAAAAATTTTGTATGACTGAATCGATGTTAAATTATAAATTAACAGCAAATCCCTTATTTTCCATTTGTTTTTGCATACATATCTACTTATAATCAATTTTATATAAAAAAATAATGATAGACTGACCGAAAAAGAGGAAATGTAGTATCAAGTATCGAATGTTATATGAAACAATTGTTAAGACTGCCAAACATTATCTTAACTCTATATTAGTATGATATTGTCCGCTTTGGACCAAGTCCGCACGGATTTATTTTTGGGTTTCTCCCAAAAGGCCTTATACTAATGGAGTTAAATGGATATTTTATATTCAAGGTGTTTTTTCCTTAATTTTTCAATGTGGGATTTGGGTTGTACCCCAACAATCTTCCCCTTAAACCAAAGACCACACGGCTTATATCCTCCTTTCAAGCAATAATCAATTTGATCCGTCAAATCATCTTTCATTGTCGTTATCAACCAACAGGATACATCACCTGACCACCATAATATCAGGAAGACTTTCAACACAAGGCACCAAATACGAATCTCAAATCGTGAGATCGTACCGAGGGTCTCCAACACAATGCAGTCCACTATTTGGGACCGTTTCTAAACCATGGCTCTGATATCACTTGTTAAGATTGCCAAACATCACCTTAACTCTATATTAGTATAATATTATCCGCTTTAGGCCAAGCCTGCACAGATTTATTTTTGGATTCCTCCCAAAAGGCCTCATACTAATGGAGTTAGGTGGACACTTTATATTCAAGGTATTTCTCCCTTAATGGGCAGCCATATATTCAGCTTCCAATGAGGATAATGAAGTATAGGGCTGCTTCTTTGAACACCACAAAATGGCATTTGATCCAAGCATGAACAAATACCCAATAGTACTCTTGCGATCATCAATAGAACTTGCCTAATCACTATCCGAAAAACCCAATAATTTTAAATTATTAGAATTAGAGTACTACAAATCATGAGAACATGTCCCCTTTAGATATTTGAGAACTCTTTTTGCTGCACCATAATGCATTCTGCCAGGACTTTGCATAAAGCGAGACAGCTGACTTGTAGATTACAAGATATATGGATGACTATTTGTGAGATAAAGCAAACTTTCAACTAAACTTCAATACAACTAAGCATCAACCTTTTCTTCTCCATCATGTATACTGAATTTTTGATTTGCAGTCATTAGAGTTCCAACTGCATTACATTCTTTCAAGTTGAATTTCTCCAAAAGATCTTTCATATATTTTTGCTGAGAAATAAAAATTGCAGCTTCGGTTTGTTGCACTTCTAAGCCCAAGAAATAACTCATTTGACCTAAGTCTCACATTAGAAAATTAAGGGAGAAACACATTGAATATACAGTATCCACCTAACTCCATTAGTATGAGGCCTTTTGGGAGGAATCCAAAAATAAATTCGTGTGGGCTTGGCCCAAAGTGGACAATATCATATTAATATAGAGTTAAGGTGATGTTTGGCAATCCTAATAAGTGGTATCAGAGCCATGGTTTGGAGACAGTCTGAAATAGTAGACTGTATTGTGTTGGAGACCCTTGGTATGACCTCATAATTAGAGATTCGTATTTGGTGCCTTATATCGAAAGTCTTCCTGATATTGTGGTGGTCAGATGACGTGTTCCGTTGGTTGATAATAGCGGTACAAGATGATTTAACGGATCAAATGGATTATCGCTCGAGGGGAGAACATAATTTATGTAGTCCTTGGTTTGAGGGGATAATTTTTGGGGTATAACCCGAGTCTCACATTGGAAAATTAAGGGAGAAACACCTTGAATATAAAGTGTCCACCTAACTCTATTAGTATGAGGCCTTTTGGGAGGAACCTAAAAATAAATTCGTACGAGCTTGACCCAAAGCGGACAATATCATACTAATACAGAGTTAAAGTGATGTTTGGCAGTACTAACAAGATATCAATCCTTTCATACCAGGCCCGTGGTGCTTGCTTAAGGCCACATAGTATTTTCCTCAATTTGTAAACCTTTATTTCCTCTCTTTTAACTTTATAACCTTTAGGCTACTGAACATAAACTTCTTCTTCCAAAAACCCATTTAAAAATGTTGACTTAACATCAAATTGATAAACTTTTCATTTGTAGTTAGCAGCAATTGACAAAATAGTGCGAATAATATCAAATCTAGCTACTGGTGAGAAAATTTCTTCAAAATCAATACCTTTACATTGCATATAACCCCTTGCAACTAAACAAGCTTTGTGCTTTTGGATTGAACCTTCCGGTTTGAATTTCAGCTTATACACCCATTTTAGCCCGATGACTTCCTTCTCCTTTGGTAGGTCGACCAGCTCGCAAGTCTTATTTTTCTCCATTGCCTTCATTTCATCATCCATTGTGTTGCACCACACATGTTCAGCAACTTGCACAAGTTGGCATATTTCAGTCTGCTCATAAATCTCTATCGGTGATCTCCAATTTCTTAGAGGCATGCTTGAGGAGGAGGAACTCGGTGATGTTGAACTTGAGAAATTTGAGATTGAACCAGGTATTGGAGGGCACAAATTTCCACCATCATCATTTCTATTTCCTTTCGTTGCTTTATGGTTGATAAACTCATCATCCTCTTGAATGATTGCATCATATTTCTGTAGTTCATTCCACTTCCATGCACTCTTTGAATTTCTATCATGAAATGCCTCAAATGGTGTTTGACGTGACAATGTTGAAGTTGGACTACAATTGAGCACGTACGCTGCTGTATGAATTGCTTCTGCCCAAAAACTTATAGGAAGACATTTGCCTTTCAATATACTCTTTGCCATTTCAACAAGATTTCGATTTTTCCTCTCAGCCATCCCATTCTGTTGGGGGGTTTAGTAAGCTGTCAATTGCCTTTGAATGCCTACCTATTCACAAAAACTATCAAATTCTGAAGACACGAACTCACCACCACGATTTGTCCCCAAGACTTTTATTGCATTTTCACTTTGCTTTTTAATAGAAGACTTGAATTTCTTAAAGATTGAGAACACCTTAGAATTTTCTTTAACAAAATAAATCCAAGTCATTCTACTGAAATGATAAAAAAAAATCACAAAATACCTGCTATTGTTGAGAGAAAGAGTTTGCATGGGTCCACAGACATCGGCATGAATTAACTCAACTGGCTTTGAAGCTCTCATGTTGCTACTCTTTGGAAAAGAATCTCTATGTTGTTTTCCAACCACACAACTTTCACATACAACATCAATATGCCTTATCATAGGTAACTTATTCACCAAATGTTGATTAGACAATAAACTCAGACTTTTAAAGTTGAGATATCCATATCTATGATGCCATAATCAGCTATCGTCTTCCAATGAGGCTGCAAGCGCCTTCTTTTCATTATCGTTAACAAGTGGAAACATGTTGTTTATCGATATTGGAACTTTAAGTAGCAAATTCTTCTTAGTTTTATCGGTGAAGATAGCACATGAGAAATCTTCAAAAAGGAATAAGTAACCTTCTCTCAAAAATTACCCAACACTCAACAAGTTTGAGTTTAAATCCAGAACATAAAGAACATCTTTAATGCAACAACCTTGGCTAGAATTCAACTTTACCACTCCTTTTCCCTCCATGTTACAAATCATGCCATCAACCGTTTTGATCCGTGTTTTAGCTGACTTGTTCAAGCTAATAAAAGCCTCCAAATTTGCAGTCATGTGACTGTTACTACCACTACCCATATACCACACATCTGAATTGCAAACATCAGTAGCATAACAAGCGAGAAATAAACTTTTTATTTCATCTTTATGCTTTTCCTCAACAAAAATTTGCTTGCTTTTCATCCTTTTGTTTTAAGCGACAATATTTTTCTATATGACCAGTTTTGTGACAATAATAACACTTAAACTTATGATTTTGAGTTTGGCCATCATCATTTAAGTGTTGTTGTCTGTCACTTTATCGTCCACTTCCTTTATATCCTCTGCCACCTCTTTTCCCTCGATAAGAGTGACCTCCACGATTGTAGTTGCTGCCACTACGATCATGCCCAACTTCATTATCCTTTGAAAAATTCAGTTTGGCTTGAAATGCCTTCTCGGTAGCATTCTTTTCGTAGCTTTTATGCCCATCTTTATGGGATTGCAGAGAGCCTAAGAGTTCATCAATGGTTAAGACTGTCAAGTCTTTTGACTCTTCTATGGCAGAAACAGTAGACTCATATTTTCTCATCAGACTACGCAATAGCTTCTCCATAACTTTTTTATATTTTGTTTGCTCACCATACTTCCTCATTTGATTAACTATGACCATAAGATTGTTGGAACAGTCATGTATAGACTCCCCTTCCTTCATTCGAAAGCTTTCAAACTGTCTACAAAGTGTTTGAAGCTTCACTGTAAGAACCTTTGTTGTGCCTCTTGATACCCGTTCTTGAGTGCTTCCCATGCTTCTTTTGCTTTTGTTGTTGCTTAAATCCGAGAAGAAAAAACGGCATCGTCTACGGCTTGTTGGATAAAGAAAAGAGCTTTGGCATCCTTCTTTTTCTGATCTTTCAAAGCTTTGGCTACTAAACCTTCTTCACTGTAGCCTTTCTCTACCAACTCCCATAGGTCTTGAGAGATAAAGAGAGTCTTCATCTTTGTGCTCCAAACATCGTAATTGCTGCCTTGAAAAACTGGAATCACAGGTTGTGAGATGTTCATTCCATTTGAATTGCTTGCCATCAGAAAAAAAAATGGTTTACAGGCCTCAGTACAGGTTCTGATACCAGATATTCGAAATAAAAGAATTTAAAAACAAGAAGCAGAGGAAGAGAGAACACTTAGAAAATTGATGAACTGACATTTATTTTATTTAGCTGCAAACATCTTAAATACACGTAGAAACGTAACTGAAAATACGTAAATAAAGGAACAATCCCACTACTAGCAAAACTCTCCTAAAATTAAGACACCTACTAACAAACCCATAAGACTAGGACTCTTAGCAACAAATTATTGACTGATTAAAAACTACTAACTAAAACAAACAACTACTAACTTATTAACTTCTAATTAAATCTGATTTTTTGCATTAGACCGTAACAACAATATGGAGTAGTTGAGGAGGAGGAAGCAATTAAACAACTGCAGAGAATGATGTCTGATTGCAGGAAGCAAATCAATGAGGAAAAGATGAGGCCAACACAAATCTCAGTTGATCTCATGCGAACGGTCAACGCTGTACGCTTTACAATTGCTACTTATACGTATGGAGATTTGTATGGAGATGGGTATAGTAAACCTGAACAAATGAAGAACTTGGTGCAAGAATTGCTCATTGATCCGATTTCAATTTGATCCCAAATAAATGGTCCGAAGTATTGGCATGTAAGTTGAATAATTTCTATGTGCTGACAGCATTTCTTATTTTTTAGGTTTTCGTTTTATTCATATTACATCTTCTGTTTCAAAGAGAAAATGTCCGCATTAATAATTTGACACATTAAAACAAAATGAACTGGATAAGAAACTAGAGCTTGAAATCAGAGTAAAAAAAAAGAGGAAATTACATAGAATACCACTTTTTTTACTTTGATTTTTAAAAATACCTTCATCAGTTTTTAAGTTTTAAAAATACCACTTTTTTAATTTGTATTTTTAAAAATACATCTTTTTATTTTTATCCTACTTCTGTCCCTTTTTCTATCACCCAGAAATACTAAAATACGGCTTCATCGTGATGATGTTTTCTTCTTTCGATGGGCCCTTACTCCTCTTCATCCTCCTCTTCTTCTTGTTGTAACCAAGACTGTATTCAGAGGATCAAATATGTTAAACAGCGTCATGAGAGTTCTACAGATCTTAAGTCTCTAGAAATCCAGGTTTGTTCACTTAATTTTATTCTTTAGTATGTGTATTTCTATTCTTGATTTTGGATTTATTTATGAGCTATTATTGCGTGAAAATTGTTAAATAACAGTGAGGATTACTTTCTTTGTTGGAACCACAGGAGATTATTGTCCGTTCACTTCTCAATGGAAACGCAAGTACACGGCGTTGATTTTCACTTTCTTTCCATTCGCTTTCTAGTATGATTGATTAAACTTTTTCGTTTTCTTTTTTTGGGTTCTTTTACTTTTTCAAGTTTTTATGATTGTGTTCTGTATTTCTGTAATCGTTTTATTCTAAAACCAACCCACTTTGACTTTTGGAGATTTGATGCAGAATTGGTTTTCTCCAAGTGAAGCAACTTCTATTTCTTTTTTTTTTAATTCGACGGGTTTCCAAATTCTTTTAGTTTTTGTGTTTTGGGGTTTCAATTTTATTGATTTTCTCATCAATCAACCACCGCCGGCTCCCTGCTACTTTTTCCTCTATCACTTTCCACGGAGAGAAATGTGATTGCAGAAAGAAAACAAGCACAGGATGCAAAGTTCATCATTTTATTCTCTGCTTCCAAAAGTTTCTCGTTCTTCTCCGTCTTTTTATAAATAACGCAAAGGTACCATTTCTTATTCTTATCTCTCTTTATCCTCAGCCTCCATGATTTTGCATCGAATTTAAAGATATAGCGTTACAAGTTGCTTTAGAAAAAACTATTTTCCTTTGAATTGTTTACTTTTGATCAATTAGAATTATGTTTATTATTCATAGTTAGCTCTTCATTATTTACAGCTTGTTGATATCGATAAAACTGCGCGGTGTTTTGCAGGTCTCGTTTGTGTTCTTAATACGAGGACGGGAATGGCGGTTAATGCAATCGCAAATCAGAGCACAGTTCTTCCATGTCATGTAATTAGCCCTTTCCCGATATGCTTTGTAGCCTTCATGTTTGTTTCTTTTTTTAATTTTTTTATTTAATATCTTGGATTGATTACTTCTTTAAATTGAAGTAGTCGTTAAAACAATTTGCAAAATGAAACCGCATTGTTGCTTGAGCAGTTGAATTTTTGCTCGTCGTTTTGAAATGTTTTAGCCTTGGTATTTTTGGTATATCCAATTTCTTGTATTTAAATACGAGTTTGCTGGAGTCTCTTAGGCAACAAGTTCAGGCATAATGCTTTTTCTTTTTCTTCTCTTCAGGTCATTAAGATAGTTGATTTCTTAGGGTTTACATTTTTTGATCTGAAGGTAAAGCCAGCAAATGTACCATCTAAACTTCGTGGAAGGCAGCCAATGCCATGTGTTGAATTGAAGCATGATTGAATTATTGAATTTCTACGTTATTCCCTGTTCTCGTTCTCTCCCCAACCCCAATGCCTGTATGAGATGAAGAAAATCTATTTAGTGCAGGACCACCTTTCAGGCTAGCTGTCGTTATATAGAGAAATGAAACAGGCTAGCTGTCGTTAACTTTCACTTTGCACTCAAGATAACCAGTGAAAAGTGATTTGTACACAGATTGTTACTTCATTAATTTTTAAGTGCTAGGATTTTCTATGATAATTATCTATAATGAGTCTATTTCTTTCTTTTATGTTTTTTTTAATTTAAATATAATTCAATACTTGGTTGGAGAATGACCCTGTCCAACTATATTTGAGTAAGCCATAAGTTTGTTGCTGCTTTTGTACTTGTCTCTCTTAATTGGCTAAATGATTATGAAATCAGAGTTAATAGTAATTACTTCTTATTTGTATTTTATTTCACTGATTATCAGATCATGGATGTAATGCATTCATATGCTAGTCTATAGTGAATATTCTTGTATTTTTGGTTTCTAAGTTGGCGATGTAGCAATGATCTGTATGCTAAGCAATGAAGTATACTTTAGCATATTTGGTTCTGTTATGGTGAGTTGATATTTGATATTTTCAATAGCTGAATGTAGTATCGGCTATAATTACATTAATCATCATTTGCAAAATGATTAATGAATTTCACTTTTTCTTTTACGTAGCTGCGAAATGTGGAAAATAGGAAATATTATTTAATTCGAAATAGAAACCCAATAAAAATTATTACTATAGGTGGTATACCACCTGGTAGATCCAGTATACCAATGGTATACCACGGTATACCATGGTACATCTGGTATGCCAATGGTATATTATCTTGTATATCAAGTATACAATGATATACCACATGGTACATCCGGTATACCATCCTGTTATACATGGTATACCAATGGTATAACGTTTGGTGTACATGGTATGTCACGGTATACCAATGGTATACCACGGTATATCAATGGTATACCACCTGGTAGATCCAGTATACCATGGTACATCCGGTATACCAATGGTATATCATCTGGTACATCAAGTATACCAATGGTATACCACAGTATAACATTGGTATACCACCTAGTATACAATTTGACAGAATTACATCCGTCACCGCTCTAATTAACATTTTTTAATTATAACTATGCCTCTATAGTTAATAATTAATTAATTAATAAGTTTAAATTTTTGTAAGATCTTGTGGTCTTAAGCTACTACTAAATCATGTACTAATTATAGTGCACTTGGCCTGCAACACAAACAACTGAATGTTTATTTGTTGTTTTTATTTTTTTGAATGATAATCAAAATTAAATTTTATTTTTTATTTTTGTATACCTCTGGTATACCAGGTATACCATTGGTATACCAAAATTCAAAATAGCATTTTCAATTCTGGATTTTGGTATACCACCGGTATACCAGGTATACCATCGGTATACCAAAATCCAGAATTGAGATTGTCAGTCTGGATTTTGGTATACCATCGGTATACCAAAATCCAGAATTAAAAATGGTATTCTGGATTATGGTATACTATCGGTATACATGGTATACCGTTGGTATACCAGTTTAAAAAAAATTAAAATTATATTATACATTTGAAAAATGCTAAATTAAATATTAATAATAGATTTTTTTAACTATTAATTAAAGCTCAAAAAAGTGGATTATATTTCATGATAAGTGAATAAAAAAGAGAACTTTTATTTTTTTAGAATGGTTAAAAAAAATTTTTATTGAAAGTCAGAATATATGCAACATATTACTATTATCTATTATTTTAATAAAAAAAATGTTTTAATAATTTCATTAATTTTGTATTACTTTAAACTTTTAAGATTTCATTTCTACTTGACAAATATATTTTTATATTATTAATGAAAATTTAATTTATATTAAAAAAATAATATAATATGTCTCTCTGGTTATACTTGTAATAGGTTTACGAAATTGTAATTTGAATGTATCAATATTTCCAAAATTTTGTACACATGCAACTTGGAATGCGACGAAAGCAGTCAATATATACTTTAAATGCAAAAGTAGTATAGATATTAGATGCCAATTTGATTACCATTTGGTACCCTCTCACTCACTAATTTGCCTTTTTGTTATAATTTAATTTTAAATTGATTTAGTGGAATGATTTTTCAAGATTTTATATGGAATTTCACACCCTAAATTGGTCTAAATTTTGTGCCCATGTCAGGCTATACTTGACTAGGAATTTAATCTTTAATCAATCTCGTAATTTGACCCAAATAAAAATAAATAAAATAGACAAATAACAACTTCAACTAATGTTTAAACAATTAACTTAGATATTTAGATTCTGAAAACGTTAATCATGCGTATAACTATAAACAATTAAATTTTAATTTAATTCATATAAATATGAGATCTAGAGCGGACCACAGATAAGATGGAATCCTATGATTTTATTTGTGTTAGGCTTGTGATTGTTGCTTTAATTTGAGTTTAGCTGTTGTAATTTGGTTTCGACAACTAAATTTATTATTTATATTTATTTAATTACATTTAAGGTGGCGTAAGTTGTTTTTCTTTCCCCTTGGATGTTAGTTAAGTACATAAAGTAAATGTTAATTTTTTTTAATGATAAAGTGAGTATAATTATATTCAATATAGAAAAAAAAGCCAAAATAATTATATTCAATAATATTTATCCATCACTAACCGAATCAGCAAATTTTACGTAAATAAAAATATAATTATTCAGCGTTTTTAATTTTACATAATAATTGAATTATTTTATTATTATCCGTTGGAAGATTGAGCCACCACAAATCCCTACTGAATTGAACAAAGCGGCAACTTTCAAAGACAATCAAAGAAAAAGAAATGGAAATACACGGGTAATGATTCAAATTGTCAAGAAGAGTTGGGATTCTCTCAATGTCTTTCTTGTCTTGTTTGCCATCGTCTGTGAAATTCTCGCCAGAAGAAACGACGACGATTCGGCTTCTGGTGGTGATGGTGATAACACCACAACCAATTGCAATTTTATTCACAATAAAGATGAAGAAACCCACTCTGTTTCTAGCAATTGGTTCGATCAGTTTTCTAATTCCACACCGGCTACCGGTGGCGGCCTCAGGAGGTTAAAGAGGAGCAGTAGCTCTTATCCAGATCTCAGGCAAGAATCTTTATGGAAAACTTTTGTACTTTTGTACTTCGCTCCACTTCACCGTCACCAGTATTGGCACCACCGTCTCCTGCACCTCCTACTCCTCCCCCGCCTCCACCTTCGCCTCCAGCAAGAAGCAGTCGCAGACAGAGGCGAACTTATCAAACAGTTTCCCTCAAAGAAAAGGTGGAGAAAGCGTATGAAAAATTATCAGGAATTTTCGGAAATGGAGAATCGTTCATCTACGCCGCCTCCTCCTCCGCCACCGCCTCCACGTCCTCCGCCATCTATGCCAGTCATGAAAGGGACGCGATCAGAGCGCAGTCATTGAAGTCTTGTTATTAACTCTTATGCTTCTTAACCTGTAGAGCCTTACATGAAGAAGGAAGAGGAGGAGAAGGAGAAGGAGGTATGAAAAGAGAAGAGAGTTGAAGTTAAATTAAAAAAGTGGTATTTTTAAAAATGAAAATTTAAAAAAATGTATTTTTGAAAGAGAAAAAAGAAGGTGGTATATTTAAATTTAACACCTTTTTTTTGGGTAGTTTTATAAAACTCCCTAAAAAAAATAGATTGTTATTGGTAATTATATTGAAATTGCTAAACAGAAAAACAACAAAAACGCTATTGATTTGAAGTATATCTGTTTATGGGCTGGGCCTAACCGGATTTTATCGATATATATATATTCTTTCTCCCAGCCCTGCCCTTAACAGCTCTATTTGCAAGGATACAAATGCCATTCAAAATCAATTGTAAAGAAAAAATAATAAATGAAGAAAGGATTTGTACTATACATGACACATTATGTGTGTAGTACAATTTGACATTAGAAAACAAAACGATAAGCTAAATCTGTTGTTAGTGGGGAGATAATGAAATTCAAAGTTTGGAGATCTTCAACTTTTCCGGCCTTCTTACTGGAGAAAGAAAATATATATTTCCCTTCATATATAAAATTGAAACAGGGAAAAGAACAAGTGTATGAATATTTCTATTAACTTGTTTCTGGTTAATGACAATTGCCACTAATAATATGTTAACGTAGTACATGTACTACACTAGATCTATGTGGATTTTCAGTACTAAACATCCCCATCTTCTTCTTGTTGGAGAATAATTCAAAGTTGTTTAAAAAAACTGGTCCTATTTTAGTGCATGTTTTTAGGTCTCTTTTGAATTCAAGTTTTAACAGATTTCTATCTTTATAAGTGGATTAGTTTGTTAACATCTTTTCAGATTTTTTTTTTGTTATTTACATTATTATAAATGTAAGTTTAAGAATTAATAAAATTGATATATAGATCATTCTTGTTACCTCCTTTTCTTTATAAAATTATTTTGTCTCTTCTATTAAAAATCCAACATGGTATCAAAGCTTTTATTAATCATGGATTTGTGAGAAAAATGGCACAGGAGAAATTATAAAATTATTTTGTCCCTTCTATTAAAAATCCGACATGGTATCAAAGCTTTTATTGATCATGGGTTTGTGAGAAAAATGGCACAGGAGAAAACAAGCGAAATTTGGCTTCACATGTTCAAAGGAAAAAATTATCAATTATGGGTATATGAAACAAAATTTGAGATTTGCAAATGTTCAAGGGAGTTTGGCATAAGAGGAAAAATCTCTTTTTGAGAGTGGGAGACAAGTGCTCCAAAAGAAAAAATTTAACAGCCTTAAAAATTGATGAGAAAATGCATAAAGAATTGAATATTTGGTGAGAAGTGCACCAAGAAGTAGCTTTTTGGAGAGAAGTGCTCCAACCATTGAAGGGTAATGGAAAGTACATCATCAAGTGCAAGATTCTTACAACTTTGACTTAAAAAGGAATGTTGGAGAATAATTCAAAGTTATTTAAAAAAAACTAGTCCTATATTAGTGCATGTTTTTAGGTCTCTTTTAAATTCAAGTTTTAATTGATTTCTATATTTATCAGTGGATTAGTTTGTTAGCATCTTTTCATATTTTTTTTTTGTTATTTACATTATTATAAATGTAAATTTAAGAATTAATAAAATTGATATACAGATCATTCTCGTTACCTCCTTTTCTCTAGAAAATTATTTTGTCTCTTCTATTAAAAATTCAACACTTCTTATAATTATATCTTTCTTTTCAGCTCAATTTCATGTTCGTCATTTGCTTCAAATTTTTCAATAAAAAGAGGGATAAAGAGAGATTCTTTTCTTACCTATTAGCTTTAGCTTCTGTGTTTTTTTTATAGCAATGGCAGTGGAGTGGATTTCACATGCACGATTGGTGAAATACAGTAGCACAAGCTATGTTACTGCTGGGATCCAACAAACCCTAATGTACAGTATTAGGGTTACTCTAGCTTTCTTGGTCATGCTTGCCGCCATGTCTTTTAATATTGGAGTTTTGCTTTCAGGTATTGCTGGATATTCGCTTGGATTCTTGATTTTTGGCAGCCTGGTTTTCAAGAAATCTAAGTTCGAACCTCATGAAGATTTATCCGATCTTCCTCCATTGAACTGCTGATAAGTTTTTTAGTTTAGTGATGTAGAAGTGTACGTTTAGAATTTTATGAAAAGTCAAAACCCATGAGAAAAACAATTAAACTGTGAATCTATATATGTTCATATGTTTTTATAAGTAGTCTTTACAAATTCGTGGCTCATTATATGATTGGCAAGCTAGGTAGTAGAGAAGGCTGGCATAATTCCTAGTTTTTGGGCTTTAAGTATCATGGATTTTAATTTCCTAAATGAGGGATGCTCGAGAAAATATACATATCAAAGAAGTTAGCTCAATCCAACAATATAATTCTTGGCCTCTAGCCTTGGCAGTGGAGTCATTCCCTCATCTTAGAAGACACATAACCAACGCCTTGGATCAGACTTTTTACTGTGGCGTGCCAAGGCTAGAGGCCAAGAAATTTATTCAGATATACGAAGCTGATGAATCCCCAAATGAAACTCTACTTTTGTTTGCCATATTCAATTACAATAGAGTACAGTTACTACATCAACAAGAGCTGAGACAATTTGCAAAGTAAAATCTCCTTCTTTCTACTAATGCTTTTTTGTTATTTTATTGGAATTAATTTCTTTGTTTTTCTTTTTGATGTTGCAGGTGGTGCCAGGGCTTGAACCTTGCGTCAGAGGTGTTGGGCTTTTCTTTCTAATCCATGAGGAGAGAGCCCAATATTTTGGCCCTTGTGTTAGGTCTACAAAGGGTATAAATAAGAGATCTTAATTATTTACAAGGAGTAGCGTATGTAAGAAGAAAAGAGAGTTGTGGAGACACCACAAATAGAAGAAAAGAGTGCACGTTTCTGCACAGACCAGTCCCATGAATTGGTCATTTTCCGGATATTGAACCGTTGGATCGAGTTGATTTTTGGACAGCAGCTTCTTAACACCCTGATGTTCATTCTCAACAGTGACGAACGGTTTTTGAGGTCTGGAGGTTAGTCGTGGCTGGGACAGAATGCCTATTTTTGTGTGTTAGTTCTCATCTTTTGTCGTTGTTTTATTTCCATATATCTTGATGTTTTGTTCCAAGATTATAGTGATGATTATATGCCTCTAATTTCATCTGGATAAGACCTCTTGTGTTTGCCCATTATTTTGATAGTGAAAGATTTAAGCGGCCTAAGGGTCCCGTGGTTTGTACTCCTTACATCGAGGAGGTTTTCCATGTAAAAATTCTTGCGTGTTCTTGTATTGTTGGTTGCAGTATTTTTAATTTATTGCTGTAATTTCTTGTTTTGGATATTGTTTTACTTGTTAGTTTTTTCAAAGATTCATTTGAGTCGGGAAAGGATTAACAACGAAAATTCATTCCGCACATTAAGTTGTTTCTATTGTGGTCTTTTTCCCATCGAGGTCCCTTATGCAAGGGATAGAATGTTAGAAACTTTCTTTTCGGCAGTTGGACTTAATTTTGAACCTGATAATGCCCACTCTCGAGATATGTTCTCTAAAGTCGCATTGCTTGTATCACTTCTAGATGATACAATTGACGCATATGCCACTATTGATGAAATTCATCTACTTGCAGATGCAATTGAAAGGTTTGTACTTTTTCTTTACATATTATGCATATCTTTTTCTTTTATTTTTCTTCTCTTTCAAATATTATTATTTAATTCGCATTAAAAAGAATTATATATATATATATATATATATATATATATATATATATATATATATATATATATATATATATATATATACACACACACACTACATAGATCTAACGAGGTTGACCAACGTTCCCGTCCAAGAGCAGAGAATATTTTCATTATGAAATTGAGAAAAATATAGTACAAATTTTCTGAATAAATTCCTTAAAACCTTTTGTGACTTTTCAATTTCCTACAGGACTGAATGGCTAAATAAAAAACATAATAATACAACAGATCGTAATTCGATTAAGAATCTTTATGTTTCCATATGCGTTAGGTGGGACAATCAGCTGTGTTGATCCATTGCCGGATTACATGAAGATAATCTACAAGTTGTTCCTTAACACATTTTCTGAAATTGAGGAGGAGTTGAAGGCGAAAGGAAATGGTTTTCGAGCCAAATTCGGAAAAGAAGCGGTAATATATACTAAATTTAATGAAATTTTCATGTATCTTAGTGAAAAAATTATTTTTTTTAATTGTTAAATTTTTTACTTTACTTAATAGTTTCTTCTATTAATGTAAAAAATTAATTACTGCAAATATTTTTTTAAGATTAGAATTTACACGTAAAAAATTAATTATAAATTATAATTAAAAAATAATTGTGAGAAATTTGTTCTTGCGTGCTAAACAAGTGGAGAATAGGTCATTTACTATTAAACTACAACTTTATATCTAAAACTTATATGCAATATATTTAAAAAAAATAGTTGTGCAGGGGTTTGATCTTGCATGCTAAAAAAATAAAAAATGTCATTTGACATTAAATTATAACTTTACATTTAAACACTACAAAAAAAAAATGCAGAATAACAACGAAATTTAGCGAGTACAAGAAAAATCGTTGATAATTTACTAATATAGCGATAGAATTGCGACGAAAAATGAATTATGTCGCAAATGTTGGGGTGGATGCGCGTGGACATATATATATTTTGCAACAATTTAGCAAGAACATTGATATTTTGTTGCTAATTTGGGTGCCAAAATTTTGGGGCAAAACTTAGAAAGAACTTGGTGAGGACAACAACCAAGCAAACTTATAAATTTAGCAAGGACCAACAAGTCGTTGCTACTTCGCAAGGACTTTTGCCCACGCTAATTTAGCGAGGACAATAATTCTTGTTAATTCTTAATTCATGTGGCATGTGAGTAATTACTGAGGACACAACTTCTCGCCAATTTAGCTATGTCTAAGGTTCTTGCTAATTAGCGAGAGAAACTATCCTCGCTAATGCTTGGTTCGGTTGGCATGTTAATGTGAACTAATTAGCGAGAACATTTGTCCTCGCTAATGCCTAATTCATGTGGCTTGTGAAGCAATTAGCAATGACACAAGTTCTCTTCAATTTAGCTACAACTAATGTTCTCGCTAATTAGCGAGAGAAATTGCCCTCGCTAATTCTTGGTTTGAGTGGCATGTAACATGTTAACAACTTTTTCAGCAGTAGATTAAGTAGGAGATGTGTCTACTTATAACTCTTATTGACTAGATTAATGGCTCAAGATTAGGACATCTTGGATATTATTGGTTATTGTTATATGTACATGTATTAATATACCATTAACAATGATATACCCTTGTTAATAACAATTTGTTCATATATATATATATATATATATATATATATATATATATATATATATATATATATATTTGTATTAAATATTGAGTATATAAATATAAATTTATTGTTTAAATAATTAAATTTGCATATTAAATTAAAAAATAAAAAAATAATTTTAATTTAGTGAGGGATTAGCGTGTTCAGGCAAATAGCTATTTGGCTATAATTTTGCGATAACATAATTCAAGCTAATCTTGCGAGAGCACATTAGTGACAGATATTTTATTGCTAAATAAGTAATAGATGAGGAAAATATATCGTATAGCGATAAAAATGCTTTTCTCGCAACATCTTAGTGAGAACATTGTCGTTGCAATATGGTGACAAACGTATCGTTGTCGCAAAATTTAGCGACAATATTGTCTTCACAACATTTAGCAACAACAAATCCCATGCTAAAATTTAGCGAGAAACTTGTTCTCGCTAAAATTTAGCATCCTCGCTAACATGTAGTGACGACTTGTTATCCTCGCTAAATTCTGCTAGGATGACTTTTGTTATAAAAATATTGTCGTCGCTAAATTCTCGCTAAACTGATTTAGCGACCAAAAAATATCAATTAACGAGGACCTTTATCGTCGCTATTTTGCATTTTTCTTGTAGTAATCGAAACTAGTATGCAACATGTTTTTAAAAATTTAATAAATATTCATTATTAAAAAACGATAATGCAATTGATGAGACTTGAATCCAAGATTTGGAGGATTATGAATGGTATGCAATTTTTTTAAAAATACATTATGGCTATTTTTTTAAAATAAGTCATTTATCATTAAATCACAATCCTATATTTATGAATGGTATGCAATTTTTCTATAATACTTTAATATATATTCAACATAAAAAAAATTAAGCTTAGGCAGGTGAATAAGATTCGAACCCAACTAAACTACAATTTGTATTTGAAACTCATATGCAATCCATCTATTATATAGTAATATATATTCAACATAAAAAAAAAATTAAAGATGCAGTTCATGAAAATTGAACTCGATACGTGAAGGAAGGCTAAGAGCATAATTAGCTATATTTTGCCATTTCACCACCATTCAACATCTGACAAGCAATATGTCTATTATATAGTAATATATTCAATATCATAAAAAAAGGAAAAAATACAATTAGCTGCCTTTTGCTATTTCACCTCCATTTAACACCTGATATGCAGTATTTTTATTATATAGTAATATTTTCAATATAAAAAAAAATGCAATTCATGAGAATCAAAGTCGCGACGTGTAGAGGGAGACTAGCAGCATAATCAGCTGTCTTTTGCCATTTGACCACTTTTCTATATTTGATATACGAATTCCAAATATTAATAATAATTAAATATTGTGCGTGCCACGTTTCAATTTTTATGTCAGACCTGAAACCGCTGTTTCAAGCTAGGGATGATCACGGATAGAGGCGGCGGTGGAGAGTGGCTCCCCACCTATTGCCCCACGCAGGAGTAGGGATTCCCCATCCCCCTAGCATTTCGAGGGAAAAATTTCCTCCGTCTCCATCCCCGCGGGGATCCCGTCCCTGCAAAAAAAATTATTTTAAAAAAAATCTAATTAAAACTAAAATATAATATTTAATAATTAATTATAATTGAAATATAATATTTAGTAATTAAAAAATTTAAATTTAATTACAAATTAAATTAATATAAATTTTAATAATTAACAAAACTAAAATTAAATATAATTTAAAACTAATATATATATATATATATATATAATTAAATTTAATTATTAAATTTCGGGGGCAAAAAAATTTCGAGGCAGGGACCACAATTCCCGTCCCCGCCCCGTAATCTAAGTCAAGAAATATTTTTTTCCTGTCTCCGCCCCCAAGAAAAATTTTTTTAAGGATTCTCCGCCCTATTCGGGATAGTTTTCCGTCAGAGACGGAAATTCCCCGCCCCATGATCATCCCTATTTCAGGCAGCGATTTCAGGTCTGACATAAAGACACTGAAACCGCTGCAAGTGACAACCATTTTGAAAAAAAACTCCAATTTTATAATTAAATTCTGACACGCTCCACTTTTGTATTTTTTTAAATTACATTAATAAAAAAATGTCCCCTTAATCATTGATTCGTAAATAATTTTTTATCATTTTTTACCAAATCGGTTCTACTCCCTCCATTCTTTTTTATGCGTTACTTTTAAGTAAAATTCAAATTATATTTATTTGTCACTTTAAAATTTTCAATGTATTTTAATTTATTTTTCCAATTTATTTTTCTTTTTCGATAAAATTTAAACAAATTAGATGTGATAATTTAATTTTAATCACGTAATTTAATATTAAATTTAAATTTTTTTAATTGTAATAAAAATAATAAAAGTGACAAATAAAAAAAGGAGGAAATTATCGTTAAAAGATGCTTTTACAATCAATGTTTCTTTAATTATAAACTAGCTAAGAGACTCTGAATAACTAATTCTAAATATTAAATATATATCACAAATATTCTAATAATAAGTTACAAAATATAATTTTAATTTTATTATTACAAGTGATTAATTATGGATTTTTGAATATCATATGTTAGAAACATAAAAATATAATCATATCATGAAAATAATTTCATGTTTAGATGGAATACTAATGAAGTAAATACAAAAAATATTAACCTTGCATATATGAGTATAATTATATTTAATTATAATAAATTCAAATAGATAATAAGTATATTAAATTATTAAGTGATATTTTTAAAATTTAAAATTCTAATTTTTCAAATAAATAATAAAAATTTAATATATATATATATATATTTTAAATTTTAATTATTTATTTATTTGGAAAAAATTAGTATTTTAAATTCTAAAAATATTACTTAATAATTTAATATAGTATTACAATGATCCAAATAGATAATAAGTATATTATTAAATTATTAAGTGACATATTTAAAATTTAAAATACTAATTTTTTCAAATAAATAAATAATGAAAATTTAATATATATATATATATATATATATATATATATATATATGATTACAATAAATCAAAAATATAATAAATATATTAAATTATTAAGTATTATACTAAAAATTTAAAATATTAATTTTTTCAAATAAATAAATAATGAAAATTTATATATATATATATATATATATATATATATATATATATATATGTGTGTGTGTGTGTGTGGGGGGGGGGGGTGGAATATACAAAAAAAAAAAAGATTTTTTACACTTTTTAACAAAAAATCTGATTTTATCCGTTTTTTTGGTTCAATTCGATTTTTTTTTTTGTTCAATTCAGTTTTTTATCAATTTGATTTTTAATAATTGAACCAATCAGTTCGCAATTAAATCGATTCAACTGACCGGTCTGGTTCGATTTTAATAACTATGATGATTGGAGCTACGTACATGGCACATGCAAATACATATTCACTCTTTTATTTTTCCGATATATCAATAATATACCGACGTAATAAGAAAATGAACATTTCAGTTTATCAATAAAAATATAGACAGAGCCTAAGCAAGTTATTGTTATTTCATTATTGGAAGTTTTGGGTACATGAAATCAAAGAAGCTCTAGATATTATGACCTAGTTTAAATACGATACCATGAAATATCACTGGGGTGAGACTAGAGCTTAAAATACTATTAATATGGAAGTTTTATATATATATATATATATATATATATATATATATATATATATATATATATATATATATATATATATATATATATATATATATTTAATTATAAATACCGAATTAAGTAATTGAATTTAAAATTTCTCGTACTTTTTATCGAGTGCTAGTCATTTTACTAAAATTTAGTGATTTGTAAACATAAACTTTGATCATAAAGAACAAGGCAACCAAAAGAAAACCTATCCCAATCATGAAGAATAAGATTATCTTTATGTTTTCTTGATTTCGACGGAGTTTTTATATTTATTCATAATTTATAAATTTGCCTCACAGTAGATTGGTATGTCAAATAAATAATTCTAATTTTAAAAATATAAAGCAATTACTTTTTTAATATGACATGACAATTTATCGTCTAGATCCATATATACTTTTAATTTAGACAAACTACTTAAATCTCAATTTTATCTCTCTAATACACTAAATATTCTTAACCTTCAATTAAATTTGCCCTCTTATTATAAAAACTCAGCTCCGCCAGAAAATTTAGGTGAAAAATATTAAGACATTGAAAAATAATCAATAAAAAAAAATGGGTGCAGGGGGTGCATGCAACTACAAGGACGTGGTAACAGAAGGGTTCGGGTACAACACAGCAGCACTAAGCACTGCATTGTTCAACAATGGGCAAACATGTGGGGCTTGCTATGAAATAAAATGTGCAAGAGATCCTCAATGGTGCAAATTGGGTCAGCCTTCTCTTTTTATAACAGCAACAGATCTTTGCCCACCAAACCCATCACTCCCAAGTGACAATGGCGGATGGTGCAATCCTCCTCGCCAGCATTTTGATATTGCAATCCTCCTTGCTGATTATACAACTCAGTTATGTGAATATGTATTTGCAAAGAGTGATATTTTGGTTTATTCGGTTAGGTGCGGTTCTTAAAAATAAAAAACTGAATTAATTAATTAATTTATTTATTTATTTATTTATTTATTTATTTATTTATTTATTTATTTACATGTGTGTAAAATAAAATTGCAAAATAGAGATAGTGGATGAGTGGTTTGAAATTTCATTCAAACCATCTAGGTCCTAAGTTCGACTCCTGAGAGGCACAACAGATGTCAATTAACTAAGTTCGACTCCTGAAAGGCACAACAGGTTTCAATTAACTACCATACGATTATAAGGCATTTTTTTATTTTTATTTTTGGCAACATAACCCAAGTACTACTTAGATTCTCTAATTTGGATAATTTCTAAAAACTATATAAATAATGGCTTCCATTTTGTCAATTTCCTTATGAATTCAATTATCAGCATATAAATTTGGTCAATTTCCTTATGAATGCTATTATCAACGTATAATATATATTGGATTATATTTTTAAAAAAATGGACTAAAAATTCCTGTACAGTTCAATTGAAATATTAATATGTATATGATTAAGAATAAATTAATGGAATAAACAACTATATATCTTGTCTCATGTTGATAACAGTATTACTGTTACATACAATTAAATCTATAAATTGACAAAAAAAAAAAGTAGATGCCTTTTTTCACCAATTTATTTCATGTATAGCTTTATTGTGGAAATTCTGCAACTTTATACATAAGAAAAGTATATAACAAAATTTTATATTAACATTTAACTATATTATAATATAAAAAATCTAAATCACAAAATCTCTTTATTTTTTTTGATGTTGTGCCAAATTGAATTTATATTATATTTGAGAAGTTACATTATATTTATTTTATATGAATTTTTTTATTGGAGGATTTTTAATGTATTTTTAAATATTATTTTAGCAATACATTTTTAATATAATTTTAATTAATATTTTTGTATGGACATAATATGGTAATATAATAAATTTATGTTTATTATTTTAATTTTAGTTATTTTAAATGGTTTTATTTTTGTGAATATAAGTTAAATTTAATTTATAGGTCCATATAAATTAAAAGCCCAATAAAAAAAAGCTCACATTGACCCAGAACCGAATAAACCGAACCGATCGAAATTAGTTCGGTTTATTCAATTTCGGTTCTATATATTTCGGTTGTAAATTCGGTTCCTTTTTTATATAAAATTTTATTTTCGGTTTGTTCGGTTCGGTTCAAAACCGAACCAAACTAACCATCTGCATAGCCCTTATTATAATGGTCTTAAAGTTACATGAATGAACAGTAAGAAAATAATGAAAAATACTTAGATTGCATAAGTAAAATAACTAGATCTAGAAATTTAATTAACTTTCAAACTGAGACTAAAAAAACTTAGCCAGTCAAAGTTAGGATGAAAACATAGGAAAATGAATAATAGTACACTAAAAAAATTAACTTCTAAATATATATCTTTAAAAGAGTAGAACTGATTCTTTAAACAGAGATCCCATACTAACTAAATCACTAAATAAAAAAGGAAAAAAATAGGGACAATTTTTTTAATAATGTATTTTAAATAAGTATTTAAAAAATTGGGGTGTATCAAAAAGTTATTACAAAATTTGGATTTTTTATGAAACTGCTATCATGTGAAGCGATTTTGTCAGACTGATGCAGGTAGGATGGGAGGACAAAAACCATTGAAACTACAGAAAGATGCAGCGGTTTCAGAGCTGAAATTGCTACAGCTGGAAATGGTTTCAGATTTGAAACCACTTTCCTTTTTAGCGGTATCAATGAAAAAAATTGCTCCCCCCCCCCCTTTTCATGCTTCAAAAATTTTTTTTGTTTTTCCTATATATATCCCCTAATCGTTTTCATTTACTTCACTCGGTCTTTTTCATTTGCTTCACACTAAAATGTTATAATATCTTGCTACTCCAATTGGTATTATTTGTTCAGTATGGATCAATAATATTTTTTTCAATGTTATTGCACAAGGTTAGTCCTTCATTTTATGAATTTTTCTTTGTAATTTTATATATTCAAATTTAGGTTGCTTGTATAATAATATTAATTTTCTTAATTAAATGCAAAAATTAATCGAAATTATCAACAACAAACTAAGAAAAGCGCAATCGTATATCGACTAGAAAAAGGTATTTAATTAAATTTTATATATTCATTTTTTGTAATATACTTGTAGAAAACCAATAGAAAAATTAAATGAATCGAAACTATGTTATTATTAATATTATTATATCTAAATAGTATGAATATGTTATTATATTTATACAATATAAAAAGTATAATTATTATAAATGTTATTAAAATTCTATAAAAATGAACCGATGTAGCCCTAATTAATTAGAAATGAATACAATAGTCAATATTAAATTTTAATTTATTAATAAATTTAAATAGCTGATTATTGTTTTTATTATTATTGTTGCAATTATTATTATTATTATTATTGTTGTTGTTGTTGTTGTTGTTGTTGTTGTTGCTACTGATATTATTATTATTGTTGTTGTTGTTGCCGCTATTGCTGCTACTGCTGCTGTTGCTGTTGTTGTTGTTATTATTATTATTATTATTATTATTGTGGTTATTATAATTATTATCAATTAATAATAATAATAATAATATTTATTATTATTATTATTATTATTAGGAAAAATGTACTAAAATGCCCCTAATGTGTTTTTAAAGTAGCTTAAATGTCCCTTACCTTTTCTCGGGAGTGAAAATGCCCCTAAACCTGATAAATTTGTACTAATTTGCCCCTAAATTATTGTTCCGTCAGGTATACAGGTAAAAATGATGACATGGCATATAAGTGGGTAAGGGGCTGAATGACGTGGCTGGAGTCGACGACATGTCATCGCAACGTCAGATTGGTACCCAATTTTATTATTATTATTTTTACCAACACCTTACTTTTTTGTTTTCACTTTTTCCATTCCCAATTTGTAGTCTCCTCCTTCGATCTCCTCGTTGGTTTCCAACATACACACCACACTTTTACTTTCCTTATCCTCCACCTACTAATTTTCGTAAGTATTGCTTTGAATTTTGATCAAGAAATGCCTAACTCCATTATCTTCCTCATTTTTATCATACCCATTTCTTTACTTTCTAACTACATAGCCCATAAGCCATTTGCATGTGACCCCAAAGATGAAACCACCAAATAATTGCCATTTTGCAAAGCATTGATGCCTATTGATGTTAGAGTTAAGGACCTTATAGGACAGTTGAGCTTAGCAGAAAAGGTTAGGTCACTAATGAACAATGCAGCTCTGATTCCACGACTTGGCATTCAAGGTTATGAGTGGTGGTCGAAAGCCCTACACGGCATCTCAAATATGGGTCCGAGAACCCAATTTGGTGGAGCTTTCCCTGCTGCCACCATCTTCCCTCAAGTTATCTTTATAGCTTTTTTTTCAATATTACTCTCTGGGAAACTATTGGACAGGTAACTAACTCACAATTCTAATTTCTAATTGGGTTCTTATAATTTTTTTTCCATTTAAACCTTAATTACAATTAAAAAAATCACAAAGTTTGGCAGATTTGGGTATGAACCCAAATTCTTGAATTTCAATCCCCTTATCTACAAATTCAAGAATATGGGTTCTTCAAGATTGGGCGCCACAGAATCAAAGCTTGATCTTTTTATAAATCCCTAGTTCTGGAAACAAAAAAAATTAAAGAAATGCGTCAAGGGATGGGATATTTTGGCATCACAAAATCCTTTTTTAATTAGAAAAGATGATGACTTTATGGTTTCCCTTGAGACTAATCGAGTCAAACGAGTAGAGACTCAAAAATAGAAACTTTTTCGAATCTTGATTCCCAATTGCTAAGAATCTTCAATTCTATTATTGATTTTTGAAAGAACCCTTATCTTTTTTTTTTCTCAAAAAATGCAAAAGAGAGGGAGAGAGAGAACGAAAGACACAAAAGAAGTGGACGCAGATGGAAGAGAAGATAATGGAGATCAAGCGAGGTCGACGTAGCTTGAAGAGAGATTGATGGAGTCGGTTGGAGAAATCAGTAAAGAGATCGAAGGAGGAGACTGTAAATCAGGAATAAAAAAGTGAAAATAAAAAAGCAAGGTATTTTAGAGGGTAAAAAAATAATAATAAAATTGGGTACCAATCTGACATGGCGATGACATGTCGTTGACTCCAACCACGTCATCCAGCCCCTTACCCACTTATATGCCATGTCATCATTTTTACCTGTATACCTGACGGAACAGTAATTTAAGGGTAAATTAGTACTAATTTATCAGGTTTAGGGGCATTTTTGCTCCCGAAAAAAGGTAAGGGGTATTTAAGATACTTTGAAAACACATTAGAGGCATTTTAGTACCTTTTCCTTGTTATTATTATTATTATTATTATTATTATTATTAAATATTTTAAGTTTTTAATTTAATGAAACAGTTAAATATTTATTATTTAATGAAATATTTTATTATTTTTTACTTATTGGTAATTGAAAGATGTCGACATATACTAACTTTTATTTGTACATAGGAGGAGAAATAAGTATTAGAGTATCATATTTTCAATATAATATATCTGGTCCAAATTCCATTACAAGGAGAATGAGAGTTAAAAATGAGCCGAATCTTCCAAAATTAGTCTATAAAATTCACGTAAAATTGAATTTAGGTACCAACAATGTGATTTACAGAATAATTTACAAAAATTCAATATACAATCGAGAATCGTTATATTCGACGTTGGTCGATTTGGCGAATGACGAAAATATAGATATAATTTATGATAATTTGGTGAGATATGATGATTATAAGTTAGTGAAATTAATTATTGTAATTGGTGAGGAGGGTGCAGCAGCTAGTAAACCCACGTATGGACAAGGATATCAATTTATAAGTGAAGCATTGCAAAGAGAAAATATCAAGAAAGGTCATCACCAAATGCTTAATGAAATTGGTCCTAGTCAGCCCACACAGTCCGTAAGTCATCCAAGACAGTATGTAAGTCTATGGGATGGTGAATTACTTGGAACACAGGTTAGTGTCAGTTCAGGGCAAGGTCAATTACGATGATCAGTTAGCGAGGTGCCTACTGTAAGGATAAGTCAACCCAAGCGGTCAATTAGTCAAAGGGTTGGTATTTTTTTAGTAAATTGCTTTTTGAAAACAGATCGGGAAGTCGTTCTAGTGAGAGAAATTTTGATGGAGGAGTAGTTGCAGAGTCAAGTCATGTTATAGAAACATATAGTCAGCAACATTTAATTTCCCATGCACCAAATGTCATTCGACAACATTCTGATATCAATTAATAGCCTTCTGTGCATCAGGATACAGATGTAGCACCTAGTCAGCATGGGCAATCTTTTAATGGATTAGATGTAGATTTACTTTGTGACAGCATTTTTGGCAACACTGAAAATATGGATGCAAGTGAGGAAACTGGCTATAATCCCAACACTGCAGATTATGGAAATGAATCGTCAATTAATTTGGGAAAGGATGATGATTTTAAAGATGTTCCAATGTATAATGATTATGTATCACCTAATGATGATGTAGAGGCAGAAACAGTTAACATGACTGCAGATAGTGATGGTGAGGATTCTGATCACACTAAATATGCCAGTCCATTAGCATCATGTATCCAATTGGTGAGATAGGCGAGGCTAACTTTTTCTTCCCTTTGGAGCATTACTCAGAAATAGATTTCAATGCAGTCTAAGTTGATATTTCTGAAGATGTTCACTATAAGACTTGGGACGATGTGTTCGTGTTATCGATCAATTTGGTTTTTTTACAACAAGGATAAAGTAAAGTACTACATGAAAAAGTATTCAATAATGAGGAATATAGATTTCAAAGTCGTTGATTCTAAGCCATATTATTGGGTTGCCCAGTGCACAATGGCTGCAGATGGAGGTTAAGAGCAACCAGAAAAGAAAGTAGTCCTTTTTGGACTGTCACAAGATTCAGAGGGACCACATTCATGCCTTGCTGCTAATATATCAATGGATCATCGATAATTGGGCTCTCAAATTATTCGTAATTGCATCATGGGCATGATAAGTAAACAACTAACCCTACCTATTGATGTTATTATTGCTATTGTGAAGCAACAATTTAATTTTGAAGTATCATACCGCAAGGCTTGGTACGTAAATATCAGAGCAATATAGTATATATTTGGTGATTATGTTGAGTCCTATCAATGGTTGCCAGGTTTCTTAATTGCCTTACAAACGTACAATCCCAAAATTATTTATGAGTTTGTGGTGTAAAGAATGGAAGACCCAATAGTGAAACAATTTCATCGGGTTTTTTGGAGCTTTAAACCTGTCATAGATGGATTGGCTCACTGTAAGCCGATTTTATTGATAGACGAGGACACTTCTTATTACAAGCTCAGTTGATGGTATTAGCATGTTATTTTCAGTTGCCTTTGTTGTTGTTGAGTCTGAAAATAAATCCAGTTGGGCTTGATTTATGTCCATGTTTAGAAGCATGTCACTCAACGTGTTAGGATAACAGAAATATCATATCGACATGCTGGTATAATGGTTGTATTTCGGGATGAAAGGAGTGGATGAAATGAACCTCTATCCTTTTACAAGTTTTGTTTGCGGCATTTCATCAGCAACTATAACATGCATCATAGAATGCAACAATTAAAAATCTACTTTCAAGGTTGGTAAGAAAAAAAAATTAATTTTATCTATTGAAATCTATTACATAAATGTAAACATATTTCTTACTTTCTGTAGGTGCACAATTTCAAAGGCACAAGTTTAACCAACCGATGGACAATATCAAAGACCTCAATGAAGATTCCTATAATTGGGCAATGAGGATATCACTAGATCGTTGGACACTATCCGAGGATGATGGTTATCGATATAGGCACTTGACAACGAATATTGCTGAGAGTGTTACTGAAAGGTGTTCGCATGATGCTAATTACTGCAATTATTAAACATGTTTTAGCTCATTTGGTAAAATTTTACAATCAGCGGAGGGACATGTGCATGGCCAAAATGGCCCAAGGATTACGGTTTATGCCTCGATGTGTTGAAACAATGACCAAGCATGCTAACAAGGCTCGAGAACACGTAGTGATTAAATATGATAATTGATATAAAGTGTACAAGGTATTATCATGCAGAGTGTCAGATGCAAATGTTAAGCCCGAAACATATATAATAAGTCTTGAGAAATGTGAATGCGAGTGCAGTAAGTTTTATGGAACAAAAATGTCGTGTTAATATGCAATTGCAGCTTGCATGCACAGGAATCTTGACATATACCAATTTGTAAATAACTGTTATAGTATTGCCAAGTCACTCAAATGTTATGACAGGCAATTCAACCCAATGAGCGAGAAAAGGGCTTTGTTAATCATTACAGCAAGTGTGGTAATGTCAGTCATAATAAAAAAAAACTTGCAGAAGTGATGTTGGATCGTCTAGTCAATATTTTAGAGGTTGATAATTGAAAAATCGATGTAGTTTTTTTTATCGATATGTTATTAAATATAAATTTTGAGTTTGCCAATTTATTCAATTTTTCATAATAATGGTTAAAAAAATTAAAGATATTGTATATCTATAAATAACCATGAATCAAGTTAAAATACTGCTTAACTTAATATCATAATATTAAAATGAAACCCAATTGAGGCAATAAAATAATAACAAAGCCACATAAATAATTGTAATTACACATAATATAGCCAAATAACGGAATAATCAAAACCTTCTATTGTGGTGTGATGTGCTATGTCTATCTGTCTGACTATTGGTATCATTAACATTTGGATATTGTGGCAATGGCATGACATCACTAAAACCTCTACTATATAGGTGTTGGTCGATGAAACCATAACTACCTGCCAGATTTGGTCCACTGAAGAGTTCATTAAAAAAATCATCGTGCTCCATTGATTGACCTGTTTGGGCATATGAGGTGGACTCATATTGAAATAGTGGGCCCATTTGGTCATATGGGGTGAACTCATATTGAAATAGAGGGCCCGTTTAGGCAAGGACATCGTACTGATGTTGATCTCCTGAAGATAAACTGATGTTGAGATCAATATTTAATCTGGATAGCCCTGCCTCAAAGTCATTGCATCTAGATGGTCCCCCTGCAGTGTTAAATAATTGTTGCTGACTGACTGAAGACAAATTGAAAGAACTAGAAGGGTCTTCAAGGAGATATGGCCACTGCATCGATTCAAGACCCTAGGACACTCCAGATGGAATTGGAATTGACTCAACTGTAGATCGCCTTTCTCTCATTCCTCTCCTATTGCGTATACATTGATGGGAATCCTAAAAATGATAGGTCATTAGGGGGATATATGAAGTATCAGGAACAGGCTGTCTGGGATAGTCAGTGGACCGTTTATTAATAGCACTAACAACTCCTAATATACTCTCAGATGCCAAACGAATAGCAACTTTTGCATTGGATGATGAATCAATGTCGGAGTGCCTAATTCGTTCGGCGTAATCAGCCTACATGCAAATAAATAAATTTGTTAAAAATTATCAATATTATTATTTCAACAAATAAATAATTAGATTAAATCATATCGATGTAACGATAGAGGCTCCAATTTGGTTCATCCACCATCTTGTGCGTGATGCAAACCATTGCATATACTGTGACCTCAAATATAAAAGTACATGAAAAGGAGGACCCATAACAACACGATTATGTCGAATATTCCACTCATGAATAAAACATGAAAATTTTCCTTTCCAATTCTAATCAGTATGCCATCTTAAATCATACGAATACACTACATCATCATACCGTAGAGCATATGGGATCGATTGGTCCATTCCAAATTGTCTTAGACATCTATCGAGATGGTGCCACTCAATAATATAAAAACATATGAATGGCACAACCGATATCCAAATCGCATTTCCATTAGTATAAAATTGTGGAAATAAGTGCAACACATTCTTGTAGGGCTCCCAAACCATCTGAAGATTAAAATAAAAAGTTCATCATCATATTCTAAAATAATTTACTTTATTTGTTATTAAATACGAAAATATTATGAAAAAGATAAATTATAATTAAACCTGATCGTCACGGTGTAAGTCCAAATCGAGATGGTACTCAAAAATATTTTTGTTCTTACTTTTGATTAGATCCAATTGGGATCGCCACCTGATAAATATCAATAATCCACTATTAGTCAGCAAATTAAATGAAAAATTTTAAATATAAAATAATTATATATATATAGACACACAATGGATAAATTTTTCCAGTATCCATAGTGCATGGACTGATTGAGAATAGGTTGATAGATAAATTCAGGCCGAACATGAGGCAACCTTTCCCAGACCCACATTTGTAAAAATTACAGGTAACCGCCAAGTGAATTGGCTGTATGTCAGGTTGCACGACATAACTCTCTGTACAACCACGCAAGGACAACAGATCCCTAACTATACTTACTTGCCATTTATAAATTCTCTAGTAGTGGCAGCCATATCAAATGTATATAATTATTTGATTGTTCTAGACATAATAAGTCATCAATACACCTAATAATCCATACCCGAGCAAAACATTGTATCTGATATTCATTTGCATCGGGCAGCAACATATTAAAATTTCTCTCCAACCATTCCATTTTTACATTATGTCCCCTGAATTCAGTTTCTAGAGGAACATGACCCAAAAGACAGCCACATTCATAAGCTCAATCGTGGTATAGATGTCCCATTACAAGACGTCGATTGATGGGCAATCTGGTGAGTACAATAATATCTTGTTGTGATATTGTCACTTTGCCAACAGAAAGGTGAAAAATATACATTTTCGGTCGCCACCTCTCAACCAGTGTAGTTAATAAATCAATATTCACATTCATCACACCTATTTGTGACACTTTATAAAATCCTGCTAGTCTTAAGTATGGAATTATTTTGTCATTAATGTTTCTATAATGATTACTCACGCTAGCTCTGCATGTTACCAACATATCATGTTCATCCTAAAAATAATTAAATAAAGTATGAGTATTATATACATAATTATGTACCTACATTTAAGTTATTTATAGTGAGATAATAAAATTACCTATTCGTTCCAAATGGCATCAGCTCGATGTTTGCCTCCAAGTGTTAGTACATCATTCACGATGGGTCCGAAATTAATGTATTCTTGGTTTCTAAATTGATCCATCTTTTATTACCCTATATGTGATTTCGATAATAAATGTTATTTGTGCATTGTAAACATCTTTGTCATAGATATTTATTTCTATATCTATAACAATATTATTCCATATAATAATGCAATTTAAATGACCTAAATATTTTAAAACAATACATTAATATTATTTTTTTACAATAAATAATGCATGTAATAAATTAATATTTCATAATTGACTATTAGAATAACAATTACAACAACATAGATAATTAATTAATTTTTCCCATATATACATAAAAAAAAATTTTCATGATTTAATTTCAATATTTAAATTGTATACAGATCTGACCTTTTTTCTCTGCACGTCATAAAATTATTTATCAAAATACGACTGTAAATTAAATATCAACACAGTTAACTATTGTTTTAATTTATTAATTATAAAACAACTATCTATACAAATTTATCATAACTAATACAATAATTGCCACAACTCGTAATACAATATAAACAATTGTTATTTTACATTATAATTTACATATAAATAAAATTTATATTTTTAAATTAATTAGAGCTATTATTATAACATATTTAAATTTTTAAATTATAGATTTACTTGACTTTTTTCATAGATCACCCAATTAGCTAACATATATCATCTGTCAAAAATAATAATATTAACTATATTTTTAAATTTATTAATACCACTAATTATTAAAGTTAACAGTTAATTTATTCGTCTTTAATTTTTGCCGCAACTAAAAGACTAACAATATAATTTAATTAAATAGTTGTATTAAAAAATAGATTAATTTTTATAAATTTATAAAATAATAAAAAATTAATTAACCTAATTCATATTAATTAACTCTAATATATTTAACTCTATAATTATATTAAACAAATAACTAAAATCATATTAAATTAATAACCAACCAAATAACTGTCAATTATATTCAAATAATATCAAAATAATAACCAAACAAATAACTAAAATCATATTAAATAAACTAACTAAAATCATATTAAAATAGTAACCAAACAAATTCTTAAAATCATATTAAAATAATAACCAAATAAAATTTTCATCTCTAATCATTATTATTAAGTTTTTATTAGTGTATTTAACCCTAATATTACAAAATAACTAAAATCATGTTTTCTCTAATCATGTATCTAATATTAATTATAAATAATTAATAATTAGAATTACCTATAATTATAATTATTTCATTAAATAAAACCTAACTAATACATAATATAAATTACTTATAACGAAACATAAAATAAACCAAAGAAGAAAAAACAAAAAAAGAAGAAAGAACAAGAAACAAAACTTACCAAGTATTCTAACAATGAAGAGCAGCAAGGGGAAGGGGAAGAAGAAGCTCACACAAATCGGCAAAGTCCCATTAATATAGGGCATTTGTTTAATAATATTCTAGGGACTTGTCATACAATAATCTGAGTGCTCCTGTGCCTGCTTTTCATGCTAGAACATTCAAGTAAGTGAATCTCGAAAATTTTCCTTTTCCCTCCAGATCATAAAATGAAGTTGCACTTAATTTTTTTTTTTTTTAGTATGAATTTGACACGGCAATGTAGGAAACGCTCTGATGTGTGGAACTGAGCAAGAATGTTTTGGAACTATACAAACTCCTCAATCTTTATCCTTGAATCCTTCGTCACAAACTTCTACTTGCTTTCAAGTTCGAATCTTTCTGTTCTAAAAGCAGCCGTTCTATGTTCTTTTTAGTCAAATATGTAATGCTTTTGAGTTTAATTTGGAGTTATTGATTGTTATTTTATTTATGTTATTATATCACAAGCTTTCAACATTGTATTTTTCTTCTGCAATTTCAAATTTTAAGTCTTATTTTATTTCTCGCTTCGTTTTTTTTATCTATCACTTTTATTATTTTCATTAGAATTAAAAAATAATAAATAAAATTAAATTTAACATTAAATTGTGTTATTAAAATTAAATTATTAAATTTAATTGATTTTAATTGCATTAAAAAAGAAAAAGAAATTAAAAAAATCAAATTAAATTACATTAAAAGTTTAAAAATAACAAATAAATAAAATTTAAATTTTACTTAAAAATGATAAATAAAAAAGAACAAATAGAATATTTTTTTTCTATTTTTTATACTCATAAAAAACGGTATTTATGAAATATAAAATAAAAAGTGTATAATTACGAAAATAAAATTAAAAAGGTGGTATATAGGGTAATTTTCTCAATTATTTATAAAGTGCAGTAGAGCAGAGAAGATATCTCGTAGTTTGTGGGGCTTGAGGCTTTTCGATTTAATTGGAAGAACTTTCTGGTAAGTTCATGAATTTCCGAGGCATTTCAACAGAATGTTCTGGGCCTCAACTTGGGCTTTTCTTCAGGGCCTATAAAACCTTTATGGGCTTATTCGCCAATGGGAATTGAAATTAAATATCTAATAATTGCTGAATATGCCTTTTTTTTTTGTCTTGTATGATCTATAAATTTGATTCTAAAGTTTAAAAGGATTATTTATTTTTTTCCAATTAAAATTTCAGTGGATTATCTTTTCTTAATTGATCTAATCTTTTTAATGCTAATAAATTTAATTATTGATATATTTATCGTATAAATTTATGATTACAAAGTAATTTAGTTACTTCAACAAAGTAATTGAGTGGCATATATTGACCCCATTCAATTAAAAAATAAATAAATAAATTCTTTCTTGTAATTTTAAAATTGGCACCAGTTAGTTAAGAAAAAAAGTTATAATGATTTTAATTTGTTTTAAATTGATTTCATTAAAATACTTAAATGATTTGTATTTTTCATGTGAATAAACTTTTTTATTATTCACTGTAATCTTTGAATAGATAAGAGTATGAATTGCTCCAAAAAAATACGAATTATTGTAAAAAAAAAAAGGTAAAAAAAGGAGAAATCCTCTAATTTATTTGTAATATCTTTTTTCACACAACTGAGAAAATATTATTATTGTTATTATCAATTATATTTATAGCGGAAAATTAGCTGAAACGGCTCCAAAATTAAATCCGTCTTCTTACTTCTCCAAAATCGTCAAACGATGCTCAATATCTTCTTACTTCTCACTCCACAGTCAACTTGATCGTCTGCTTTTCCATTTCTCATCCTCTTCTCCGATTAGTAGTGTTACTTTTCTCTGTAATTCGTTACTATCTTTAGCTGATTTCTTTCTTTCAATTTGTTATCATTGCAGAATTCCATAGAAAGGGACTGGAGAAGCTTGGGACTCTATTCGGAAAAACAAAATGCGCCGATTAAGGTATTTATTCTCATCCTTTTCTGTTACTTTTTAAGTATATTTAATGGGTTTTGAAAGATATGTACATCTGGACATTGTTTTGGTATTGATGTGATAGTTTAGTTTTCTGTATTGGCAATTGTAATTGAATATGTGATAGAAAAATTTACAATAAATTCTTGAATGCTCCTTCCGTTTGGTGTGAAAATTTGTATGAATTTCCAATAAATATTATTTAATATAGCTTTTGTTAGTTTTAATATTTATTATGCACTTCTCTTGAATGTTCATAAATTTAACTTATGATGTATAGGTTATATGAATTTTTGCTTAGAAGGTAAAGTTAGTTACTTTTGATAATTTTTTTGAGAAATTATTAATGGGTTGGTATTTATATTGTAGATACGCGTGTGAATCAACAGACCCGACTATCTGCAATGCAGGCATTTTCTTTCTTTGCAATTCACAATGGTAAGTAACTAATTATCTTTGTAATGTGCAATTATCATCAGGTGAGCTTTTATTTTGTATTGTTGTTATTTGAGCATTCCATGGACAGACACCAGAGAAAATTGGGATACTAACTGCTGGAAAGGGGAAAAAAATAGAAAGAAAAAGTTCTCCAATTTCTGGTAATTGCAATTCCTGATTAATGAAATTGTGTATACAAACACTGCTTGGATATGACAATTTAGTTTTCTATCTTGAGAATTGCAATTGAATATGACTTTACAATAGATGAGAAAAGAGAAAACTGGGAATATCAATCTCTAATTTTGTTAATGTCTATCTAATTTTTCTCGAAAATCTGTATGGATTCGCTTTTGTCGATTTATGTGCTTTTGTTCATATGCGTACATTTAACTTTTGATGTATTTATTGTGCGAGATTTCTTTTTGCTATCTTTAAATGGTAAGTTGAGTTACTTTTCAGAATTTGATTTGTTTTTGCATAAACTTTTTGATTGTATATATATGGTAGATAGGTAAGCAAATTAACAGATATAGACATTTTTTTTAAACCATAGCAAAATTCCTCTAGAAATGTCGATGATGAATTCGAAGAGAAAGTTTTCAGTGGCAACCAAAGTGGCCGAAATTGAGGACCTTCTCACCGACATTCTCCTCCGATTGCCAGCAAAGTCACTGATCCGGTTCAAGTCTGTATCCAAGCAATGGCTATCTCTGATTTCTAGTGCCCGATTTGGTATATCCCACACTCGAATCCACCATACCATTGATTCCAGTCCCGTTGCTCTCTTGCTCAATAAAGGCTTTGAAAACATTGATGAGCTTCAAATGGTTCCTCTAAAAAAGGAGTCTCTTCCCTCCTTTGATTTTATGAAGGTTGGTCAGATGAAAATACTACAATCCTGCAATGGGTTGCTTCTGTGCCGTTCTAGCTTGTTAGTCCATCCCAGCTTGCCGATTCCAGCAGATGACAGTTGTGTGATTAATGGGTTCGTATATTATATCTGTAATCCTACTGCTGGACAATTTAAGAGACTCTCTTATCCTGCTTTACTTAAGGAAAATTTGAGATTTACTTATTTAATAAGTGTTTGTTTGGCATTTGATCCTACTGTATCCCCTCATTATAAGATCATCCTCATTTTTGATTTGTGCCAAAAAGGGTTAAAATCTTATCTTGTTGAAATTTATGTTTATTCTTCGGAAAATGATTCGTGGGCATCACGAATAGTAGATCTAATTGAATTGCGTATGCAATCTTTATTCCCACCCACATTAGGGATTGGCTTTCATGATGGTGTTTTATGTAATGGTGCTATTCATTGGTCAAGATGTGATGGCCGCTCATCATCGTTGCTATGCTTTATGCTTGATAATTGGACTTTCAACAGAATATTTCTGCCTGATGTGTTAAAAGTCCGATACTTTGGGGAGTCTCAAGGCCATTTGCATGTTGTAGCTTACAAGCATTGGCACTACTACACTGTAAATTATTATGTTCTGGAGATAGCAACAGACTACTCTGGATGGTCAGTGAAGTATCACTTGAATCTTCATGCCGTGAGGATGGCATTTCCTAGATATGAATGGAAATTTTCAATATTGAGCATCATTCGAGCCAAAGATGAAGAAGAGTCAGTTATTGTGTTATCTGCATATGGTAGAGTAATCAGCTATAGTCTGATTAACGGGACATGGGAAAGAATTTGTTATTTGGAGTCAAGGCCGGGACGTTGTCGCACTTCATTGGATTATGAAGGAGAGTCATATCAATACTTTGAGACCCTCATCTCTATCTGATCCTGGCATTTATCTCTGTAAGTTAGCCAGTCTTTTTTTTTTTTTTAGTGTCCTTATTTTACATGCCATAAATTGGCGAGCATAGTGATTATCATATGTAAATTTGTTTGGTAACTTGATTCCCAGTCGTCTCAATACTTTGAGAAGCTTATCTGTATCTGATCCTAGCGCTTGTCTCTGTAAGTTAACCATTCAGTTTCTCGTCATATCCTTATTTTAATTGTTGTGAATTGTTGAGTATGGTGATTACCGTATGTCTGCTAATTTAATTCCTTTATTTTGATATCTTACTTGTCCTCTCTGTTTTTTATGTTACGTGCAGAAGGGTATACACCATGTAGAGTGTGAAACTGGGAAGCTATGCCAGGACTGAAGAGGAAGATGATATACTGGTTGATTTTGTGGAAGGTATACATGATTATTAACATAATGTGTAGTGAGAGTACTGCTTAGGTTGTAGAAGTCGCAATCAAATTTTAGCTAGATTTCAAGTTATCTATTGGTAAACTGATAGAAACGTAGCAAGTTTAAATAGCTCAAGAAGCACTGGTGTTGGAAATTCAGTGGCATGCTGGATGTACTTTTATGCTATTGAACAGCGACATACAGTAATAGATATTTGTGTGTCAAAAGATACCAAAACAATATTTCGTTGGTTTGGAGTTTCACATGCCATGAAGTGGTCCGAGGCAAGTTTGTGTGGCAATTTTCACTTCTAACATCTCAAAACCTACGTTTACAGAACGAATACGGAAATGGATGATTTATTTATCCATTTCTTTGTGATTTCTATTATCCAATTCATGCATGTGTTCCGTGGACATTCCAATGAAGCATAAGCCTTCTTGGATTATCCGAATTATCTTTAGGGGAGTTGTACTTTTACACTTCCACAATGCTCAGCTTTCTTAGTTTCTTGGACGGGTTAGTTTCTTGGTCCCGTCCAGTTCTTGGATTATCTCTGGAGGAATTGTAATTTTACACTTCCACAACGCTTAGCTTCCTTGCTTCGTTTCTTGGTCCAGTCCAGCTCTTGAATTCTCTGAATTATACTTTAGAGGAATTGTAATTTTACGCCTCCGCAATGGTAAGCTTCCTTGCTTCGTTTCTTGAGAACTGTAATTTCACTTTTACACAATGGTTAGCTTTTTGGTCCAGTCCACGTAACATATTCTCAAGTGCTACGTTCAATCAAGCATGCGAGTCTGTTTCTGCTAAATGAAAATCAAAGTCATCAATCTGACGTTGGTAGAGCATTTCTTATTTTCTTTAGCATTTGATGTAACGTATTGCGAGCTTACTAGGTTCCCAGTTCCCTCTTGGCACTCTGCAGAAGAACCAGTAGCTTATCCAAAGGTTATGAGAGAGGATTATAGATGATTTGACATAGTCAGAGTTCAACATGGAGCAAATTCCATATTATTTGGCAACTCTGGTTTCGTTTTTGACATTTCTGCAAACACAGTGTTATCTTAGGGTTATTAAAGCTTTCTTCTTTGAGTTCCCAGTTGCATATGATGTCTCGAGTATTTTGCTTTTATATAGTTAATTAATCTCTCTTAATAACAGAGTTGATTTCGAGGTTCATAACAACAAAAAATAATGATGAACAAAATATTTATTATTGTTTATTAATTTATCATTACAACAGAGGGTAAAAGGTTCACATTAAGCCTCATGAATATAAGGTCCTTACTCCACACAATATACCAACATTGATGTCTGAGTTAAGGCGTTTTAACTCAACCAGAGATTTGAATAGACTTGACATCAGGTTTCTTGACTTACTCCTTGGGAACAGTAACAGTAAGAACTCCATTCTCCATTGAAGCTTTTACTTGATCCATTTTTGCGTTCTCTGGCAGCCTGAATCTCCTCATGAGATTTCCTTCTTATATTTTTAAACCATTCAGATTTCCTTCTTCCTTCTCTTCCAGTTACGCAAGAAAAACAATAATTCTAGCTTAATGATATTTCAACACTATAAACCAGTCAAAAAAGCTCCAACGCAGCAAACTAACGATATATTTCAGTGCATGCGCTCCACAAAATCAATCAACAGCAAAAATAAATATATAAACAGCAACAAGTATCATCTAACTGAATAGCTGAAACATGTTTTTGAGATCTGCACATCCTAAACGCTGAAACGAATCTAATTGTATACTTTTGAACTTGAAATTCCAAAATCGAAACACAAAAACATGAAGGCAACGAAGCATTCAAAAAGAAATCATATAAACCGATTGCACACAAAAGAGCATAGTAAATAAAACGAGAAGGTAAAGGATCGGGGAAGGGACTCACGGCGGCGACTCCGCCACCGACGATTACGTATTTGAAGCTCTTCCCCGCCATTGATTAGTTAGCACGGTGCTCTCTTTTCTCTCTGGAGCTTTAAGCCTTTAACTGATCTTCTAGTGAAAAATGGATACAAAAAAATGATTTCGTTTAAGATTTGAGATTGGTGAGATACATATAGGGCGATTAACTCCCTATTGGCCGGCGTTCTCTGAGGCAAATGGCATTGACCCACGTGGCTACAGATACACCGTCCATCTATTGCTGACCGTGTATGCGCCACGATACGGGTCGACTATCGGATCATCCTCCTCGTGTGGTTTCTTACCGAAAATCTTTTAAAACGATTTTCATTTAAAATAAATAAATAAAATTGATTTCAATTTCGCAATACTAACTATTAATTTAACAAATAATAAGAAAATAAAAGGTGTGCATCTGTACGCACAATTAGACTTAAGAGTAAAAATTTTTAAAATTATTTTATCATTTAATTTAATGTATTGGTTGTGGATGTAAGGTAATTTTTTAATATATCTATTTAATATTTAAAATTCAATTCAATTAATTTGAATTTGCATATGAAATTCATAAAAAAGTGAAATGGTATTGTTTAAATATTTTTTTTTCTCTCTTAGATTGAACTTTTCAATTTATAGTTATTCATGGTCAATTTTCTGATGTGAACGGGTTATTCTTTTATTTAAGAATTAATATTCTGTTCACATTTAATTGAATATTATTCCTTTCACATTCAGTTATATATCATGAAATATCCATTTTTGCGTAACTGGTTTATAGTGCAGAATTCTCACGAGAAATGAGTGAAGAAGAAGGGAAGTCTCTGAATGGATCCCAAGAAGAGAAAGGATCAAAGATGCTGCTCCTTGAGTTACCAAAGAAGCTTGGGATCAGTGCCATTTCTTCTTTGTCGTAAAAAGAGAGTGCTTGGTAATGATAGAGAATATAGCCTTTTCTAATGAGCAGATGGATTCCCATAGCCTCCATTATATAGGAAGCAAAAGACATATCTCGTACATTCTCAGGAAGTCTTGATGGGTTCCATTGAAAGGAAAAGTTGTCTAATCAATTCCTGAAACTTCGATGGTTTTATCCTGAAATTATTGGCCTGGGCTTTTTCTGGAAAATTCTCTAATTTTCGCCCTATGAGGATTTTGGATTCCGGACTTGGGTCGTTAAGAACGAGCCTTTGCTTCCAGTTTTGCTCTTGGGCTTTTTAACGGTTTCAATCTTCATCATGCTCAATAATATTAATCATCTCAAAAGAAAAAAAAAAAATTTTCTAACACTGAGATGGCATAGACTATTTGATTAAATGATTGGATCAGGGGTTAATTTACCTGCCAAATTTCTTGTGATTATTATTGTGCAGCTCAATTTAATTAGGGGTGTCCATAATTCGGTTATAACTAAATAATTAATAATATCAGTAAAAATTTATTATTTTGTTTGATTTTACGGTTATCGTTCAGTTTCGGTTATTGATTTTGTGAAAATTTGATTACGTTCAATTGTAAAAATTGGAAGAAAACAAGATTTTTCTTTTTTTTTTAGACTTTAATTTGTATAAATTTTATGTCTATATTAATATTTTTGCATGTTTACTAAAAATATATTTTTACATGTTTAAATTTGTTTTTGTTATATAATTTTGGATTGATGGAATTTTTAGCTTTTTTTTTTCTTAATTAAAATTTTTTATTGTGCATATATATATATATATATATATATATTAGAAATTTTTAAGTTTTAAAATTATGTTAACTTTATTTGCTAATAAAATTCATTTGAAATTACAGAGAACAATTCAAAAAATTAAACCAAATGAAATGAAATGTTCTGTTCTGTTAGGTTTCGATTCTCAATCTCATAGATAGATTGATTTTAGATTTTGACTAGTGAACCATTTGCAATGTCTGGTGTTTATTCATTTCATTCTCAAAAATATATAAAACTTAAGCAAACACATATAGACTGATTAATATTCTAAATTTTTCCAACAGATGCCACCAATTTAGGCTACGGTGATGATATAAACTCCACCAACTTATTCAGTGAATTGTAGGAAGAGCCTCCCTTTTCGTAGCAAGCTTCAACTTTTTCCTTCAAATCCTTAGCTCTTTGCCTCATTTCATGTCCTTCTTCATCCACCATTACCCTTTTAACGGCTCTTCCAATCTCTTTTCTCTCCAACCTGTCTTCCAACTCCAAGCCTATTCCCAAAACGTTGCTAACATATCTTGATGTCACCCATTGATCCCCGAAATTCGGTCTACATATCATTGGAACTCCTTCGGCTATGCTTTCCAGAGTAGAATTCCAACCGCAATGGCTCCAAAATCCTGCCACAGCAGGATGTGCCAAAACTTGCTTCTGTGGTGCCCATTTCACTATGCAACCTCTTTCTCCAACACTTTCTATAAATCCCTCGGGCAATAACTCGATCCAATCTGAACCCGTTATTGATCCAGGCCTAATCACCCACAAGAATGGCTGCTTGCTTTCCGCAAGAGCCTGTGCCATCTCGATTGATTCTTTATCATCGATGGACACTACACTTCCCATGCTTATGTAAAGAACTGAGTTTCGGATTTGCCTGTCTAGCCATGCAATGCAGCTTGCTTCTTCTTTTAACAAACTGCAACAAGAAGTTGGAGCAAGTTTATGCAAAGGATCTATTGTGAAGATTGGAGTATGGAATTGCTTTTCTTTCAATTTTGCGATTGGTGATTCTTCAAGACAATCCATTGTATTCCAAATCACAGCTGAAGATGTTTTTATATCACATATGTTAGCTGTCAACTGGTAAAATTTACCAGACGCGAAAATTGGTAGATCCTTGAACCTTATAAAAGGAAGTTCTGGCACTGATTCCATTGACATTGAGTCTGCATATTTTTGATCAAATTCGTCCACTGTCACTAAATCTAATAATAATTCGATCAGTTATAACATAAAGTGTCTCACAAACAACTCAACTTTAAAAATATTGCAACTAAAAACAATTTGGCTGAAAAATTAATTGAAAGAATGCTGATGTATCATCTACTTTTTAAATTTTGCAAATAAAATACTTTTGCCACGAAACTAATTAGCTAGAATGCTAATGTCCATTAAAATCATTAGCTAGAATGCTAATGTCCATTAGCACGAAAATATTTCAAGTTTTATTCGAACCTACATATTCAAAAATTCATATTCTTTCCAAGCAATCAAGTCATCATCTTTACCCGGAAAGGGAATTCCGCCATCAGAATGGAGTTGAAGAACAGAAACTCGAGAGAGAAAGGCAGCTGCACTGCTTGTACGCAGAACTACGATTGGAAGCTCAAGATGATTACACACAGATGCCGCAAAGTACATGAAATCATCGTATATTACACAAGCAATCTCATTGTCAGGATTCTGATGCTGCATAATCTGCAGCAAGCATTCCTGAAAGGGAATTTCGCAGCGTCGATTAAGTGTAAAAATGTCTATATTGTTAGGGATACAAGAGTTTAGAAAAACAGAATAGAAAGAGGCAAGTATACGGCAACTGATTGATCAATTTCACACCCTTTTTATTGAACTGAAAGTTATCTTAAATACAACTGAAAAGATAACTAAAACTAGGAAAATAAGGAATATATCCACTATGAGACAAACTCTCCTTGAGATAACTACTAACAAACTCATTTAGGCAAGGACTCTAATAGCTAATTTATTGACCAAGTAAAATCCAATAGACACGTAATAGATTTCTGCATTATCTCTAACATATCCCTATAATGCAAAAATCTACAACACCAATTAAATCCCTAAAATACTCGAACAGCTTGTTGCTCATCAATGTTGCAATAAGCAATCTCAATGCTTCCTTGATTCAAAATTATAAACATTTAATATTTTTCTTGAAACCTTTTGTCTTCAATTCTTGATGTACTCTCTCATCAATATTCAATTCTTGATGCACTCTCTCATCGAACTTCAATTTTGATGCACTCTCTCATCAACTTCAATTTTTGATGCACTCTCTCATCAAACTTCAATTTTTGATGCACTCTATCATCAATTTTCTGCCATTTAGCCTCTTTTTTTTCAAGCACCTGTCTCCAACTCTCAAAAAATAGATTCTTCCTCTTGTGCCAAATTCACTTGATCATTTCCCAACCTGCAAAATTTTTAATATGGCCAAATTTCTTACAACCGAAATATTGCATTTTACCTTTGTACCAACAATTCTTTCCATCATGGCTGTTTTGCTTGCACACACCGCATGGTGGATTTTGTGATGGTGTTAGCTGTTTTGGAGGTGGATTTTGTGCACCACATTCACAAGTGCACTAGCAGGCCCAAAAATCACCATATCCCATGTAATAATGTCTCACGGGTTTGCAACCTGATTCATAGCTACAAGAGTATCATTTAGCATATTAGAGATGTTCTCTACAGCAGTATATGAGAGAACAAATTGACAGAAGATACATATTGTAGGAACAACGAGCATTTACCACCAAAAATCAGCCGAATTCAAACTCCAAAACATGATCTGCACAGTTGACGGGACGAATTCGTGAACCCCAAAAGATTGCTAGAAATGGAGAAAAGAAAGAAAATTATTAGGAAAGATTGCTAGAACCCCACTGCTTGCTGGCAGGGGTTCCAAGTCTTGAACCAACTTGCATTGCAGCTTCTCAATTTTTGAGATGACTGCTACATTATTTAATACAATTTCATTGATTACCTGGGACAACTCTTGTTAACTATCCCTCGCAACATAAATTCGTCTTTTTCTACTAAAATTTTCTAATTTCTTCGAAGTCCGAATTAACTTAATTACACTTGAATTTCTGAAATTTGAAATTTTGGTTCCACCATAATTGCAGGATAGATTTTTAGAACTAGAAAAAATTTTGCTGTAATACCCAAATAATCGAAATATAATTTTGTAACCCATTGCATATTAATTAATTCGATACTAAAAATAATTAATAGTAATCAGCATAAATTATAATTTAAGCCTTCCAACCAATTGGGATTGAGTAATAAAGTTGCATTTTCAATACACAGCACTTGAGACTTGAGAGGTTAGCAGAACAAAAATTGGAAATTGATGGTGTCATCACGACAAAGGTGGGTTGACTTGATCAAAACAGCTTAACTGCTAATCTAATTACACAGTAATTTATTTTTGGAGTGGACAAACAGAAATTAAAACTCTGTCAGGTGCAGTTTGTGATCCAAACCAGCGTATACAAGGGGTTGCCTTCTCATGGGGATTCACTATTGACTTGGGCATCTTCCACTCCCATTTTTCTCTTCCATAACCATCACGCTTTTTTTTTTATGATGAGGTCACGTGATTTCAATTAACTTTTCTTTTTAATCTTTAATTATTATTATTTTTATTTTTTAAAAATAATTCATAAGTTTATGAAAATTTATTTACTTACAAATTCAATCCTTTGATCCTCTAATCCTTCCAAGATGAAATTGCCCAAAAAGAAGAAGGAAATGAGCTTATAAATGCAAATGGAGTCCTTCCGATTATATCATTCTTTAGTATATCACAAGTCTTCCCTGGAAAAGAAATTTGAAAATGCAACTTTCCTCCTATGGCCGATTAAAAATTACAACTTTGATGTCATGATGATATTATAATTAGAAAATCTTATACTCATTAAATTATGAAGTAGTTTGAGCTAATTGAATTTTTACACATTTTAGAAGAGCAAAGGTACTAGCCTTTTTTTAAAAGCCTAATATTTCCCAATATTATTATAAAAAATCAAAATTTAGGAAATCATGTTTAGTGGTATAAATGAACTTACAAAAGGATATAATTTTTTTTCTTAAAAAAGGAAAATTGGTAGGCTATATAATAAAATCTCATTTGGTTTAGCTGATTGGCACAATTGATAGTCGATACTTGTTGCTAATTAATGATTAATATTTAAATGTTTGGTAAAATTATATAAAGTTACTGTTGTTTAATTGTATAATTACCAAAATGGATATATTTTCCAAATTAAGAGTATAATTTTATCATAATAATAAATAATAGTATAATATAAAAAAAATTATAAATTGTCCAAAATATTATCAATAAATATAAATTTTCATATTACTACTTTACCGATTATTAAAATAATACTTATATGATAAATTGATTAACTTAAATATTTATATAAAAATTTATAAAGAAAATAAAATAGTAGTTAAGTGATATTAAAAATGGATTAAATTAAATACAAATTATTTTAGTTATATATTCATATTAATATTCATATATATAGAATGATTATTATAATAATTAAATTTCTGTTCTTAATAATTAAAATATTTAGTTTAATTTATTAACTAATTATTATATTAATTTTTTGTATTAAAATATATAACTTAAATAATTATTAACTTAAATTTATGCAGTACATATAGAATAAAAATTATAAGTAATATTTATATATAAATTATCAGTATTATATATAATAATTAATAAATATCGATTCTTTCGGTACAAGACAATTCAGTACAGTTCAATACGATTTTTGGTCCGGTTCTCGGTTAAATATCCAGATCCGTTCCAAATAAAGTCAACGGTACAATTCGGTTCAGTTCTAGTCAAAAAGTCAACGGTACAGTTCGGTTCTGGATATTTTTCTTCGGTTTTTCGGTTCGGTACAGAAAGATCCAGATCCGTGTACACCCCTACTTCCTCTTATGAATTTTTTAATAAAAATTTGTTAGTTTAGGATGATCTCTTTCTTTTAAACTCTTCTATTTCTTTCTTGTCCGATTCTTGTGAATAGAAATTGTTTTCTGTCGCAATCAATCGAGTAGGATTCGATTGAAAAAGGAAAAATTATTGCGGATATATATAAAATGTGCAAGCTGTCCTCTAAAAGTAATCGTTCGTATGCAAACAATATTCAACTTTTTTATTGCAATTTTGAAGTGTATAGTTTTTTTTTTTTTTTCGGAAAGGATAAAATGTATCCTATTCAAACCTATAATGGATTTTATTTTTAATACTCAAATCCGTTCTAAATCCATTTATAAATACTCATTGGCTATATATCTGTGTGTGTGGAAAGTAAACATTTCAAATTTCATGCCTTAATAGTGGAACTATTGCCTTATAAAGTACCTAAATTCAAGAAGAAACATTTTGCCTTTCTTACTCCTTTTCCACTTTGGGAAAAAAAAATGTTTAACTAAGAATTTTTTAATATAAATGATCAAACTTAAGGACCATTAATATTTTGAATTTTCATATAAAAAAAATTATGAATTGTTAGGCTTAAGCCCGGTAATTGGGCCTCAAATCTGTCTTGGAACGAATTTTGTATCTTCAGCCCATTAACCGCTGCAAATACATAGTCACACTTCTTATTCTTTTATTTTTATTTTTCTTGTGAGAAACAATTATCAAATCACACTTAATTTCAAAAGATTGGAAAAGAAAAATGAAAAGTTGAAACTTTGTTATTAATTATTAGCAATAAAAATTATTAATAATGTTCATATAATGTCTGTATCAATTTCATTATGTTAAGCATATCCTAACATTTTTCCGTATAGATTTAATTTTTTTTTACAAATCTTTATATATATATATATATATTTCCTTATATATATATATATATATATATATATATATATATATATATATATATATATATATATATATATATATATATATATATATATATATATATATATATATATATATATATATATAAGAGATGTACCAAATAGAACTAAGAGTCCATGTAATAATATATGACAATGTTGTATTTAATGAGTTAAATTATTAATGTTAAGCAAAATTTAGCAACAACCGATTATTAATAGTATAATATCTGTTACTTATAATTGATTTTTAAATATTGGTAACGATTAAACTTGAAGAGTCCAAACTTCATATTTCAATTATCAATTAAAAAAATAAGCAAAAAGAATGTTTATATATATATATATATTGGAATGAGGCTTCCACCTGCTGTCGAACTTGCATATACCAACAAAAGTTACAAAACAAAACCCAATACAACGCCGAAGAAGAGTAAAGTAAGAGACAAATTCGACCATGGACATTAAGTTTCGTAATTGGAATCTTTGAAGTCTTGACATTATAATTGGAGGTGGCCTTATTAATGGTATACACTTAATTATTAATGGTATACGCTTAATGTACAAAATAAAAATTAAATTTAAAATTTCATTTTAAAAAAATTCGAATTTCTTACCGTTCGGACCATCGTATATATTATTTTTTAAACCAAAAAGAGAAAACCCATTATAATTAGATATTTCTGATTTATTGAGGGTAAACATTTTAAAAATGGAAAGCTTGTGGCCTTCCTCGTATGAATTGTTTAATAAAAATTTGTTAGTTTAGGATGATCTCTTTCTTTTAAACTCTTCTGTTTCTTTCTTGTCCGATTCTTGTGAATAGAAATTGTTTTCTGTCGCAATCAATCGAGTAGGATTTGATTGAATAAGGAAAAGATTATTGCGGATATATATAACATGTGCAAGCTGTCCTCTAAAAATAATTGTTCGTATGCAAACCTTGTAATCAATATTCAACTTTTGTATTGCAATTTTGAAGTGTAGAGTTTTTATTTTCGGAAAAAGATAAAATGTATCCTAACTTTTATATCATTAGAATTAATTGATGTGACATGTCAATTTTAGAAATGGCAGTGGAACATGTACACTCGAAAATTTGCTGTTTCGTTATGAAATTCGTTTAATTTTAATATATTTATATCCATTATAAATCCGTTTAAATTTATCCCCCTTCTACATATGTTCGTCACAAATCCATTTATTAATACCTACACACGTATGGTTATCCATTTAACCAATACATGTATTTATATTAAAAAATATAAAATTTAATTAAAGTGAAAGTTATAAATAATCAGAAAATTAGAAATTTTGATTTAATAAATTTTTATATCAATATCTATATAAAAAAACCCATAAAAATTTATAAATTAAAAACTGCACATAAATGTCATATAAAATTAAAATAAATTATCAAACTTAGGGACCATTAATATTTTGATTTAAAAAAAAAATTATGAATTGTTATATGACAGGCTTAAGCCCTGTCATTGGGCCTCAAATCTGTCCTGGAACGAATTTTGTATGTTCAGCCCATTAAATTCGTTAAATACCTAATCACACTCCTCCTTTTTTATTTTTATTTTTCTTGTTAGAAACAATTATCTAATTACACTAAATCTCATAAGATTGGAAAAGAAAAAATGAAAATTTAAAATTTTGTTACTAATTATTAGCAATAAAAATTATCATCATGTATAATATATGATTATACTATATTTAATGAATTAAATTATTAATGTTAAACAAAAGTTAGCGACAACCGATTATTAATAGCTTAATATCTATTAATTATAATTGATTTTTAAATGCTGATAACGATTAAACTTGAAAATTCCAAACTTCATATTTCGATTAAGAATTGAAAAATCAAGCAAAAAGAATGTCTCTATTGATATTGATATTGATATTGGAATGAGGCTTCCACCTCTTGAACTTGCACAAACCAACAAAAGTTACAAAACAAAACCCAATACAACGCCCAAGAACGCTAAAGTAAAAGACAAAGTCGACCATAGACATGAAGTTTCGTAATTGGAATCTTTGAAGTCTTGACATCACATGCACATGAGGTATCTTTCCACCTCAATTCTCCCATTCTGGCATCCTGCATATGCCTACCCTTTGGACTCTTTCTCAACTTTACACCCACAAACAAAATTAAATTTTTATTAATATTATTTCAAAATTCGTGTCCAATTTCTGATTGGATCCATTCAATTTCATTTTGTTTTTGAAATACCCTTTTCCATATTCATTACAAATTACATGCAAAATCAAGAAAAAAAAATTAATCTTTTTCAATTCTATTTTTCTTATATTGCTATCATATATATATATATATATGTGTGTGTGTGTGTGTGTTATAGAAAAATTAATAATAACATTGAAAATAATAATACAAGCTCATTGTGAATAATTTTTTTTTAAAATTATGATAATCTAACCATTATTTGAAAAAAAAAAGTGACTCTTAATTACCATAAGATATGAATTATATGAAAGAGGAGAATATGATAACTAAATTTATTAAATCCGACTTCATAATCAAAATAATCTGATTTTTTTTTCCATACTTCTTCATTGATATCCTTTATTTCTTATAATTTGACTTAACTGTTGGAATATTTTTGTCGAAATTTCACCAAACTGTTTTTTTTTTTTTTGCATGTACCTAAATTTCAAATTTAGATTTTTCCGAGGCTATTATTAAAATATATAGAGATCAAAACTCTAATATGGTGCAAAGTATTCAAGAGTCTTCAGTAACGGAAAATCTCCGACAATAAGAAAGTGGACGTATGGTCCCCAAGCAGAACTAGAAGCAAGGGTGACTGGATTGATCATAATAGTAGCTAGCCGTGATAAAACTGCCAATCAACCACTAGTTTCGATGTCTAATTTTCTATGATTTTGATAAGCAGCAACTTGTTCAAATGGTGGGTCTTTGCTCCGCGTAAAAATCAAAAGTTTTTGATTCTTAATCGTGGCCACTTTCCCATTCAATGGCATTTATTGCTACACAACTTTGAATTGTTGCCTCGCACTGCTCGGTCTTTGGATTATTTGGAAATTGCACTTTTATGATTTAACAAGTTGCGTATTTAGCATGAATACGTACAGATTTTTATATTAAAGTATTATAAACATTAAATTATTATTATTACTTGACGATGAACAACATTCATTGTTCATAGGATGTCTGATTCCTTACTTTGGGTGGAAAATAAACTTACCATTGAGAAAAATTCGAGCAACCAACCATTAAAATTCGATCTGATGATGGCCGATCCGGATTAAAAATATAAAAAAGAGTTCGAATCGAAGTGAAATTATATAATTTCATAATGATTCAGATTATTTAGAAACAATGGTGGACCAATAATTGTATTCTGTCCTATTAAATAAGAAAAAGATTAGAGCTCAAAATTTTGCTTCATTTTCCCTAATTGCCGGCGGCTGCAGTTATCTTCCGAATGCCTGTTGATCTATTCTAGTTTTAGTTTTGCATAGGCACTACTTGTTATAGGTTTCTGTTTTTTCCTGAACTAATTCATGTGGACATCGGCAACATGTTGATATATTTAAGATTTTAAGGATAATTTGTACTATGAAATGAAAATATCTCTTTGATATTAAAAAGAAAGAAAGAAATGATAATATCTTTTTACTGTAGAGGATAGAATTAATAATGATAAAGCCTCTAGAAATAAAATAACATGTTGCATCGATTTTAATGGCGAGTACAGTTTGATTTCAACCAAAAAAGTCCAATCAAATTTAATTCATTTGGCTGGTTTAGATTGATCAATTGAATCCATTCAATTTTAATTAGTAAATTATGTAAATTTTAAATATTAGTTCGGTTTGATTAATAATATAAATTCAAAAAAAAAATCTAAATTTTTAAAACGGTATCATTTTTGCTTGATAAAATTTATCAAGAAAACAAATTTGAATTTAATTTAATTTTAAAATTTCTATAAAAAAATAAAAATTAACTCGTAAAGTGAAAATTTTATAAAAAATATTTAGTTTTTATACCTTGCTGATGTGAAATAAACCTACTTTTTCATATTCAAAACCGAATATATGCAGAAATTGTAAAATTGGTGGATTAGGTATAAGTCAACCTTAAAAAATAGTTTACAAGGTAAAAATTAAATTAACGTTTATAAATAGTATTTAATGCTTATAACAAAATATTTCATAAAATTTTCTACATTGTTAATTGATTTGACTTTAGTTAATGATAAAAAAAATCAGTTAAGATTCAATCGAATTATTATTAAATTCAGTTCAATTTTGATTTATAAATTATCAAATTTTAATTTTTGCATTAATCGAAAAACCCAATTATGCTAATCCCATTGAATAATTACTTGGTGTGAGATGGATAAATTAAAATATTCACAGTACTAAAATTTTATAAAATTTCAGAAATCAAACACAGATATGGAATTTGTTTTGATATTTAATTGGAGGAGGAGAACAAAGAACACAGAAACAAGCAAAAATAGTCCAATTTGCTGACATCTGAATTTTATTACATTGCAAGGATACAACATATATAACAGACACTTCTCCTAAACACTAATCATACATAGAAAGCCAGCAAAGGCACATTAAGGAACAAGTTGTCCCAATTATTTTAACTATTTCTAAAATAATTTATTTACTTTCTTATAAATAAATTAAAAATAAAGTACTCTATTGAGCTTCATTTTTGTTCTATTCTACGTAGTTTCCCTAAAGTTTGACCGGAGTCTCTCCTTTTTGCATCTTAATTTATATATATATATTATCAGTAAGAATACGAGTAAAAGAAAGGGATTAGAAATAAAGAAGAAGGCATGTGAATTGCGATAGTGGCGTTGTGCTCCAAGTCAATACGTCCATTCTTGAGGTAGAGCTATTTCTTGGTGCTTAGTTGCCGGCACCGTCTGGGACTGGCTCTTATTCTTCTGCATTTCCAGTCGGCCATTCCTCATTGTCCCCACCATAGCATCTACCAAGTTAAACAAATAAGAAAACTGAGCGATGTTCGATGTATTGAATAGGATGCATGTATTTACTAATATATAGTAAATCCTATTTAAAGGATAAATATACATAGAAGCTTTTTTTAAAAGCAAAGAGTAAGACTTAACTGGCAGTGATTAGATTCTTAATAAAATGTAATTATAGTTTAAAACCAACGACTACGAAACACTAACTTCTATGAGAATCTTTTAAGTTTAAAAAATTGAATTCTTAGGGAAAGATTCTATCTAGCTAACTATCAGTGTAGTTGGACCATGCAATCACACTTTGTTCCTAAATCGTTTTTCTTATTAAAATACTGTTGAGACATTTTTATATTCTCAAACCCTTTTGTTTTGTTAGCTTTAAAACCTACAAAATAATTCTAACTGGAATCTGGTTGAAGAAAAAGACTTTTCGATATACTAATATAGAAAACTACCAACCACCAACCTAACTGAATTCGATTTATCCTAATGACATTTATAGTTGTAATTAGATATTACGATTTTCTACTAAAGAAACAGTAAAATACCATTTTGTATAGGAAAAGTAGTTCCTTTGAATCTTGATTCAATACACATCTTGTCCAATTGGTGTTTTAGGGCTTGCACTACTCTTGCTGGTATGAGGACAGTTGAACAGCCTGCTCCAACAAAAATCAAAATCATATCAATATCAGAAGAATAATCAAATATTCATACATGACTTGCAAGTTCATTTTGCCTTTTTTATTGATTTTTGGTAACCAAAGATTTTCAATTAACTAATTATTTAAAGTTGATGGTAGCTAATTTCTTGCATAGCAGAAAAACAATTTGTAGATGCGCCAACAAATGGTGGACCCAAATAATATGGAGGAAGATTCCGGTTTCCACCTAGTTGGCAACAGCCAAAGTTGAAAATTAGCTGAGATTTAAAAGAATCTTATACATGGAACCACGTTGCTTTCCAAAAAAATAAAAATCGAACCAACATAAAATCCAAACTAATCCGCAAGAATATGGGATAGGACCTGCAGCCACCCTACAAGTGCAAGCTTATCACTTCAGGAGCAACGAGTAATAAACAGCACAACAAAAGCGAAAACTAAAAATCAACACAAGACACATTCTTTTTCCTGTCTTGTCAGCTCAGGATAACCCAGATTAAGAAAAGAAAATATCTTTCAAGATTACGTGGATTTCGGGGTGAATCACAAGGATTAATGATTCCTCGAGGCAAGAACACTCCAGTCCCAGATGACCCAGTTCTTGAACCGGGTTCGCTCAGGAAAACTGCGGTCATTTCTGAACCGGTTCTATGTTGCTGTTGCAGATTAGCCCATGAACCCTTTTGGCCATTACAAGCTCTCCCTTTGCCTCCATGAATTTGCCTCGCATGTTGCTGCTTGTACCCACTGGCTTGTTTTGCCCCATGCACAGACTCCTGTTGTTGCTTCATTAACTGCAAAAACAGAACACCAAGATTAGAATAAAATTAAATAAAGTAATCAGCTCATACAGGGACAAGAACAATAAAAATAAATAAATTGAATAAAAAAAAAGGCACTTACTTGAATAGCCCTTATTTGTTGATCAATTAGAGCTTGCCTAGAATGGAACACAGGATTTGGACTAGAGGGTTTCCTTATATTGTGATATCCAAGCTTCTCTTCATTTATGTCCAAATTATCAAAATCCCCTTCCATGGCTGCTTGTTCTCGTTTGCTCGACCCTAATTTAGGCCAATCTGTTGATTGAAGAGGAGAATTTGCACTCCATGCCTAAAAACCACAGTATTAAACCCAAAATCAGAACTTGTATATATTCACAGAGACACAAACCCATACACTTGCGAAGCACAGAAAAAGATATAGCAGTACCTCTTTTTCCTGTCTATTCTCATCCTCTTGGAGCATGTAGTAAGCCATTTGGCGAGTCAATTCACGAATGTAATCGTCGTCCTGGTCACTCTCCGACTCGGTGGAGCCCCGTTCCGATTCAACCGGTGAGCTAGAAACAGACCCAAAATCAGATGAACTGAAACAAGAAGACCAGCTTTTATTCATGGGATTGATATTATTAGTCTCTTCAGTGGACTGAAGAGGAGGACCCAACACTGAGCCCCTGTTATGGAAGTCAACGGCCATCATGAAAGGAATTGAGCGTGTTTGGTACTAAGAAACGATAAAAAAAGAAGGAAAGTTCAGATTTTTAATAGTTAGCTGTTATGGGTAAGCTCTGAAAAACCAGGGAAGAATCATAATCTAGTCACAGAGAAACAGAGCATGTAAGAGGAGAGACATAACCAGAGGTAGTTAGATGCTTATATTTATAAAAGAGAACCAAAGTAAAAGAGGTAGGTGGTGGGGCCCAAGGTTTGATCAAGTCTAACTATGTTCTTAGTTGGGCTTTTTTTTTAAGTAGTTGGATTGAGGTGTGCAACCCAGCTGCCATTTGTTAAAAAGTTTGCATTACTCAGCTACAGCTTCATGTTTGGATTTTCTAATTTTCTTTTTCCAGTAATTATAGAATAAAGTTAATTATCTAAAGCAAATTTTCAATTTTCTTTTTAATTTATTTTGACAACTCTGTTAATTTCCCCATCAAATTAGTCTTTTAAGAAATAAATGTGCATTCAGGAGGTTAAAGTGTTTACCTGATAAAATTAACAGAATAGATTTTTGATGGTTACAAATTAATTTTAATGATAATAATATTTAAATAAAAGTTCAAATTCTATCGAAACTTATGATAAAATCCGAATCAATTAGTTGGATTATTATTAATTTTCTATATATTTTTAATCACTATTCATTTTTTTTTTGATATGCTTCTAATTAATGTAAGAATAATCTAATTAGCCTATAAAATCATTCCACTCAGTGGCAGTTAAACACAGTTAACTGGTGTGGAGTTAACTAAAGTTCTTATTCTTCTGTTTTTTTTTTCTTTTTCTAACAATAGCAATTAGGTTGGAGGATAAAGTTTTGACATAGTTTGCAAGTTTGTCTCTGTCTTTAGTGTCAGTGAGTGGCCATAATCACCTGGTTCTGATGTTGGATTAGGTACAGTGAATAAAGGACATTCTCTTATTAATGGTTAAGTAGGTTAAATGATTTAGGTACTTTAGTTAGTGTTAGTTGGAGATTGGATTATTAAGAATTAATAAGCTCATTTAAAAAATAATTAATGTAGGTCTGGTTGGATATTGTACCATTAGAAACCAACTCCATTTAATTCATGCTAAAAAAAGGTGACAACTAATCTAGATTGAAAAAAATAAAAAAATAAATAAAATTCACTTTGTTTACTAGCATTTTATTATTAGTTGGATGCATTAATGATATCATGAAAATAATTTTCATAAAATTCTTGAATTTTTTGAAAGTTATTATATGATAGCTACTGCCTCTGTCTCTGTCTCAAAAACTAGTGTAGATTAAGCAAAATTAGTTAGATTATGTTGCATTTTCTTTTTCTTAATATTCATTTTTATCAGTTAGTTAATTAGTAGTGTATTGATATATAGAATTAGTAATCATCTACCCACTATCTTTCAATTTATTTTTAATTTATTTATGTTACGTTTTATATTTTTTTTATTTGTTTGACTCTTGAATTAGTCCATAAATTCGATTTAAGTGAATTTTAATAAGTAGAAAGGAGTATAAAAGTTAAGGCAAGCAGTGTACTCCTAATAATTATTGTTCATATATTTATTTTCTTATACTCTTAAACAAGTAAAAATGCTCGTACAAGCCACCGGCGATACTACGACTATCTCCGGCGGCAATCACTTTTGCGTTTTCGGTGAACAGATAGGGTCTCTTATTTATCTATCATTATTGGAAGTTCTCATTAGGGAGAGTCAGTCTCCAAACGACTCGTAAGATCCATTTAAAAAAAAAACAAATGAATTAAATTTTAAATATATTTTATTTAATTAATTTTAATTATTAATATATATTATTTATATATAATATTAATTAAATTTAGTAGTGTATGGATTTTTATGGGAGATTTAAAAGAAACAAAACCATTGGAATAAAAACTCGGATGAGTTTGTCCTGTTGGAAATGTTGGAAGCATGTTTGATGCAACTAAAAGTTTAGGTAACAAAGGCAACTACCAAAACCTGTTTTTTTGAAAATGGCGTGTGCGGGGCCAATATTAAGGGTCCCTTGTCTGCCCCGAATGGACCCAAGAATTTAATTTTTTTATGGGTATTAAGGAGTTTTTTTTTTTTTGCTGAATGTAATCCTTCATCCTCTCCGTTTCATTTTTAGAATTATTTTTAATTCTGTTTCAGATATTATGTTTTATAATTTAAGAAAAAAGTTACTATTGTTTTCCATTTTTATTTTATTGTTTTATTCTAAATATATTTATATTTTTCTGGTTATATTTTATATGCTAATTAACAAAATGATAATTGAGTTACTTATAAATATTTTCAGCATATTGAAAATATTTTATATTTTAGTTATTTTGTTAATATGTATACCTCGTGTTGCTTTTAAAATTGCATCTGACATCTAATCAGTGTGATGTTTTTAAAGAATGAATCGGATCACATAAAAATCTATTTAATCTATATTTCTATGAATATATTTAGATCATTCGGTTCATTGGTTCGATCCATTTTTTAAAAATTGATTCATGTTCTTTTATTGATGCAGTGTAGGTTGAATAGGCACGCTTGACATGAAATTGTCCGTTTTGGGCATTACCACGTCAGTCCTCACAGCTTTAAAACGTGTCATGCCAAATGGAGGTGAACGGCCGTCTATATACTGCTCAACCAACACTCGATCTTTGGATGTGGGATTGAGGATTCAGATGATGCCTTGCAACACATGCTCCCGCATTATACTCCCCTCCTTAAACGCAGGTACATCTGCGCCTTAAGGACGCACTCAGAGGTTGAATCCATAACATAGTGGCCCACATCGCTAGCTCTGATACCACCTGACGCAGTACAGGTTGGATGGGCACACTTGGTATGAAACTATCCGTTTTGGACATCACCACGTCAGCCTGCACGGCTTTAAAACGCATAATGCCAAGTAGAGATGGTCCGCTGCCTATATACTGCTCAAATAACATATGATCTTTCGATGTGGGACTGAAAACTCAGAGAACGTCTTGCAACACATGTTCCCGCATCATTTATATTAATGGATTTGTAACTAAATTAGATCGAACTAATTACTGGTTTTTCATGATTTCGGTTTGACCTTCCTATCCGATATAACTTTCATAATATAGATATTAAGATCTAATTTTAAGATTGAATTTGACACCAAATCAGTGTGATGATTGGATCGTGTTTCACATGATTTAGTTAGATTGAATGGAATTTTAGTATTTTTTGATTTTTTATTTATTTATAAAAAAAATTACAGATATAATCATTAATCTAAAATTATTTTTCAATCCATTCGTCGTAAAAGGTAAAAGTAAAAAAGAACTTAAAATAAAAAAAAAAGTAAGAAAATGACAAAACATATAATCAAGCAAAGATGCATGTACCGGATATTTTAACCTGGATTGATGAATTCCCTCAAATCCATTTGAAAAGTGTCCTTCAAAATCAATTTTAATCCGAAAAAATTGCCCTTCAAATTCAAATTTTTCTTTGATCTATATTTTTATGAATATATTTATTAGATCATTCGATTAATTTTTTTTAATGTTCTTTCACATGAATGGATTTAGAGTTAAATTAAACTGAACTAACCACTGATTCTTTATGGTTTCGGTTCGACTTTTCGATCTGGTCCGATTTTTATAAAACAAATATTAAGAGCTAATAGTAACGCTTGAAGTAGAAAATGGGGAATACTGAATTTAACATTCTATTAATAAGCTAAGTTGGCACATTATTACACCCACCGTCACTACAACATCATATGCTCCAAACGAACACGATGTGAACTTCAACAAAAGCTGCTTGGCTTGCAAGATGTCGTTTTTTATTAGGAAGAAAGGCAAACGACATATGATAATATAAAAAGACCAAATATGGTACTACAGCTCACCAAAAACCCTCCAGTCCCTCCTTCGGCCATTGCATTCGTAAAGCATTTAATAGAGTTCAAATAGAAAATAACAATTAACATTTAATATGTCTTTAATTTCGAGAAAATGCTTTTTACTTCATTTAATAATATATATATATATATATATATATATATCTTAGCATGGTCCCAACGAAAAGCAACCCATAAATAAATTAATCTCAGGCCTACCATATTGAAACATAAAAAAACACGAAACTGGCTTAGGGTATGGACCTATCCATTACTTAAAAAATCAATTAATATCGATTTTCAAAAATCATTAATTTATTCCATAATATTTTTAATTTTATGCAAAATCTTTCTACCATTAATGGGTCTCAGCCCACGAGGACTTAAACAAAGCAACTGTCCACAATCCTCTGGGCCTTATTTTGGGTCTGTGTCTCTAGAATTTTGTAGTTTTAGGATATTTACATAAACGCACAAAACGATTAATCAATATTCAAATCACGAAATCAAAATCGAAAACTGAAATTAATAATTAAATCGATCGGTTAATTGAATTGTAAATTTTTTAGATTTTTTACCTGAATAAAAAAATTTTAAAATTTAAAAATTAAAAAAGTTTAATTCGGTTAATCAAAAAAATAAGTCGAGTGTCACGGTTAACAATTTTTTTCTCAATCCTAGTTATTCTTTCCATATTATTTACGGTACTTGCGTTTCAACTTTTTTTTTTTTTTTTTCTGATAATTGGACTGGTAGTTGAAATGTCTTTCTTCTAATAATTACACAACACGTGGGATCGTGCAATAGGTAACATTTTATCGAGTATCTTACTTTATCTGATATTTTAAAAGGGATTAGAATAGTTAATAAACTGTCTGAAAACAAATTTGAATAATTATTTTATAATTCGTGAAAGATACAAGTATTGAAAATCGTCCAAATTTATTTTTAAATTTTTTCTAAAATTGCTCTTCAAATATTAAAAATGATCCATATTTATCCTTAAATTTAAAAAAAAATGAAAAAATTTGCACAAATTTTAATATTTTAGCTGCACTTTTTAAAATTAAATTTATACTATTTTTAATATTTTAGAAAAATTAAATTAACGCCAATTTTAGTATACATAAATAAGAAAATACTCACACAAATCAACTACAAACTCTTTCTTAAAATTCCAGTTTCTTTTTCTCTCTAGTTTCAAGAGTTTTTTTTTCTTCATTTAATTTTGGAGTTGACGCCAATCTATTTATAGGCAGCCGCTCCATTCCTATTTTTCTTCTTGTAATTTCGATTTATTTTTTAATTTTCTCTGAGTATTTTTAATATTTTTTGCAATTTTTTGTTTCAATATACTAAGATCTCATCTCAATTTTAGTTTTCTTATTGGTTCAGATCTAATTTGTGTTATCATAAATTCAATTCATTTTTTGTTAATTAATTTTAAATGCAATAATACTTTTATTATGAAAGTTTGTTCTACTTGATTTTGGAGGTTGTTGTTTTACCTAATAGAAGTTATTTGTTTTTTTTTTCGGTGGAGGTTATTGTTATTTTTTTTTGTGTTTTTAGTATGGTATTTTAAGTAGGTCCGTATCGACGGAAGATACTTTTAAATCATATTATACTTAAATTAATCTTTATTCGAGATACTGTCAGACGTAATTATAGAAATTTTTTTCAACAAAATTTGTTTCATTCACAGAAATTTAAATCCGAGATCACTTATTTAAACGACCAGAATTCTTTCTGTTCAAGCCAACTTACCCTTGTTAGGTTATCATTCTTTTTTAATGTTAGCTATTTCATAATTTTGCTATAAATAATAGATAAATTGAATTTATCGTTAAAAAATTGATTACTTATAATATGTTATCATTATTTACTGTTCTTATAAATTCATTTATTTTTGTGCATTTTATATACTTTAAAATTTTAAAAATTTATTTGTAATATATATATATATATATATTTTATATTATTAATAAAAATTTAATTTTTATTAAAAAAAATACTCTTTTGTTTAAAGTGCGTGCGTGTATATATATATATATATATATATATATATAATTTTCTTTCAATTTGTCCCATCCTATAATAAGTCTATTGTTTTAAATTTTAGTCAAGTTGTTAAGTGATTAGTATATTTTTTTATTTAATGTCACCACAAAGTATTATTTTTACTGCAGTAGTACGCTTCTAATTAATGCAAGGATATACTAAAAAAATGCATTCATTTGACTATATTAACTAATTTTTTTAATTTATGTAAAAAAATTAATTGCATATTGTATTATTTTTTACTTTGCCAACGCTTGTAATTAATGCAAGGAATTTTTATATTTTCTAAAAAAGAGGATTTATATTATTTTTTAATTTTTTTATTTGTGTAATATTTATTATGAAAAAAAATACGGAGAGCACCTAAAATTCAACGAAAAGAAAAAATATCTTATCAATAATTGGAAATTTCATAGTGCCCCTGCCGTTGACATAAACCTCAACATTTCACCTCCGTTGATCTTTTGGCGATCTGGATTTGAAGGAAAAATGGGAAAGGACAGGAATATAGGAGTGGCCATGGATTTTTCAAAGGGAAGCAAATTAGCTCTGAATTGGGCTATTAATAATCTGCTAGAAAATGGCGATACTCTTCTTGTAATCCATGTCAAGCCATCACAAGGAGAGGAGACTCGCAATCTTCTTTGGGTCACCACTGGTTCACGTAAATTTCCTTTCTTTTTCAGTCTGTCGATGTTTTGGTCTGCAACTTTGAATTGTACGCAAGGTGTTTGATATTTGTTCATTTCCTATTTTCTTTGTAGCTTTGATTCCACTAGTGGAGTTTCGTCATAAGGATGTCGCCAAAGAGTATGACTTCGAGCCTGATCCTGAGGTTTTGGATATGTTAGACACAATCTCCAGGCAGAAACAGGTAAATTCTTGATCTTCTTTTTTTTTTTTCTTATTTTTGATATGATATTTTAACAAATAAAGAAAGATTAAAGTTTGTGTAAATTGAACATAGGTGAGTGTAGTAGCAAAGATTTACTGGGGAGACGCAAGAGACAAATTATGTGAAGCAGTTGATGATCTAAAGCTTGATTGTCTGGTCATGGGTAGCAGAGGTCTTGGTACTATACAAAGGTATGTGTCTTCCATTTTTCTGCCACTAGCCCTTTGTTGGCTGAACTTTACCATCTTAGCTTATACCCATATAAGATTTAACCCAATATTATTCTTGGTATTTGGAGTTAATTACATATGTGGTGACTATAATTTACATTAACGACAAGCTGATCTCATAAGAAAAAAATAATTTACAGAAAAACAAAGTCTTGTTCTTCTCAGATTAACTCTTTTTACAAATGCCTAATTGTATAAACTTGGTGAAATATAGAGAGTTGGATGGATTGTATTTGTTTGGATGTATGTATTATATGTGATTTAATATAAAATTGATGGAAAACAAAGCCTTGTTCTTCTCAGATTTAACTCTTTTTCTTTTCTTTTTTTCTATCTATGATTTCTTTGAATCACAGGCTGCTGTTGGGAAGTGTGACCAACCATCTGTTGGCAACTGCAGCTTGCCCTGTGACTGTTGTCAAGGATCCAAGTGTTCGTGGGTTCTGATTGAAATTCTGAATCTCACCTTGCAACAGTTATATGTGATTTAGTATAAAATGTGGATAACATTTGGTTTTCTGCCCAAGTTTGATGGGTTTCCCCGTGATATATCATGTATTCTCTATGACTTCTGGCTGTCGTATCATCTATTTCGCCATTTTCAAACTTACTAATGTGGATGTTTGTGACCGTGAGCTATTGAATATGTTATATTTGGATTTACTTGATATGACATTGTTTCTGACTTAAAGTGATAAGAGAAAAGGACTGCACTGAATTATAAAACAGTCAGCAGATTATATGGCTAGCTGAAGAAAACCGGTATTAATTTGATGACAAAGAAAAGTATTAAATGATTTTACAGCAGCAAACTGTAAGGGAAGGCATGAAAGCTTATTCTTTATATGATTAAGAAGTAGGCTAAACAAGTTCTATACCGTAGAAATCCATTTGGCGATCTTCTAACATGCGTAGGGATTTCTAATTGGAAGATGATTTTGCAGCCTCAATGAGAGACTTAAGAAGAGCGATATACTTATCTCTCGGAGGCAAGCATTCTTTGACCGCATCGATTTCAAGGAGCTTTTGTGACCACTTGGATATAGCTGGGAATCTCTCTTCACTAATAAACTCTACTTGCAAAACTTCTTGAGTGAGTGCAAATCCACGAGCACCAAAAATTGTTACAATGTCCAAGTATCCAATCGACTCACCTCCAAAGAAGTCCTTGTCGTTGAGCTCATCTTCGAGAAACTTGAACTGTCCATGAACTTCTTCAATGATCTGCTCTTGCTCCTTCCCTTTGGCTGCAAAGTACTTCATAGCCATGGGCAAGATCTGCATAACAATAGTCAATATGAATATGCCAACTTGCTGATCATAAATAACCTGAAGGAGGGATAAAAAGAAAAGACTGATCTACTGACATTCACGTTTACAAATTTAGCCCAGAATCGTGCCATAGATCTGTCAAGAGGATGTTTAGGTAAAATTGGATTGTTTTGCCAGGTTTCGTCAATGTAGTCAAGGATGACAAGCGATTCTGCAATGGGTTTGCCGTTGTGCACAAGCACAGGGACTTTCTTATAAATTGGATTATACTCGAGCAGCAAAGGACTCTTGTTGGAGAGGTCTTCTTCTTTGTACTCGTACTGTATCCCTTTCAGTTTCAGGGCTAAGTTGACGGAGTTACTAAAAGGGCTTGCCCACATACCGAATAGCTTCACCTCTTCTGCCATTTGGTCGTAAAGGAATTCAAGGGACATATTGTATTGTTCTCTGCTCTGCATTTTATAGGACAAGAATGTCTAGATGATGATGAGCAATGTCCACAATGACTTCAGAAGACTTCGACAAATCAAAATTTTCAACAAAGTTGTCGTCATTTTGATTTGTTTAACTAGAAAAGCTTTGATTTTCATGCATAAATTTCATAAATGACCTCATTAAATGCCTTCAACGAGGAAAATGCTGGAGTGCATGACCTCTTGTTCTAGAGCTTGCACACATGTTCTGAAATAAATGGGCAGATCCTTTGAGCAAAATTTTCAACAATTTCAGGCGCATGGATCAGTCAGAATGGTACAGCCGAACAGCGGAGTTTGCCGTAATGTGTGTCCAAACATTGTACTAGGAGCGTGAAATAATAGGTTCGGTTCAATAATTAAATTGAAATAATTAAAAATTAAAATTTTAAAAATTTAATTAACCGGATTAAATTAAAATAATTAAATAATTGAATACAAATTAAATCAAATTTTTTGATCGGTTCAATTAATCGAAAAATCAAAAATTAAAATTATTTTTAAAAAAATATAAAAAAATTGTGTTTAAAAATTATATAGAATTTCAAATTATAATATATTAAAGTAAAAACATTCATATTGTACAAAATATAAATTTAAATTAAAAATATAATCCTAAAATATATAATAAATAATACAATAAAAATCATTGAATAATTTTTTTATCTCATCGACTTTCAATTTAATTGTCAAAAATTTAAATTATTATCTGAAAAAATAGATATTAATAATTAATAAATATACTCATATAATTTGTAACTCAAAATAAAGTAGTTTACATATACAAAATAATTGTTAAATTAAAAAACTCAAAAAAATATATAATTAATAAAACTTTTGTTTGATTTTTTTGCAATTTTTTTCTTCAATTTTTAAATACAAAATCGAAACCGAATCGAATAACCAAAAAACTAAATTAAATTTAAAAAATTAATTAATTTAAATTATTTTTTTTAATTTTAACCAAAGTTTGCTCACCCTATATCCCACAAAAATAAGTCAGAAAGATTAACTTTCTTTGCATTCATCAAAGAACATTATCTCTATCTGTTTTTATTATTTTATTTTATTTTTTCTAATATATTTATTGACATGACAAAAATGTGCTACTGATTTAGTAGATTTTGCCACGTGTTCATGTTATTTTAGTGTAATTTATTTTTACTATAATAAATTTAGCCATATGTCGATATCATTTTAGTATCATCATCACCTCAATACTATTAATTTAAAATTGATAAAAATTATTTAAAAAATATTTTTATGCTAATTTTTATTGTATTAAAATTATTTTTGCTTTAAAATTAACTGTAAAGACATTTTAATATATTAATAAAAATATAAGAGATATTTTTATATCTTTACTCAATTCCATATTTGAATTATAAATTTTATTTCGATACTTAATAATTATTTTTTTTATAAAATAATTATTTTTTTTATAAAAAGAAAAAATTAAATAATAGGGTATTATCAACATAAGTTGATTTGAGTAAAAGATATTCTGATCGCTTAAATAAGTGATATTGAATTCGAATTTATGTGATGCAATAAATTTTATTGGAAGAAATATATACAATTATGTTTGATAATATTTTAAATGAAAATTAATTTAAATATGATATTGCTTAAAAGTGTATATCATTAGTACGAATCTACTTAGATACTACTTAGATACTGCACTATAAACACAAAAGAAAAAAAAAATTATGAGTGTATTGAAATTAGTGTTACAGTTTGTATTATACCATTTTGACTGAGAAGACCATAGACAAGCCCTTGGACTTATCCAGGATAAGGTATGTCTAGGGGAAAGCAAAGATCAAATCAAATCGAAAAAATGAAAAATTAAATTGATTGATTTTTTTAATTTAATTTTATTTTTTGATTTGATTTTTAAAGAAAAAAAATCGCATAAAAATCGAATCGAAATTTATATAATTATATAATTTTTTTATTCAATAATTATTTTATACATATAAATTATTTTATTTTTAGTTGTAAATTATATAAGTACATTTATTAATTATTAATATCTATTTTTAGGTGATAACTTAAAATTTTGATGATTAAATTGAAAATCGATTAAATAAAAAAATTTATTTAATGATTTTGTTGCATTATTTATTATATATTTTGGGATTATTTTTTTAATTTGAACTTTTATTTATATAATTTAGATGTTTTTACTTTAGTATATTATAATTTATAATTTTTTATAATTTTTAGATACAATATTTTTTTTAAAAAAAATAATTTTAAATTTCGATTTTTAGTTAACCGAACCAAACGACAGAAAATTTCGGTTCAATTTAAATTCGGTTATTCTAAAATTTTGGTTCGATTGATAAAAATAAAAAAATATCGATTTTTGATTATTTCAGTTTGATTCGGTTATTGAACCAAACCGACCTTTGCTCTCCCCTGGGTATGTCATTGATGACCTCACCCACTAGCTAATTCTTAGAAAATCATTTTTTTTTGAGGGACCATTCATTGAAAATTTAAATTCTTTAGAAGGCTCGTAAACTAATTTCAATTTAATTCAATTTTCAATTATAAAAATTTAGTTGAATTATCAATTCTAATTCAGTTTTGCACGCTCGTATTTCAGCCAAGTTAACTGCAAAACAACTGACTTAAAGGTTTCATTTTATTACAAATAGCCTCCGAAGTCTGATGCTGAGCTAAGTCCAGAAAACTAAGCATAAGATAACATTATCAACTCAACACAACACAAGACATAATCTGAAAATTACAACGTCAGGATAATAAGCATCCCATTTATTACAGATTTGGGAAGAACATGTTATTTAAATATTTAATAAAGATCTCTATTTAGAGGCGAATTTGGCTAAACGAGCTCTAACTTTAGCAACATGCTTCTCTCTTGGTGGCAGGACTTGCTTGACTTCTTCGATTTCACTAAGCTTTTCTATCCATTTCCAGAAAACTGGGAATTTCTCTTCCGTAAAAATTCCAGTTTGTGAAATTTCTTCACGAATTTGGAGTCCATGGACTGAGAAGAATACAACAATGTCTACGAATCCAATTCTTTCTCCTCCAAAATATTGTTTTCCTGTTAACTCATTCTCAAGAATCTTCAACAGCTGACTAACTTCTTCAATGATCTGCTCTTTCTCCTCTTCTTTTGCTGTCCTTAATTTCCCATTAGTTGGATTTATCTGCATCACAAATTTTTCATACAAATAAGGGACTTGAACTTGATTTAAACTTCAGGTACTAATTGTATATAATCGAACCGAACCGAACTTTTTAAACTATGCGATTTTTTGTTATATATATCTAAAAAATATATAAACCTAATAATAAAGTCCAACAGTCCAAACATATTGAACCGAAATAATTAAATTGATGTGCTCAATTCTCAACCAAAATTTTGTTAAGACTTCAAATTCAAAGTGTTTCTGAAGCAAAAATGCTCCTATAACCGTTGAAAATGAAGCAAAAATGCATCCATTTTAACACTATTTCCAGTACCTATAGCGCCATTTTAATTCAAGAAACAATTCAAAATAGCAAAATAGAGTCACGAAACTAACATCAAATACATATATTTTTTTTCTACTACTACTAATAATATTTACCTTTTCGTCGACAAATTTGGCCCAGAAACGAGCAGTGGCTCTGGCAAGAGGGTCCTTAGGCAAGAGAGGATAATTTTTCCAGGTTTCTTCAATGTACTCAAGGATGACAAGTGATTCTGAAATGGGGTTTCCATTGTGAATAAGCACAGGAATTTTCTTATGAACAGGGTTTGACTCGAGAAGCAGAGGGCTTTTGTTGGAGAGGTCTTCTTCTATGTACTCATATTGTACCCCTTTGAGCTTAAGGGCTAATTGAATTCTGTTGCTATATGGACTTGCCCATACACCAAGAACCTTCACTTCTTCCACCATTTTTTGACTTCAATTTCTACTTGGGGTTTACTAGTGATTGTTTTGTGATGCAATTCACTTAGTTTTTTCCATTCTTTTATAGGCTTCGTGTTTGTTTTTGATGTTTTGGAGCTTTCTATCTTCTGCTATGTCATTGGTGACCTCATCTTTTTTTTATTTACCAAAATATCCTTGCTAATTTAGATAAATTCTTCATCTTTAATTTGTGGGGATTTGATTTTTAACACATGTATATAATAAAAAAATATAGCATGCATTTTATTATGGTAAGGTATATTAAGTAATATTATTTAATATGTGATGATTGCCTGTTGGAGTGCACTTAAAAAGTAAAATATTGATCAAATTTTAATAAAATAAATTCTAGATTTCGAATGGTTTATAAGGTAATGGATTGTAATGTTTTAATTGTTAAAAATGATTTTAACAAGTGTAATTTTTAAATATAAATTGAATATTATGAGATTAAGTGAATTTAAAAAAAGTAGCTGAGTTATGAGTATATATAAATTTATTTTACTAAAAATATGTGACACTTATTAAATTACAATAATATTATAAGTATGAGATTCAAATTTGATAAATTGAAAATATGTAATTAATTGTAATAAAAAAATAATATAGCATATCACTATCTCTGTTTTTCTTTATCTATCACTTTTATTGTTTTCACTAAAATTAAAAAATAATAAATTAAATTAAATTTAGTATTAAATTACGTAATTAATACTAAATTATCAAATTTAATTGATTATAAATTTATTGAAAAAAATAAATTAAATTATATTAAAAATTTAAAAATAATAGATAAATAAAATTTAAATTTTATTTAAAAATAACAGATAAAAGATAATAGAGGGGGTCTTTTTACGGGCCTCATTATTATTTTTTATTTGCCTTTAGGAATCAACCGACCTTTGTTTGAAATTCTACCACGTTATGTCAAACTGTTCATACTATTTTCATTCTCATTCTCATTTGTTTTTCAAATTATTTTTCAACAAATTGTTCTTCCATAAATTTCAACAAATCTCACGTTTGTGTGTGTGTATATAAAGTTTGGGCCTGGCATGGGCCCTTGTCCTTGTGCAGTCCAATTGAGAAAAACACTGAGTTTGAGGCTTAAATTCTGTTGGCCACTTTTGATAAAGCCTGTATAAATTCACCCAATAAAAAAAAAAGAATTTCACAAAAATACCCAAAAAAAAGGATTCAATTAAAAATACCCCTTCTTTTTTCTCTTTTAGAATTATCTTTTTTTTTTTTATAAATTTCTATTTTTAAAAATATCCATTTTTTAAATACTATACTTACCTCAAACTCCACTTCATTCTTTTTCCTTCTTCTGCTTTCCTTCTTAAATGTCGACACTTATATTATAGCTATCAACACCCAGCTTCTCTCTGCTTACATTTATTTCATACTCCTTCTGAGCTTATTATTAATTTCTATAAAATCTCTTTCATATATATCTCTCTCTAAAGCTGTTGAACTCTATAAAAAAAAAAAGAATGACAGTTTCCACAGAGCGATACACTTATTTGCAGAGAAGAGGCCCCAAAGAGAGGTGAACCTTGATTGAAATAATTCATTACTAGGCTTTCTTTAAGAGGTTCATTCTTTATTGCCACCCAGTTTTCTATTTTTCTCATATAATCTTATGCACGACTAATACATAATTTTGAAGAGCTACCAAAATTCAGATTTTTGTTTTCTATAACAGAAATAGATTAATAAATCTTGCTTGACTTCTTCGATTTCACTAAGCTTTTTCTATCCATTTACAGAAAACTGGGAATTTCTTTTCTGTAAAAATTCCAGTTTGTGAAATTTCTTCACGAATTTGGAGTCCATGGACTGAGAAGAATACAACAATGTCTACGAATCCAATTCTTTCTCCTCCAAAATGTTGTTTTCCTCTTAACTCTTTCTCAAGAATCTTCAACAGCTGACTAGCTTCTTCAGTGATTTGCTCTTGCTCCTCTTCTTTTGCCATTTTAATTCAAGAAACAATTCAAAATAGCAAAACAGGGTCACGAAACTAACATCAATTACATTTTTTTATTACTGCTACTAATAATATATACCTTTTCGTCGACAAATTTAGCCCAGAAACGAGCAGTAGCTCTGGCAAGAGGATCCTTAGGCAAGAGAGGATAATTTTTCCAGGTTTCTTCAATGTACTCGAGAACGACAAGTGATTCTCAAATGGGGTTCCCATTGTGAATAAGCGCAGGAATTTTCTTATGAACAGGGTTTGATTCGAGAAGCAGAGGAGTTTTGTTGAAGAGGTCTTCTATCATCCATGTACTCATATTGTACCCCTTTGAGCTTAAGGGCTAATTGAATTCTGTTGCTATATGGACTTGTCCATACACCAAGAACCTTCACTTCTTCCACCATTTTTTGACTTCTATTTCTACTTGCGGATTACTAGTGATTGTTTTGTGAGGCAATTCGCTTAGTTTTTTCCTTTCTTTTATAGGCTTTGTTTTCGTTTTTGATGTTTTGGAGCTTTCTATCTCCTGCTATGTCATTGGTGACCTCCTCCTTTTGTTATTTACCAAAATATCCTTCCTAATTTAGATAAATTCTTCATCTTTAATTTGTGGGGATTTGACTTTTAACACGTATAAAATAAAAAAATATAGCATGCATTTGATTTAAAGTGATTTAACTAACTCAATATTAATGTTGGTATTTTAATATGTGCATATCACAATGAGTGATTATTGATATTTTCAATGTTATTAAAATCGGATCGGATAAAAAACCGACAAGACTGGAGGTTCGTGGTTCGACCGATTCAATCGAATTTTTTATATTTTTAAAATATTATAATTATTATAATTTTTTAAATACTATTATATAAAAATTAAAAAAATATTAGTCAAATATTAAATATATGTCACAAATATTCTAATAATAAGTTACAAAATATAATTTTAATTTTATTATTACAAGTGATTAATTATGAATTTTTGAATATCATATGTTAGAAATATAAAAATACAATCATATTATGAAAATAATTTCATGTTTACATGGAGTATTAATGAAGTAAACACAAAAAATATTAACCTTGCATATATGAGTATAATTATGTTTAATTACAATAAATTCAAATAGATAATAAGTATATTAAATGATTAAGTGACATTTTTAGAATTTAAAATACTAATTTTTCAAATAAATAAATAATAAATAATAAATAAATATATATATATATATATATATATATATATATATATATATATATATATATATATATATATATATATATATATATATATATATATATATATAGGTGGGTGGGTGGGTGAAAATATAAAAAAAAAATATTTTTTTTTACATTTTTTAGCAAAAAACCCGATTTTGACCAGTTCTCCAGTTCTATCCGAATTTTTATCAATTCGATTTTCAGTGGTTAAATCAACCAACTGGCTTGCCAGTTTATAGTTCAATCGGTTGGTCCGATCCGGTTTTAATAACTATGAATATTTTATTTGGGTAAGATATATTTTGTAATATTATTTAATACGTGATAACTATATGTTGGAGTGCACTTAAAAAGTAAAATATTGATCAAATTTCAATAAAATAGATTTCAGATTTTGAAAGGTTTATAAGTTGATAGGTTTATAAGTTAATAGATTGTAATGTTTTATTTGTCACAAATGATTTTAACAAGTGTAATTTTTAAATAGAAGTTGAATATTATGAGATAGTGTGAATTCAAATAAAGTAGCTAAGTTGTCAGTATATATAAGTTTATTTTAGTAAAAAGATGTGACACTTATTAAATTACAATAATATTATAAGTTTAAGATTGAAATTTGATAAATTGAAAATATGTGATTAATTGTAATAAAAATATAATATAGCATATTAATAATTTCGTCATTCTCTTTATTTTTATTTGCCTTTAGGAATCAACCGACCTCTGTTTGAAATTCTACCACGTTATGTCAAACTGTTCATACTATTCTCATTTGAATTTGTTTTCGTTTCTTCATTTATTTTTCAACAAATTGTTCTTCAATTAATTTCAACAAATCTCACGCTTATATATATATATATATATATATATATATATATATAAAGTTTGAGCCTGGCATGGGCCCTTGTCCTTGTGCAGTCCAATTGAGAAAAAACACTGAGTTTGAGGCTTTTGAACTTGTAAATTCTCTTGGCCACTTTTGATAAAGCCTGTTTATATTCACCCAATCAAAAAAAAGCAAAAGTAAATTGAACTTATTTTTCAACTTTGTAAAAGTTTATTTTCTCATTTGAAGATCGATGGGAAATTTGAACATGAGATGTCACATGTTCTATTTGGCAGCTCCAATAAGGGCTCTAATATAAGCATGATGCTTGTCTTTGGGAGGGAGACATTCCTTGACAGCATCAAATTGATGGACTTTTGTCATCCACTTAAATAGAATTGGAAGTTTGTCTTCAGTAATCACTTCTAATTGCATAACTTCTTGACGAACTTGGAACCAATAAGCAATGGAAAATGCGACTATGTCAACATATCCAATGCTTTCACCTCCGAAATATTCTTTTCCTTTCAACTCATTCTCAATAACTCTCAGCTGCTCACACAACTCTTCAAGAATTTGCACTTTTTCCTCCTCTTTGGCTGTTTTAAACTTTCTAGCAACCGATAAAATCTGCTTTTATCAAATTTCAATGCAAATTAATATATAATGGGACCAAATTTTCGTAATAAATGAACTGAATTAACCATAACCTTGCATTATGGATCGTAATAACAAACCTTTTGGTCGACAAAATTAGCCCAAAACCGGGCAATTGCTCTGTGATAAGGGTGATTAGGCAACAGGGGATGATTTGACCAGGTTTCTTCAATATACTCCAGAATAACAAGTGATTCTGAAATGGGTTTCCCATTATGAATCAAAACAGGTATTTTTTGATGAACAGGGTTTGATTTCAGAAGCAAAGGACTCTTGTTAGACAGATCTTCCTCTATGAACTCATATTTTATCCCTTTCAGCTTAAGGGTTAACTCTATTCTCTGACTGAATGGACTTGGCCATGTACGAAGTAGCTTCACTTCTTCTTCTGCCATTTTTAATCTTGCAATTTTATCCAGGGTTCAGTCATTGTTTTATAGGATCATTGACCCCTTAGTTCTTTTATTTTTTTTTTCGATAAGCAAGTCTGCAATGAATTTTCCATCATTTTTCTTTCCCTGATTTGAATTCAAATTTGGTATTTAACTATATATCATGCTCGTCATTGGTGACCTCATCGTGCAATTTATTTATTTGTTTTTAATTAAGATGACTTTTCTTCTAGCCGCCATGTTCATCAGTCTACCTTTAACTATTTTTTATAATAGTTATTTAGTGATCGAAATTTATTTATCACGGATTCGTATTAGATAGATTTACAAAAGTTAACATATTTTATTTTTTTGGTATTTGAAGATGCTTTATATGCACAACACAGCCCCAAACTTCTCATGTATTTTCAAAACATTAGATATATATAGATATATAAACTATATTAATTAATCAGTAGTGAAAATACTAATTAATTTTTTAAAATATAAGATAAAGCACTTAAAATTTTCAAGTTTTCTAATAAGTGGAAGCCTTTTAGAATACATTTTGATTTGATTCAAAGTTGTAAAACAATTTGCATATAACTAACCGAGCTAGGACATCAGCAATGACGTTCATCAAATTTCTGTAGCTTGGATTTGAATTAATTTGTATGTATTTTATTCAGTTTCAGGGCTTGCCCATGTGCCTAATAACTTCTAACTCTTTACCCATATAGATTCTGCATTTATTGGGATACTAAAATGGTTTTCAAAAACTTTTATTTAGAATATGTCTTACATGATTTATCAAAAAATAAAATAAAAAACCAGCCTTGTTAGTCCGAGCAGCTCGAATTTTCTTAAATAATTTTATGTTTTTAAGTTTATTTATCGTCTATATGACGCATAAGTCCTTAAAAAACTGTTCTCAATTATTAATGTGACGGTATTCGACTTAAAATTAGTCGAAATTCCGTAGATTATAGGAATTTGGCATAAAGGGTTCGTTGAACAACAATTTTAAAATATATTTAAAGGAAAAAAATTATCCCCAAAAAATCCAGACAAAATTTGATCTGTCTGCAAATTTTTATTCTTTTTATTGTTTAGTCAAAAAGGACAGGAAATATAAAAGTAAAGATTAAAAAAATGAGGTAAATAATAAATTAAATAAAGCTTTAGTGGGACCCCTTTGGCCGCATATACACCACAGTTAAGCTTATCTTAAATCATTCATATAATGACGTAAAAATCTTGTCCACACCTACTTATTTTCCTGGGATCGTTAAAGAGTTTATTAATTCTTTTTTGAAGGCAAATAATTTATTTAATTAAATTTATATTTATGCTGAATCATTTTTACATTACATTTCAATACAAGCTTAATTATTGGATTAATATACATAATCTATATAAGAACACAATGATAGACATTCAGCGTTAATTGGATGATTTACGTTCTTAACTTTAAAATTTTTGAGCAATAGTTAGCCAAAATATTCTTAGCCACTCCAAATCCATTAATTAATTATCCATTTATTTATTGAGCAAATAATCCAATAATATTTCAAAGGAGCAATTTAATGATCAAATTATGAAATGAGAAATAGTAATAATGAATGGTTAATTTTACCTATAGTCACTGAACTTAGACTTTATTATCAAAAAATAACTGACTTATTTTTTCTAATGAAAATATTACTGAACTTAATATATTTTTGCATAAAATTTATGTTCACCGGTTTTCAGTGATGATCCAGGCCGAAATTATGATGTGGCACGCTACCCAAAAAAATTATGAAAATGTGATGGATTCAATGATTAAAAAAGCAAGAAAAATCATGAAAATGTCATGTTTTCAAACTTTTTATATCCTACAGTGGAAAGACAAAGGGAGTGGTATAGATTTATAAGCTTGGAAGCCCATCATCTTAGCAAGACCCAATTTGGATGTACGATCCAATTTGGATTTGGTTAAGGCAAATGGATTGACATGTGTCATTTTTTCATTTATTTATTTCAACAGATAACGTGACAGTTAACATGATATCTTCACATGACATGACGGATGATGTGACGCGCTACATCATTATTTCGACAAGGAGCGGATGACGTGTCATGCCACGGTAAGGGACTACTAACGTGTCATGCCACATCATCATTCTGGCCTGAATCATCACTGAAAACTGGTGAACATGACTTTTATGCAAAAAAGCACTAAGTTCAGTAATATTTCCTTTAAAAAAAATAAGTCAGTTATTTTTGGATAATAAAACCTAAGTTCAGTAATCATGTGTAAAATTAATCCTAATAATGAATTTTTGACTAGCTAGAGTCTCTTTGTTGTATGATTCTCTATGTTTTTGGGATGTTCTCTCTCCTTGCTTTTGATCTTTCTTTTAACAAAAGATGTAGCATTATTCTAAAAAAAAAATCCCTAAAATTGGCTGAAAAAAATATAAAATAATTAGCATAAACAGTTAAAAATATGCAATTTTGGTGACTTAACAATTATCCATTTATTTATTGAGCAAATAATACAATAACATTTCAAAAGAGCAATTTCATGATCAATTCATACTTTATGAAATGGGAAACAGTAATAATGAAAATTTGACCCGGTTTAAATTGATAGTTTATAACCCAATAAAATTTTCTAGTTAACATCAATTTCCTGGCTAATATTTCATGTAAAAGTAGTCAAACTTTTATCATGATGACCAAATGACAAAGATTGATAGGCAGCAAGTACCAACTCCTAATAGTTCCTAAAAAAAAATAGGAGTTAGCTTTAAATTTATCTAATTAACATATTTAAATCATAAAAAACGAATTTATACCAATAAAATACTTAAATTAATATTTATTTTTAATAAAGGTGACTTTCATCGGACCAATAAAATATGGATGCCAAAACTTCACATGTAGCAAACGTAAAACATAAATTGATATGGAGCAACCTAATTCATTATTTAGTTAGATGCTACATTACTGAAATTGACATGTAGAACATGGAGAAATGAATTTTTTTTTTTTTTTATCTTTCTGTGCTATATCAGATAACATACGTGGGATGGATTTTCGATTTCTACTGTTAATTTTTCTATGGCAAAAGTTATTTTTATTGAAAAAACTTTCAGTTAAGGTATTTTAACTTTATGAAATTATTTTTTTATTTTAGTGTTGGTTGGTCAAGAGAGTCTGTAAAATCATTAATTTATTTTGTATCAGACAATACTTTCGTTAAAGGGGTAAAAGGTTCGGAATTGGATTAACATTTATAGTCATAATTAATCTTTTACTCTCTTATAATTCACGATATAAACATAAACTTTACCAGAAACTAAGAAAACATCAGATTCCACAATAACATAAACATCAAGACGAAAGAAAAGAGAAAATAGAAACTACAAGACAGACGAAATTCTTTTTATTTGGAAACAGAATTTTAAGCTACAACATGAGCTTTAATACGGGCAACATGCTTGTCTCTTGGAGGCAGGCATTCTTTGATCAAATCAATTTCACCAAGCTTTTGCATCCATTTGTGCAAAGCTGGAAACTTCTCTTCAGCAATAAACTCCAGCTTCAAATGATCTTCACGCATTAGTCGAAACCAGTATAGTATAGAAAATGCCACAATGTCTACGTACCCAATACTCTCACCACCAAAGTATTCTTTTCCCTTTAACTCATCCTCAAGAAACTTCATATTTTCATATACTTCTTCCATCACCTGCTCGCGATCCTCCCCTTTTATTGTTTTAGCTTTGAGGCCCAGTGGCAGTATCTGCATAAATTTGCATGTAAGATGTTTTTTAATGAGAAAGAAATACTGGAATGAGTGAATAAATTTACCTTTTCTTCGACGAATTTAGCCCAGAAACGAGCAAGGGCTTTGCTGTATGGATCCTGAGGCAATATGGGATTGCTTTGCCAGGTTTCATCTATGTACTCAAGAATTACAAGTGATTCAGCTATTGGCTTTCCATTATGAACAAGTACTGGAGTTTTCTTGTGAACTGGGTTACACTTTAGCAGCAACTCACTCTTGTTCTTGAGGTCTTCTTCTATGTATTCGTATTGGACTCCTTTCAATTCGAGAGCTAGTTTTACTCTGAAACTATATGGACTTGCCCAGAATCCTAATACCTTCACTTCTTCTGCCATTTCTGCAATTCTTATTTGTGAGATTCAGACTTAGTTAGTCACTCATATATAGTACAAGCATATTGACTTTTTAGCAAAACTCAGGGTCCCTGAACTTATACATTTTTTACTATTGAGTTCTTAAAATTTTTATTTGGTCACTTCTAATTTTCGAAACTTTTATTTTATTTTCATTTACATTAAATTCAAAATTTAGATAAAATAATTGTATAATTTTTGGTGTATATTGAGTCCCAAGCTATCATTTTTATATTATTAAATCCTATATATGTAAAAATAAAATTTTTAAAATTTCATGTGATGATGAAATTAAAATTTAAAAATTTACTAGAAAAAATGTATAAGTTCAGGGGTCTGAACGTGTTTTTCCAAACCTTTTTGATAAACCAAGTTAGGAAAGTTAAAATTAAAATAATAATACATTGAATTATGGATCTGTTTTTCTTGATAAGAAAAGTATGTAGTGACTTTTCTATCATTTTTTTTTCTTGATTTGAATTCCAAGTTATTGACGTTTTTGTATTTAACTGTATTATACATGCCATTGTTGACCTCATCATGCATTTTGTGTCTATTTATTTGGGACAAAACACTTAAAATTTTCAAGTTTCTTATAATAAGTAAAAGTCTTTAGCAGACATTTTGATTCAAAGTTGTAATACGATATTTCCACTCTTACTTGTAAACATCAAAAATGACATTCATCAAATTTCTGTGGATAAATTTTTTATAAGACTCTTATTTTGACGTATTTAAACGTAAATTCCTCTCCTTTCCATATCTCCTACAATCCACCTACTGTGAATAGTTACCATTTCCTTAAAAAAACGGTTACATTTTTTCTCCTTCTTCCCATTTCTAGTTTTTTAGGTGATTTTGTGCAAATCTTCATCAATCAAATAATTAAAAACAGGTTAGTGGTACAATGAATTTTAAAATTCTCTCTCAATAATTCTAAAATCTTAGACTTTTGCTCAAAATCTTGAATGATACTGTATGAATTAACTGTTAATGCAGATTTTTTGATTTATCTCTATGCTTGGAACAATGGATATCGTGCCAATTCTTATTAAACACAAAGAATATTGGAACGACGAAAACAATTATGTGGATTTTGATGTTAAAGGAATATTAATTCAAGTTTCATGCAACTTTGATAATCTTGTTGAAATAATATCAAATGAATTGAAAATCAATAAGGGAAATAC